>CM053626.1:269386741-269430835 GCA_028646595.1 Phalanger gymnotis
ACAATGTTCCTTGCTACCGTGGCTGTGTAAGAACAACAAAAAAAGGACACAGAAGTGCTGCCAGCACAGGTCCTTGGTTCTGCTTTTCTAAGGAAAGCAAATTTAAGGGGTTAACAATCTCACTTTAACTAAACATACATATTCCATTTACTTAGTTCAGGGGGAAAAGCCAGCACCTTGAACTTCAGAGCAAATACAAACAGAAATTACAAACAGAAACAATATAAACAGATCAACAGACAGATTTCTGTCTGACAAAATCGCAATATACATAATTACCAGAGAAGCACCAACATCTGGGTTTTTCAAAGCAGGGGGAGGAGAGGTGGGCTGCTTAATGGCTACCCAGAGTCTCTACACCATCACTCTTCCAATGAGTGAGCCCCCAAAGGCCAAACACCAACCTATGATCTTATCTACAAGTCTCAATGTCAAAGGGCGTCACAACCATACCACTCAAACTCATGTGAAATAGGCCTTCCCTTGACATAAACAGGTCATCAAACACTCCCAATTCAATCAAAGATTCCTTAGTGCTGAGAAGCAGTCCAAAACAAAGACAACTTTGCTTGCCATTAAATTTGAACGGCAAGACTCATCAAAGGTACTTGATTACCTCAGCATTCCAAAAGAGAAAACAGTAAAAGAAAGTCCCACTTTAATTATCATAAAACACAGTCATTTCTGTCTCTAAGATGCTATGATTCTATTTTGTAGTTTTCTCAGAATCAGAGCAAAGAGCAGCCAGAAAGAACCAAAATAGTTCATAATGCTGCAGACCTCTATTTCCTCACTTATTCAATGAACAGGTTATACTAGAGTATCTCTAAATCCCTTTTTGCTCAGTGATTGGGTGATCCCATCCTTACTATAGTCTTAGGAAGTAGTAAGACAGGTGTTTGGGCAGCACTGTATTGTGGAAAGAGTAAGAGAACCTGAATTCAAATCTTTCCCTGGGCCTCATTTTCTTTATCATATAAATGAAGGGCTAGGTCTAGCTGGCCTTTAAGGCATCTTAAGCACATGTAAATCTATGATGACTATCAATTTTTCTATGAGAAAGTACTTTGCAATTCACATGAGGTTATAAGACTAATGACAGTCAGTGCTGAAGAATGCATTGCCTTTCAGATTTATGCGAAAACATTTCTATAACTTAATTTTTTAAAAATAATCACCTCTTACTCTTCTCTATCTACCTACTTCTTTCAATATTCTTAAAAACATATGCTAGGGAGTGTAAAAGTCAGTTTCTGTTCATCTTTGCTATTCTAGGGGTACTTTGATGGTGGAAGGAAGGAAAAAAAGATTTGGGATCCATGTTTCTTCTATGTCTCTCTAATCTTCAACCTGATTTAATCTTTCAAAATCTACATAAACACCTGTCCTCTATCCTCCCGGCCTTTTCAGTTTTCTTTCACTTGTTTTCTTTCCCCTAGGGAACAGAATGTCTACATTTTTGCTTCTATTTATACTCCTCAGCGCTTAGCACAGTGCCAGGCACACAGTAAGTACTTAATAAATGCTTCTTGACTTGACTTGACTTGACTGTAGAATGCAGAATTTTCTCTACTTCTTTTTTCTCCTGATCCTACGACTGTAAAATTTCTCTTACTCACTTAGAATGACTTGTCTCTGACTTTTAACCGTAGCTCAGAGAATAGTGCTGATGATACAATTATCAGTTATATATTTTCAAAGACACACCTCATCCACATATCTTATCGTAAAGATGGAAGCTTTTTCAAAGGCCATTTACGCCATACTCCCTAATTTTTCAGATACAGAAACTGATGGCCAGGGAGGATAAGTGAGTCATACAAGGACTCATAGATGGAAAGTGTCAGAGGCAATATTTAAACCTGCATCCCTTGACAACAGAGACTGTGCTCATTCCACCCTACAATTTGGTCCCTTTAAAATACATCTATTTTAATGCATGAGTTCTATAGTTTTGGGGAAAAAAGCATTTTGAACTTTTCAGATTTAGAAAAAAAGCAAAAAACAATGTGGCTAATGGGTCTTTAATATATATGTGTTTTTTTTTCTGGAAAAGTTTTCTGAAACCATGGTGAGACACTGTTTTCCCATTCAAAAATAGGTTGTGATGATACAACATAGTTTCAGAGACATCTGTTTAGCCTTTAGAGGTTTTACATGTGGAACTGTGGTTTTCTGGACTAATTATAGGTAAGCAAAGATTATATTTGTCACTAGAATTTTGTGTTTTATTAGCCTTTCAGTGAGTAATGAGTGATAATTGAAATGTGTGGACAAAAATATGGCATGTGATAAAGAAAAATTTGGATAATGGCATGTAGGTTTAGCAGATGGGATTATTATCCCTGATATATCTGAATATTATACTTAGAATATGAATAAATCAAGACTGAGAGCAATTAGAAACATGTATTTGTAGCCATACTCATTTGAATATCCCAGGAAACTTTCTATGACTAGGTTACACTTATATGCTAATCATCATAAGGTTTTTCACTCTGGGAATTCTTCAAACCAAGGAAATCACAGTCTGGATCATCATGTAAGAGTCACTGTGTATCAAATATTTTAAAAAAAATCTTAGACAGAGGAGGAATAACACCTTGCATTCATTTCTTTCTCCATAGGGATGCAGTGATCAATGAGGTTAACTAAAGGGACAAAAATCACTATTTTCAACAGGGCAGGTTTGTTTGTTTTTTTTTTTCCTGGAGATTATTTTTAAGAGGGGAAGAATAACTGCTGTCAATTCAATTCTTCAAACATTTACTAAGTGTTAACTACATACCAGGCACTATGGTAGGCATTAGGGATGCAAATAAGAAAAAGACAGTCTCTTTCCTCAAGTCCTTTACAACTAATGGGGAAAGATAACACACAACTGGTACCTGGATGGGGAAGCAGATTCTAGGAGATACTCATCATGGGGGCATCCTCTTCTTGTTTCTTGGAGTTGAAACAAAGCAGAACTGTAGATAGAAAGTGAAGTGAGCTGGAAGTCCAATTCCTACTAACTATAAAGGAAAGCTTAGGGAGTAGTTAAGTATTCCAGCCCTCCAATCAGAAAAGAGGAGGCTGAATGACGTTGGGAAAGTATTTGGTATCCGAGGCATAATAATGAGATTAGAAGTGATTAACTTTTCTTGAGAGAGGCATCATGTTTCCTGGAGTCAAAAGCAAGAACAACTACAGATGGAAAGTGTCACAAACACTATTATTCCCTCAAGGTTTAACACATAAGCTGAAATAGATTTCCAGCCTTCCCAGAGAATATGTCCTGTACCCCCTCCAAAAAGGAGGGGAAGTTATTGAATCATCCATCTTGATCCTCTGTCTTTCCCAGCATTCAAAAGTGACAAATCACTTCAGTTCCCAAGGGCTTGATGTCCTCATCTCTAAGATGAAGAGGTAAGATTAGATGATTTCAAAGTTTTCTTGTAAATTTAAAATCGCATGATTTCATGAAGAATATTCAGTGTCAAAGAGTAATTAAAATTGGTGCTTTATTTGATACTTCAGTAATAACATCTTCATTATTATTTAATATCTTGGACTTTATTCCACAATTTGGGGAAGACATTTACTACCCCAAAGGAACAATCAGAATATTGAGCTGCATTTATTTTATTTATGTGAATCATTCCTATTTATAATTAAATTAAAAGCCTTTCTCAATAGAGAAGTCCTTAGTACTTGGAACTAGTTCATATACTTTTTAATGGTTTTCTTAAGACTTTGCAAACGGTGACCTTTAAAGTTCCATTTATAGCACTTTTTATGACATTTAAGACCCCCTGAATATAAAGATGTATAATGTAAATACTGGGAAGTTGATAACTGAAGTAACAAGCCTAGAAAGATGTTAATTTATGAAGAATCAAACTTTCATAAGATGGAGTTGAGAGAACATGTTCAACAGTCATTACTCTTTCTATAAATAGGGAGCAAAACAAATTAGTGATATTATGGTAATATTTTCTCAATGGACCAGACTACATATCAGATGAGCAAAACACCTATGATTTGTCTTTGAGGGAAAAATGAATCCAGTTTCAAAAGAATACAACACATACATATGCATACATAAATTGTGTATATACATGTTTTTGTATGTGTGTGCATCTATATATATGACTGTGTATATTGTTTAAAATAAAATTTCGAAAGTGTTTTGTTTTTTAAATGTGTTTTAGAAACAGATGCTGTTGAAGATAGAGTATGGCATTATCACCCTTATTTGTTATCAAATGATGGGCTGGTTGCACTGATACACCCTGGGGACAACATCATTATTTACCTTTCTTCTAGGTGATAGTTATGAAACTAAGGAAAAGGGGAAAGGTCAGTGAGTGGTATTGTTTGACCTCCCTACATGCTGGCATATTAGGGCACAATCAGCCTGTACTCAGTGAGCTAACAACAATTATAATGTGATAGAAACAGTGCAGGGGATACATTAATCCCCCTCCTCTCCCTGCCTGAAGCTTGCAATCAAACTCATGAATCTGGGGCCTCGTAATGTTTGGACATTATTTTCATTAGCACAAAGAGAATCCCTTCCATGACTTATCATATGCAGTTATTGTATATCCTATATAGAGGACCCACCCAGTACACTAGATATCTTCCTTTGGTTCTTTAACATGGGTGCATGATAACAGTTGGACCGAACATGTTTATTCTTTACTCTAAATACATGAATGACTCATTGTTATTCCACTTACATACTAAACATTGACCTTATATTTTTCATGCCTGCTTATTACTGATAATATGGTATTGGACAGATCAGATGATAAACAAGATGGAGGACTAGATATTTTCTTCAACATTCACAAACTTTCAAAACTCCCCAAAATAGAACTTATGTGCATAAAATAAAGATACTGCACCTTTTTCTGCTGGTTAAGAAACCATGAAGCTAACAAGGTAGCCATTTGATGAATTTATAGCATAGAAGGCTAATCCTTAATCCTTTAAACTCACATTTAGCACTCTTTCTCCCAACAGGACACAGTCTGTCAGAGTGGCAAAACTCATGTCACTAACTTATGATCTAGGATCCATTCAGCTATTTCCTTGCTGATGTTACAGATTCTGAAAACACACACTTCTGCTGCCCTCTCCCCACCATGCTGTGGGAGGAAAGAGACTTCAATCTGCCCGCCTATTTGTAAAAGTGGCACTAGTGGGAGAGGTTTAATAAAGTGGAATATACCCGCCCTGGTACAGCACAAAGCTACAGAGTGCTAAACCAAGAAACCACGGAGGAAACTTGGACAGGGTAGCAACATGTATGTGGTACTGTATCATGCCTGAAGAAAAAGGGACTGCCATCTAGTAGAGTCCAATTCTTTCTTTCCAAAAATCACTTGTGACAAAGAATGAGGATTGCCAAAAAAAAAAAACTGAATTCACAAATGTGGAAGAAAATTGAAATAGTTTTGAGCCTTTGGATGATCTACCATTTAAAGGGGAGCTGTCAGAAAATTAATTATAGGAGAATATAAGGGGGGAAAGATTGAAATTAATAAAGATATGAAGTTTAAGAAAAGTCACTGAAAATTTGGGGACAAGGATGTGTGTGTGTGTGATGTGTATATTTATATACATACAGGGAGTGTATTAAAACAAAATGGAATATGGCCACCAAGAAATCTAAAGAAGTCCAAACATCTCTACATATTATGAAAGATATTGAAGCAAAACCTGATGAGGAAGAAGACTGTGTGGATCCTGAAGAGATCATGAAATTACTGAAAAGTATTCCTAAATGATTCAAGAGAAAATCAAGTATCTTGAAAGCAGGAAATGAAAAGAGGAAAAAGATAATCTATTTTTTTTTGGGGGGGGGTTAAGTGACTTGCCCAGGGTCACACAACTAGTAAGTGTCAAGTGTCTGAGGCTAGATTTGCACTCAGGTCCTCCTGACTCCAGGGCCAGTGCTGTACTCACTGTGCCCCTAGTTAAATATAATCTTGATAAAAAGCAAAGAAACAAAAAACCTCAACACCATGGTGTTAGAGTAGATCTGAAACACCGTAGACTGACTTTTCTAACCTACACCCACTTAATATTTCTGTTGGAATTGTAAATAAAATGTAGAGAGCTAAAAAAATAGAGGAGCATGAATTGTACCCTAATTGAGTCATTGGCAACCAATGAAGGGAACATTGTGTTGTAGTCTTTCAGGAAGTAGAGTTAATTTGGGAGAATGGGCGAGGTAGAAAAAGAAAGGATTGGAAAAGAAGGAAAGTAAAGGGAAAATATTACTTAAAAGGTAAAAGGAGGTGGTATGCTGACTCAAGAGTACTCCCATGGATATAGAGATATATTCTATAAGGGGAGATTGGGACCTCGTATATAATATATAGGTATTTTTGGTCCAGATTGTCCACAACATCTGAGAGAGCACTGCGCTTCCATGTTCGGGTATCATGACTCAGGAGAAGAGGAATCAGAGATCATGGGGGATACCAGCATCTAAAAGTGTAGGAATTCAAGAATTCAAAGAGGTGGGTTCATGGCAAAGTGAACGAAATTGATCAGTGGAGGGGGTAGAGTGTAGAAATTGATCACACAATCAGGGAAACAGGGAAATCACTACATTGGGGAAATGCTTCTACCCTCTCTCCTACTAAGACTGAATCACGAAGAAAAATGGAGATGGAAACAAAATCTACAAGCCAATAAAAGACACTGTTTGGAAGAGTAAACTCAAAATAGACACTTCAGTAGCTTTAAATCCAAGAGAAACACAAAGAGGGAATAAATAAATAAAAAAATTAATGAAAAGTAAAAGTTTAGAATAGAAATGTAAGAGAATTAAAGGAGAAAATGAATAAACCCTTTATAAGAGAAAAATGCAAATAAAACTAATAAGCAAAATAAATTGAAGAGGAGGAGAAGGGAGATTTTAATTAACTATTTAACAGAAATAAGAGGGAAGAATTACACAACTAGTTAAAAAGAGAATAGAAAAGGAAAGAGTTAATTAAAAATTAAGAAATAGGCAAAGTATCAAATAGGAAAGGGAGTGAGACAAGGTTGAAGGGAAGAGAGCTTGTGCAAATAATGTTGCCTTAAAAGAGATTAAGCAAAAATTGCTGAAGAGCCATATACTGTCTTTAGAGAAGATAAAGAAAAAAGTCACCATTTAAGAAATAAAAAGTAATGTTAGAGACAAATGGAGGGAACTACAAACCTAATACTTGTTACTTTAAATGTGCCTGAATTAATCCAATAAAACATAAGAATGATATTGAATAAGGAAAATGAAAAATCTAGAATTTGTTGCTTGCACGATACACACCTAAAAGGCAAAGATATATATAGGATGAAAATGAGGGACTAGGACAAACTTACTACATATCAGACGAATGAAACAACGGAAGAGTTGCAATGATTCTATCTGACAAAACTATATACATGTATATATTTGTATATGTGTAATGTAAATAAGGAAATTGACTTCTGTTTAAAGGAACTATGGATAACAAATCAATAACAATATTAAACTATTATGTTCCAAATAGCATAGCTTCTAAATCCATAGAGAAAAATTTGGCTGAGTTATAACAAAACATAAATGGTAATAGAATAGCAGTAAAACACTTTAAGTCCTCTAAGATTTAAACAAATCTGACAGAAAGATAATCAAAAGAGAAACTCTAGATAAACAAATTGATGGAGAGAAACTAGAGCTAAAGAATTATGGCATCTTTGAAATAAGACTTCTATAGAATATGCATATTTCTCAGCACCACATGGAACTTTTACAAAAATTGACTGTATTAGGGAACAGAGACAATGAAAACAAATGTGAATACAAGTAGCAATACTAAAGCAATAAACACATCATTTAAAGATGGTCACAATAAAAATAGTAAGTAGTTTAGGGAAGACAGACTCAAATAAAGGTTTAGCAATGAATTCATAAATAAGGAATGAGTCAAAAATTAATTATAGGGACAATTTGTTATGAGAAAAATGATGATGATGAAACAATATGCCAAAATTTCCAATATGGATCTAAATTTAAATGGCAGGAAATTATTAAAAACAACCTAGAAACATTAATTAATAGAAAAGATTAATGATCTTAGTGTATTTTATGTTAAAAAATAGAATGTCAATAAACCAATAAGCACAAATAAACACAAAAGTGGAAGTACTTGAAAATTAGAGGAGAAAAATTACCAACCAAAAATGCTACCATAATTATAGAAAACCATAAAAGATGCTACTTTGAGAAGAAAATTTATAAAACTTTAAATAACCAGATTAAAGTGTGTAGAAAAGAAAATCAACAAAAAATCAAGTGAACAAAATGAAATCAGAACAGAGAAGAAAAATTCAGAACCAACTCTAAAAAAATATATGTTAATAAAACAGAGAACAAAAGAAAGGGAAATACCTTCAAAAAACATAAAATACCCAAACTAACAGAAGACCCAATAGATATCTCAGTTAATCAGGTCTCAGAAAAGTAACAACTATAACTAACAGAACTAGCAAAGAAAAAGTCTTGGCCCTGATAACCAGTTCAAAGAATTAATTAAGTTGTTTAAAGAGAAATTAAGAGTACTATTACATGAATTATTCTAAAAAATGTAGCACTCTATCAGACTCCTTTTATGAAACAAATAAATCCAAGCTCTAATCCAAAAACAGAAGCATAAAGGAAAAATAGATAATAACGATAGTTAACTACAGACCAGTAGAATATTGACCAAAATTTTTAAACAAAATCTTGTTAAATAAGCTATAGCAATTTCTTCTGAGCTACATGAGACTTGAGCCTAATAATTTAGGTTTGATATGGGAACAAAATGAAACTTCTGTATGCCAGTCAACAGTTGACAAAAAGGATTTACTTAGTCGTAGCAAAATAGTGATATTCAACAAAAATAGGCATTGTGAACTCCTCCAGTTGATTCAGCTGAGAGAAACTACTATCATGATCCACCTGGAAAGCATCTTAGCACCCCTGCAACTCCTCTTTTCTGTTTTGTACTCAAACAATGAGGAAACAATTTGAGGACTTAATTACCTAAAACATACAAGTCTCAACTTAGGTTTTAATAATATTTAATTAAAAACTAACCTAACCTCCATGCAGGCAAGGGTCATAATGTCACTCCTATCATAGTCATCCAAGAAATCATTCATAATGAAGAATCAGATTTATATCAGGGATGTAAGGATGGTTTAACATTAAGAAAATGATTATCATAATCATATTAAAAACAAAACACTGAAAACCACATGATTAAAAAGATGAAGAAAAAGTGTTTGACCAAATACAATAGTCATTCATACTAAAAACTTCATAAAGTATAGACACAGATGAATATGTTAATATCGGGGTGGGGAAGGGAATTTAAACACCAAAGAAAGCATCCTAAGGCAATAGAATACGGTAAGAGCTTTCCCAATAAATAAAGCAGGGTTGCTCACTCTCTCCCTCTATTATTTGATATTGCTCTAGGAGTGATAGCAATAGCAGTGAAACAAGAGAAAGAAATTAAAGGAATAAAGATGAGTGAAATAAAAAAGCAACTATCCTTATTTGCTGATTACATGATGGTTTCCTTTTTTAAAAAATTGAGTATTGTAAAGTGCTTCTTTAATTGGTATAATATTAAAACTGTAAATTCATTTTGGTAGTATTGTCATTTTTATTATATTGGTATAATCCAGCCATGAGCTCTAAATATTCCTTAAGCAATTAAAGTATTTTTTAAAATGTACTTGAATCCATATCAATATTTTGTTTGCTTTGTTAGATTGATTCCCAAATATTTAAACATTTGTAGTTATTCACAATGGTTTTTTTCCCCATTTCTATTATTACCTCTTGAATTTTCTTATTATTATGTAGAATGCTATTGATTTTTGTGGTTTATTTAGCTTGCAATTTTGGTGAAATTATCTCAATTAATATCTTTGCAGATTACCCTTGCAGAAACCATCATGTAATCAACAAATAGGGATAATTTTATCTTCTTTTTAAACCCTGTCTTTATGCCTTTAATTTCTTTTTATTGTATTTTTTTTCCTTCTGAGGCCCATTCTATGGACATAGGATAATGCTAGGAATTTCTGGTGGAGCCATCCATTCTTATTTCCTCAAACCATGGAATGCTGTTGACTACATGTGTGTCTAGCTAGTCTTTGCATTGGGAAAAGTTTCATCTCATTTTTCTGTACTTCTGCCTTTGCTGATGCACCATACCCACCCTCACTCCACCCCACCCCACCTGTCCAAAAAATAACGCTATTTTTTTGTGGGCTTTTTTTGGAAAGAAATCATTGGCTATAGTTTATCACTGGATTTCTTGATCTACATTCAATGCTGTATGACATTTATGTTTTTAGTACAGTATGTGACAACTAGGCTGTATGCCTCTATTCATGAAACTATCTTGGCTGGAAGTCTTTGTTATTTTCTGACAATCAAAGTTGGTTCTTCATCCTGTGCAACAGATATCAATACTCAACTTGCAAATATCTTCATTTGGTCTGTTTGCATATACATGCATATAACATGATAAATATACAAATATGAAAATATATTTAATCTAGTCCATAAATGTTTAGCCTCTGTTTTTATTTTTTAAGTATATCATATCATATTATTGTATGTTTCCCATATTCAAAAGTAGCACTATCTGAAAAATGATTTTACCCTTACTAACCAATCTAAGTTCATGTGCTTGCTCTGGCAGAAAATAGTTGTATAACTTTGAATAAATAAAATAATCTCTGTGTATTTCACTGTCTCTATTTGTAAAATGATGATAATCATGCCTACTCTAGCAACCTCACATAGTTAGTATGAATCTATCATGAAGTGGCAATATGAGTTAATAGATGTGAATTTGCTCTAGCAATATTCTTAAACTGTCAATTTAAATTAGAACCTTTTCTAGGGCCTACATTAGGGAGAAAGGAAAAGAAAGAAAAGGAGAAATGAAAGGAAGGAGGAAGAGAAGAAGCAAGCAAAGAAGCAAAGAAGGTGTGATGGCAAGCAGGGTGGGACTTTTCGCCTCTGTTTTTTGCTTAGGAGCCTTCTCAGCATTAAGGCAGTCAAGTACCTTTGATGAGTCTTTGCCTTTCAAATGTAAAGGCAAGCAAAGTGGACTTTTTGTTTTTGTCTTTTTATTTGGAGCACTTCTCTGCCCTTAAGGCAATCAAGTGCTTTTGAGTCTTGCCTTTGTTGGAATCTGGAATCTTTGATTCAATCAAGAGTCTTTGATGACCTGCTTAAGAAACAAGAAAGCCCCAGGCCCCAGGCTACACACCTTTTTGCTAAGTAAGTGCTAAGCCCCAGTGCTTGAGAAGTGTTTATATGTTCTGAGGTTGGCTGTTTGTTTTGGGAGTTTCACTCACTGGAAGAGTGGTCACGTGATTTGGCTAGATGAGACCCTAGGTAGCCTTTAAGAACCCCTTCTCCACCCCCTCCCCTTTGAAAACCCAGATGTTGATACTTCTCTCTCTGGTAACTATGTATTGTGATTTGGTCAGACAATCTGTTGGTTTCTGTTATTCTCTCTGCTCATAATTACTTTTTGTAATTTCTGTTTGTTTTTTCTCTGAAAGTTCAGGGTACTGACATTTTCCCCTGAACTAAATGAATGATATATGTATGTTTAATTAAAGTAAGATTGTTAACCCCTTAAAATTGCTTTCTTTAGAAAAGGAATTTGTGCTAGCAGCTCTCCTGTGTGCTGGTATTATTGGCCTTATACAGCTACAGTTGTGGCAAGTACCATAATTGATACAGAAGGAAGGCAAGATGGAGGAAAAAAGGAGAAGAGAAGATGGAAGAGAAGTAAATTTTAACTTTCTAAAATGTATGATTAGGCAAAATAAAAGGAAATCTAAGAACTTAAGGTTATCATCTTTTGTCAGAAAATATACAATTTGGAAAATCAAAGGACATTAATATTCTACATTAATTCCATTAATATTCTAGATTACATTTTTCAAAGGAAGGAAGGATGGAATGAAGGAAGGAAGGAAAGTATTGCACTTGGAGTTAAAGCAAAATGCAAACTATTTAGCCTTTCTAATAAAAGTAGCTAATTGAATCAGCCATCAATGTTTTGCAATGTCTAATTTTATCATCTCTGTTTTAGAGGCTGGAAAATTGAAACTGAAGGGTAAACTGCTTACTGTCAAAGGAAAAATATGGGAAATACTGACTTCATTGTTCAGACTTCAAAGCCTCAGTGAGATAAAGAAGTGAAGAGCTGACATAAATTATCCCTTTGAGCCTGATGTATATACAAAAAAAGAAAATACAATAATGATGATGATGATACACATATACATATATACATATATATGTGCATGCATGTGTACATATGTATATGTACGTATATTATATGTACCAGGCATTATGTGAAGCACTTTATGATAATTTTCTCATTTGATCCTCATAATTACCCTTTTGAGCTAGATGCTATTATTAACTCCATTTTACAGTTGAGGAAAATGAGGTAAACAGAGATTCATCGACTTGCCCAGCATCACACAGCTAGAATGTATCTGAGTTCAAATTTGAATTCAAGTCTTTCTAACTCCAGGCCTGGCTCTCTATCCACAGAGCCACCTAGAAAAGAAAAAGAGAAAGAAACCTCCCCCTCCCCCACCAAGGTCATTGAACATTAAATGGATTAGAAAATAATGAAAAACAAATTATCAATAGATTACATATTCCAAAGTTATAGATATGGAGAAGATACTATGGGATGCCAATTTTTTATGTTAAGCTGTTGAAATACAAACAGTCAGATGAACTGTTTTTAAAACATGAAGTGCAATGTTTTATCTCATATCCTTTGTCATCCCTTTCTTTCCTTATAGAAGGTAACTTCTCTGCTATTTATTGTTGTCAAATGTTACTCATCATTTGATGCTTAACTCAAATTCAAGTCAATTAAATTCAATAAACAATTATTAAGTCCCTACTATGCGCAAGGCACTTTGCTAAGCATCAGGGATGCAATTTTCATTTCCCTTTCCTACTCCCCCCCCTGAAAAAAAGAAAAAAAACCTTTCTAATTCCAAATCTTTATATTGTACTGCAAAAAATTAAAATATTATGAAATATTGAAGCTACTTGGGATCCTAGAGATCATCTCATAATAATTGTAATTTATCTATAATATTATATGTTATAAATTTCACAATATTGTGAAGTAAGTTCTCTAGGTATTATTAGCCTCATTTTGCTGATGAGGAAATGAAAACTCATACTTGGTAAGTAATTCACCCTCAATCACACTGTCATTGCCTATGAGAGTCTGAGGAAAGATCTGAACCAAGGCCTCTCTTGACTAGAAGTCCAATGGCCACCCCACTAGACCATGCCGGTTCCTTATTCACTAATTTAACAAATATTTGTGCCAAAGTATGAGTAATAGTAGTAGTCTCCATGTGAGACTGATAGATTTTGTTGTACTATCCAGGCTGCCACATGTAAACAACGTGGACCTTTGGAGAAGAACAGTAAATGATGTGACTAAATCGTTGTGTAAAGGGAAGGGACAATGATCTGGACATGTAGAAAGTGGTGAGAGACAATAGGTGGATAGACAGAAGGCTGCACCTATAACTTTACAAGGTCAGGAGAAAATGAAGAAATCCTCCAGCATATTTCCTGGAGTCCTTATTAGCAAATATTTTGGAGGACATGGACATAAGTAATAAAGGATGATAAGAAGAGATGAGTTCCAATCTATGTCAGTAGAAAGATCTTGGAAATTTATGATCATTAACTCATTTGAATTTTTGAGTATGTCAATCCATAAAGCCTTGCTTTAACATGTCAGGTGATTTCTCCCTCCTCTAACCTCACTGAGGTCTTCATTTTTAGCATTCTTTATAATTGTTATTTGATGCCTTTTATTTTTGACTGTGTAGAAGTGAAATTTCCTATCAGAATAGGAATCCTTTGAACACTTCCTCATCCATTAACCCCCTGTAGTTAAATGCACTTAGTTAATGCTTAACAAATATTTGTTGATTCAATTAATAAAAGCTATAATGAACGCTGTAAGTGCTAAAACATGAATCTTTTAAACACAATTGTATTAGCAACAATGTTATAAACAAGATGATTCAAATGGTTAATTAAGAAAATCTGGAGAATGCTGTCCTTTTCATATCTCTGGACCCTCAAACCTAGAGGAATGCATGGACAGAATTGAGGGAGGCCAGTTTTTGTCCTTGACCTATCTAAGGTATTTGACACTTGATAAGTGGGGTTTGACACTCCCATTTTAGCACTTCCTAAAACTGTTCTGCCTTGGTTCTTTTTCTGCCTTCTGACTAGTCTTTGTTAACTGTCTTTTTGTTGGATCATAATCATATTCTTTCTCTCAAAGTTATATCATGGGCTTCCATCTCTTTCTATAGTCTTTCTCAGTAATCTCATCAGAATCTACAGGTTTAATTTTCATATGCCCAATCTATTTGTTCATTCCTCCTCTTTCTCCTACTTGTACAAATGAAAAATCAATTTGATGTTAGAAGATCTGGGTTCAAATCCAGTTTCTGATATTTACAATTTTTGTAAATTTGGACATCACCTTTCTGGACTTCGCTTCTCTCGTTTGTTAAAAGAGAAAGTTGGATTATATTACTTCAAACGTTTATTCCAGGTTTCAATATATAATCTTATAACACTGAACTTCAAACCCACATCATCATCTGTTTGCTTGACATTTGAATCTAAATGTTCCATAGAAATCTCATACTTAAAATGTACAAAATAGAATTCCTTATCTTCCTGCCAAAATCCACTCTATTTCCAAATGTCTCTGTATTTTACAGGCAATGCAATATTTGCAGTGACTTTTCATATTTGCAGCATCAGTGTTGTCTTTGACTCTTGACTTTCTCTTTCCTCTAACATCTAATAGATTCCGACTCATTGATTTTTCTTCCACAATGTCATTCACACATGTCTTCTCTTCACTTACATATCTATCACTCTAGTTTATACCTTCGAGGTTCTTGCCTGCATTCCTGTAATAGCCTCCTACTTGGTCTCTTGGTCTTGTTTCCCCTTTTTAATTCATCTTCTTCATAGTTACCAAACTGATATTCCTAAAACATTAAAGTGACTTTGTCACTCCCTGCTTAAGAATCTTCAATGGCTCCCTATTTCCTTTAGGATAAAATTCAGTTTCCTCTGTCATATAAAGTCTTTCACAAACTGGTTTCAACTTTTTTTTTTAGACTAACTCTCTGCTACTCCCCTTTAGATAGTCTACTCTCTAGGCAATATTTACTTATCAATAAGCATTTTAATAAGTGCCTATGTGCCAGGTTACTGAGTACTGGAGATTATCTGTCTGTCTATCTTTCTATTTCATTCATAGCCAGATTTTCCAGATTTTTCTTCTCTCTTCCAACTCTACTTCTGCTTTCTCCATAAGCATTTAGTTTTTATCTTGTGGGTCATGTCACCTCAGCTCAAGCAAACCACTCCAACAAGCTCTCAGGGAGATGTGGCTTTCTACTCAAATTCCATCCATGACACACCAATGCTGAAATGTATCTGTATGCTTAATGTTATTGTAAATGATTATATTCTCATTTCTAGAGTCTTATCATCTCTCATCTGGATTCCTGCTGTAGCCCATATAATTACCACAATGATCTTTCTACAACACAGATTTGAGCACTCCCAAACAACAACAATATTTGGAAGGGAAATCCTGCCCAGTTGGGATGAAAAGCTCTATAGAATACAATTCTAAGTACAGAAAGAGAAACAATTCTGATGAGGAGAGATAGAAAAAATAAAAAAGACCAAGGTAATAGGCAAAATCTGGATTCAATTACCTTCCCAGAATCACTTTAAATGGCTCCCCTTCATGCATTCTATATTCTAGTCAAGATGGCCAGCTTGCTGCTCCTTATACTTGAAATTCTATCTACCTATGCACTGTTGTCCAGGCTGCCCCCATGATTGTAATGCTCTTTCTCAATTCATGTTTCTCCATTATTCATGTGCTCCTTTTTTTCTTCTTTCATTGCAAATTAAAAAAAAAACCATTTGTTTCCCCCCAAATACATTTTAAAACAATTTATACATTTTTTTAAAGTTTTGAGTTCTAAATTCTATTCCTCCTCCCTCCCCACTCCACTCTCTGAGATGGTAAGCAATATAATATAGGTTATATATGTGCAACCATGTAAAACATTTCCATATTAGTCATTGTGTACAAGAAGACTCAAAAAAGAAAGAAAGAAAGAAAGAAAGAAAGAAAGAAAGAAAGAAAGAAAGAAAGAAAGAAAGAGAGAGAGAGAGAGAAAGGAAGGAAGGAAGGAAGGAAGGAAGGAAGGAAGGAAAGAAAGAAAGAAAGAAAGAAAGAAAGAAAGAAAGAAAGAAAGAAAGAAAGAAAGAAAGAAAAAGAGAAAGAAAGAAAGAAAGAGAAAGAGGAATAGAGAAAGAAAAAAGAAAAGAAGGAAAGAAAGAAGGAATAAAAAAGAAAAGAAGGAAGGAGGAAGAGAAAAATACTATGCTCCAGTCTGTATTCAGACAATATCAGTTCTTTCTCCGGAGCTGGGATGGCATGCTTCATCATGAGTTTTCTGAGATTGTCTTGGATCATTTTATTGCTGAGAATCGTTAACTCATTCACAATTCTTCAACGGACAATATTGCTGTTAGAGCATACAACATTTTCTTGGTTCTGCTCATTTCACTTTGCATCAGTTCATGTGAATATTTTCAGGTTTTTTCTTTCTTTCTGAAATCATCCTGTTTGTCATGTCTAGTCCATCAAAATCATATACCATGGTTTGCTCAGCCATTTCTTGATTGATGGACATCCCCTCAATTTCCAAATCTTATCCACCACAAAAAGTTGTTCTTTTTCTTCATGTTTACTTCTTGGCATCTCTAATTTGTTTGAAACCTTAGCTCAAATGATACTTTCTACTTGAGGCCTCTCCTTGGTCTCCCTAGTTGTTACTACTTTCTCTTCATGAATCCCCCCAAAAAACTTGGTAACTACTTTGTATGTATTTTGTGTTTTATCTGTGTACATTTTGCATCCCCAATAGAATCAGAATGTAAGCTCCATGAAAGTAGGAATTGTTTTGTTTTTATATTTACATCTCTAATTTCTAGTATAATGCCTTGTCAGTAGTGTTCAATATCTGCCCGTTGAATTGAAAATCAGAAGGGAGACTAGTTGTTTTTTTTTTAAGGAAATGTTATTAGTTTGTCTTTTGACTTACTGAGTTTTAAGTTTCATTGTATTTTACTTCCAAATAGAAATATATTGTATTCAGAAATGAGGGTCTGGACTTTTGGAGATTGGTCAATATTGGAGATATAGTTTGGGAAATAGACGTATAGGGGTAGTCATAGGAATGGATGGACACGTCAAGGGAGAGATTATAATGAAAATCTGTTGTCTTCTTGGGGAATGTATGAAAAAATATGATAAAATTTGGCAAACTTCATGACCTTAGTCTTTTTTTTTAATTGTTTTTTTTTTCTTTTCAAATTGCCTATTCTTATTTTTCTTGGGGGGGCAATTGGGGTTAAGTGACTCTCAAGGTCACACAGCTAGTACATGTGTCAAGTGTCTGAGGCTGGATTTGAACTCAGGTCCTCCTGACTCCAGGGCCGGTGCTCTACTCACTGCACCACCTAGCTGCCTCAACCTTAGTCTTATGGTAATGATTAATGTGACATCACAAACAATACTGCCTGAAGGGATAGAGGAAGCATTACTAAACATTATGAAATCCTTGACAAAAAATTGAAGATCACAGGATGTGCAGTTGCTATTTTCAACACTAGTTTTGTGGCTTCTTCCTTCATACTCAAATATGCCTTGAGAAGCGCAGAGCAAGAATAAACCACGCAAGAATCTTCCATATTTAAGGTAACAAAAACTGTAAAATGAGTTGGGACTCTCTGGACACCAGAGTTTTACACTGGGAAAAATGTACCTATGTGTGGGTAGTACCAATATACAAATGGGCTCCTAGTTTGAGTTTTGAAAAGTTTTACAGAAATATAAAGGAAAAACAAAACAAAGAATAGGCATGCTCAGGATCTGAGAGATATGTGAAAATCTTGAATTCTTGTCAACATCGTTATGTATTTCTGATTATAGTGAAACTCAAAGCATTATGGATGAGAAACTAACATTCTTCATGATTTGGGTTTTTTCACAATTGAAAGTGTTTTTCATTTAACTCAGTTGGTCAGTTAAAAAAACACCTGAAATTCAATTCATATCACATGTAATATTTTGACCTATAATGAGAAGTGGTCAATATAAAACTCTTGAGTGAGGTGGTGTGGGGCTCCTGGGACTTAACATCTTTTTTGCATTTGCTGAATTTTGCTGTCATGTAGGTAGCCTGGACAGTCCAATTCTATTGCTGATGTTAAGTAATGGAGTTTTGTGTCAGTCAATTGAATTTCTTTTTCTTTTTTTCTTTTCTTTTCTTTTTTGTAGTGGGTGAAGGGTGAGAAGTCAAACTCTTAGAAGTTTAGCTGGTCAATTAACTGTTAAAAGCTTCTGCTGGCTAATGACAACCTTTTAGAACAATCCAGGGCTGTCATGACTCATCTCAGGATTTTTGATGTGTTTATGTTCACTTAGAATGAAAAAAAAAACTGTTTCTTTCTCTCATACCCCCAGAACCTCTACCCCAGCCTCCTCTATATTACTGTTGCATCAGAAAAGGGTTAAGATTTTGCTTTGTTTTCTGCATCCCATGGCTAATTGTATTCATCCATGCATCTGTTGAGAAACTGAAAAAAAAGAAATGAAAGAAAAATGTCTATGTATAATACCCAAGCATCTTTGTCTACTTCTGTGGAGTTAACTCCATTATGCAAATATCATGTGAAGGTCACAAGGGAGGTTGGGTTCATCAGTGGTGGGGGACAGGAAAGCTGACTTCTGATTTGGTAAATCCTCAGATTCATGCTTCATTAATGACAGAGTGCTGAACAGCAAAGAGAGGCTAAGCTGAGGAATGAATGGTCCCTGACTGAGAACTATACAGAGTGCAACATATCTTCCCAGTTAAACGTGCAAAGATAATAGGGTGAGCATTGGATTTCCCAGACTTCAGATGCTCAGAGCTAAACAGGATTGGGTAACTGATTATCAACACCACCTGTTAGTCAAATATGTAAAAGGTTTTGAGTTTCTTACAGCGCTGTATAAATATCAACTCCTATACACAGGTGGATGTTTCACAATATCTTTTATTATTTTCAGGATTTATTTCAATATATTAGTGACAAATACAATTAAACAAAATGGCATATTCGTTTAAAAGACACACCTCTTATTTATTAGCCTTCCTACCTCACTTAAACAACATTTTAAATTGCATGAATTTAAAAAAATTCATTAATTGCACATTTGGTCATCAATTAATATTTTGAAAAATTGATGAGTGAGGCATTACAAATCTATTTCTTTGTGATTTTTATAGACAGTGATATTTTATAATAAATAAAAATGAATGTTGATGAAGCATCTTAAGAACATTAGAAAATGAATTGCACAATTGAATGAAAATGATCCTGAAGTTAATATCTGATGGCTTCTGGGCATTTTTTGCTACTATAACTTATTATTTATTGTGGATGACTTTTTTAATGACCATCTGTTCTTTTTTCCAAAATGCGGCATGTCATTAGGACACTAATTTACTGTCAGATGCAAAAAAAAAAAAAACGAATGCACACATTTTAAATTTCAATCATTTATTGATATTTAAAAATATGAAGATAATTCCCTATGAAATTGGGTTTTCCATATAAACTACATAAGAGTTTTCGTTAAATACAAAAATATGGATGACAGTTGGGAGAGTTATATATTAAAGGCTTAAATAAGTTAAACGCGTTAGTTTTGAGTTATTTGTAGATTTTTATTGTCTTTAGCTACAGTTACAAAATGTAAAACTAAATATTGTCGGGTATAATAAGAGATCTGGTATTGTCATTTTATTTATAATTATACTGTTGCACTAATATTTGCTTAATATAAAATTGACTTTTTGAATACCACACAGAAGGGAATGGATGACCACATGATGAGTATGTTTTATATGACCAATAGGGACCTTCAAAGTAGTACAGCAATAACAGATGCTGTCAGGGAATATGAAGATAATAGAAAGAGAAGATGGGTTGGTCATATCACAAGAATAAAAGGTGATAGACACCCAGAAAATTTCAATGTTACTCTTACAATTTTAGAAAAAGGGTAGAAGACATCAAGACCTGCAGAATGCTTGGTAGACCCTATGTGGTAAACTTAGAGGAAATGGACAACAGATAGGTTACAACCTGTATCAGTGCAGCAAACTTTCAAATCCAGGAGATCACAAAGTCATTTGAATATTTGATGATGATGATGATGATGATGATGATAAATGTCAGGCACTGTAGTGTTTTACAATAATTACCTTATTTGATCTCACTGCAATCCTGGGAAGTAAGTGACAGAATGCAGTTCACTTGGGAGAAATATGAACTTTTATTCATGAGTTTAATAAATCTGTTTCACAAGTAAAAGGTGGAGAAAATACGACTATGCGGAAGTTCATCTGAAAGCGATCTGAGGTTTAAGAGCCTTCAAGTTTGACGTGAGTCTTTGCACAATATTGCAGGCATGTAATCTCGAGCTGCACTGAGGAATAGCTTCTAGGAAAAAAGTGACAACTCTGCTGTGATCTGCCTTGTTTAGATCACATGTGAAGTATTTGGGGTATCATATCCATTGGAATGACACCACTAAGCTGTAAAATACTCAGAGTTGAATAACTAGAATAGTGAAGTACCTTAAAACTTCACAATATGGGGCCTGGCTGAAGAAATTGGTGACATGTAAACTTGAAAAGAGAAAGCTATGTCATCATAGCTTTTTTTTTTTCATAGCTTCACACCTAACAGCTGACATCAAGCACTTAAAGAAAATGGGTGTAAGTTGCAAAGAGGCAAATTGAGTTTTGATATCAGGAAACATTTCTAACAAATTAGAGCTATCCAAAAATGAAATGAGCTGTCTTGGAACATAATGAATTCTCCATCATTGCAGATCTTCAAGCAGAGGCTAAATGAACATTTTTTTCAGGTATATTGAAGTGTGGATTATTTTTTTGGATATGGGTTGACTACATGGCCACTGAAGTACCTTCCAGCTCTGAAATTCAACTATTCTGTAATGCAAACACTTAGGCCTTTGCTTAAAGATCTCCTTCTTTACTCCTGGAATTTGAAGGCAGGCATCACGTTCCCTGGATATTTTCTCTTCTCCTGGCCAAACATATCCAGTTCATTCCACTGATTTCCATATGGCATAGAATCAAGGTCCATCACTCTGGTTGTCCTTTTATGGACAGTCTCCTATCTATCAATGCCATTTCCAAAGTGCAGCATTAGGATCACAAGTCAATATGGCAAAGTAAGTAGAATCAGCATAGCCCAACTTGCCCCCACCGATGCTCCACAAAGTCCTCCAAAAGGTGGAAGAATAAGTCTTGATCAGGAAATTTAAAAAATATGTATATTGAATCATTTTGCCAGCCCAGGTCAACAGAGATAAACATACACAGGCCCTCAAACACTGGAGATAAGGTCTAGTGTCATAGTTGCTCTTACTGGAGCCTTCCATCCCAGGAACTAAACTGAGGCTTGGAATTATACAGTGGGGCAAGAAGTCTGAGATTAACCCCGGAAAGCCCTGATTCTTTGCAGCGAGCAGGAATAGACGGTTCTTCTTCTGCTAATACCCTAGAGCTGGGTGTTAGATCTAGGAAAGAACCTGTATTTAGGACAAACCAGGGCTAAAGAAGAACAAAGAAATAAACAAAAACAGATAATGGCCTGAGGCTATGCTCTGAGTAAAGGGTAGGAACAGAAGCTGGTAGTAATTATGTCGCTGCAAACCTGGAGGAGCGACACATCTCATATCTAGCCCCCAGACCAGTCTGAAGCCTGCAACTGAGTAACAAGTGCAGGGCTGCTCAGACTGCAGGGGAACTTGCAGTTCTATCATTTTGAAAATGTATAGCCTTCCAACAAGCTGATGTTGGTTGCATCCAGTAATGGGCTATTGGTGCTCTAACTAGAAACAAGCCCATGTTTGTGTTGCTTAGAAATAGGTTAGAAACTTGCAAAGCTTAGATTAGAAGACCAGATATCAGACTTTTCCCTGGAACAAATTGCTTTGGTACAACTGAAAACCTGCGAGTCTCCAGCATAGGCTGCACCTTAGATTTTTAAAGAACCCCACATTCAATGTCTAGAGAAAGGAGCAGCATGAGCAAATAGAACATGAAGTATAACCAAACATAGCCCAAGTATTCCCTCTAGAAGAGAGTAGAGCCTGACCCTAAGACAAAGTCCCAATTTATGAAGTAAGCCTGGAAAAAAATAACTAAACCAAAAATTTATCTAACCATAAAGAACTATTTTGGTGACAAGGTTGCCTAAGACACAAAACTCACAACTCAGAAATGATTCTAAAACATCTACAAGTAAAACTGTACTGAAAAACATAGCTTGGGTACATGTTCAACTAAAATTCCTGAAAGAAATAAAGCAAGAGTTTAAAAAAATATTTTATAAAACTAAATAGAAAAATGAAAAGAAATGAGAACTAAAGAGGAAAGACTTGGAAAGGCAACAGATCTGAACAAATGTTACAAAGCCTTATCCAAGCATCAGAGTTCTTGAAAATTATAAGCAACAAAATAGAAGTAGGCAATTACGCAAGAAAGCAAGAAATATTAAAACAAAATCAAAATATTGAAACAAAAAAGAAAGGTTATGTAGATATGTGTGTATGTATATCTACATAGACACATATCAAGGAAAAATAATTTAAGAAACAATGGACAGTCAGAAAGCATGGCCAAAAAAAAGAACATACACTTTATATACTTCAAGAATCATGAATGAATGTCCAGATCTCTTAGAATCAGAGAGCTAAAGTAAAATTGAAATCCATTGGAATGGCTCCAAAATGAAAACCTCCAGGACAATTGCAGACAAAATTCAGAGCTTCCAATTAAAAAAAAATCATCATTGAGAACTGAATAGAACATTCCAGGTAAAGTTTATCTAGGGAAAGATAGAGAACAACTATTATTTCTCTTGTCTTAGAAACAATCTCTCTCTTAATGCAGCCTTAGCTTTATCAGATTTCTCACCTGACATTGAACACTGTCGAGCCCTATGGAGTTGGCAGTCTACTATGTTTTCCAGATCTTTTATTTTTTTTTAAGATAAAATGCTAACTAGCCATGCCTTCCTCATTCTGTTCTCCCTAGGTTGTTCTTGTTGTTTTAATCTAAGTGTAACCCATTTATATTTTATCTTATTAGATTCAGCTCAATGTTCTAGCTTATCCAGCTGTTTCTGAATCTCAGTTCTTTCTTCCAGTGTGCCCATTATCCTCATACCTTTATACCATCTGCAAATTTGATACACGATTTTATTTGATGTATGTTCAACTCCATATGAATGATGATGAATTTGCTATATGTTCAACTCCATATGAATGATGATGAATCCCTGTAGTTCCCTGAATCTACCTAATTATATTTAAATCTAGTCTACAGTTTTCTATCTAGTCCCTAAGAGTGGCATGAGGTAACTATATCAAGGGTTTTGATAATATGTAGGAAAGCTATAATGAATTTTTATGTTCTACAAATCTAGTAACTGCTGAAAAAAGAAAAGAAATACATTTTTTTCTTACATTATCTGTTCTTTATAAACAATTGCTGGTTTTTGTGATTACCCATTTTCATTTCCAGATGTTCATTAAACATCTTTTCAAGTCAAACCCTCTTACATAGCATTCTACTCACTTTCCTTTATTGAAAACAGAACAGCATTTGCCCTTCAACAATCCTGTGGTCCTTTCTTTTTTTTAATGATCTTTCAGGGATTATTGAGCAGTTCTCAGAAATAGTATCTTCTAGTTCTTTCAGTACCTGAAGGCATAGTTCATCCAGGCCTTGTGACAATCTTGTCAAGGGCACCTAGCTGCTCTCCTTACTTATCTTGGATATCAACTCAATATAAGCTATATTTGTTCTGTCCTTTTCAGTCCAAAGATCATGCTTCTTGGCAGAGAAACAGAAGCAAAGTATGTGATGCAAACATACAGACCACCTGTAAGATCTTTTCAAAACTTAGAGTGATGTAAGCCATTATTATTAGTTGTTTTTCCCACTCTGATGATCTTACCAAATTGGCCTTGCTGTTATTCACACAGGACTCTTTATTTCATCTCTGTGTTTTTGTACTGCCTTTCCCTCATGCCTACAATGTATTTCAATTTCATCTTTCCCTCTGAGAATCCCTTCTTTCCTCCAAACATTTGTTCAAATGACATCTTTTATATGAAGCCTTTCCTACTCCTCCCAGCTTTTAGTTCCTACCAAGTCACCTTGTATTTATTTGGTATGTACTTATTTATGCCCCTGATAGAATCTGAGCTCCTTGAGTACAAGGACTATTAATTTTTATTTTTTTTTTTCATAGCCCTAGCAAAGTGCCTGGTATATAGTGAGAACTTAAAAGTTTGCCAATTGATTTATTGATACCAACTCACACTTTTGATTTGAAACCATTCTCCTGCCTTTGTTCAGCACTCAGATTGAAGTGGGTACTTTATGTCACCTACTACTTTGTCACTTACTACTATAAATGAATCCACGATTCTGGCCCATATCTAATGGCGAACCTTGGGCCTTTCTTCTTCCCTGTCTTCTAACTACGGACTTCTCAGCAAATGAATTGGGAAATCTCCTTCCCTGGGTCACAGACAGTTCTATCCATTGTTCTATTTCTGGATGAGACTAGGAAAAACATTATAATAATAGCTTTGTCATTGTTCAGTCCTTCAGTCATGTCTGACTCTTCATGACCCTGTGCACCTTACTTCCCATGGGGTTTTCTTCTCCCGTGGATTAAGGTAAATAGAGATGTAAGTGACTTGCCCACGTTCACACAGCTAGTAAGTGTCTGAGGCTAGATTTTAACTGAAGTCTTCCTGATTCTAGCCCCAAAGGTCTATTCACTGAGACACCCAGCTGCTTCCATAATAACAGCTAACTTTTATAAGACCCTACTACATGTTAGTCATGGTTTTAAGCACCTTACAATTGTTATTTCAAATGATCTTCACAACAACCTTGGAAAGTAGGTGCTGTTATCATCTTTATTTTACAGATGAGTTAACTGAGACAAAAGTTGTTAAATGATCTATCCAAAGTCACACAGCTAGTAGTAAATGTCTGAGATTGAATTTGAACTTGTGTCTTTCTGACTCAAGGCCAGCACTCTATGCATTGCAACACTTAGTTGCCCCTATCAATTACATGGATAAGTATACACCTTTCTTCCTGTATATCTAGGATGATGAATATAATACCCCTAACCACATTAGCTATAGGAGCTGGAAACAGGGACATTTCCTGGTTTTGAACATATAAGTAGTGAAATTTTTTTCTGCTTTTTCATATTTCATGTTTTGGACCATCTCCAGGGAAGCTCAGTTTCACTGCAGATTGAGTGGGTTAACCTGTTGCCCTCAAGACTGTTTGTCTCTATGCAACTCCACTCATTCATCCTCAAAGGCACCTTTCCCATCACCATCACACCAGCTGAGAATTTATAAAGAAGGAAAATTAATCAAGTATTTGTCATTTTGAACAGACAATAAATCCTTTTAAAACAGTGGAACTGAATGTCAGCTACAAGTCAGACTATCCTACTCTAATTGTACAATATTATTTTTAGTTTTAGTTAAATGTGTCTTGGAATGTAGACAAGATTGAATGTTTTTACTCTTTCTTGCCATAACCCCAAAGCTCCAAGTCAAAACAACATAGCTAGACAGGCATGATGGAACCCACAGCTACGATCCCTGATGCTGGGAAAGACTGAGGCTGGTAAACTACTCGAGTTCTGGGGTTCTAAGCTGCAGTAGAGCATAAGCTAATTGAGTGTCTACAATAAGCCCAACATAACAATGGGATGATGGTGGGGGACACCAAGCTGCCTATGAAAGAGTAAACCATCAGAAAAATGAAGTGGGTTAAAACTTTGGGGATCAGTAGAGGGGTCTTATTGTAGGTGGTGACTTAGCTTCTAACCTTAGTGAGGCCAATTCTCAAAAAAAAACATATAATAAACAGACAGCT
Source organism: Phalanger gymnotis (assembly GCA_028646595.1). Taxonomy (NCBI): domain Eukaryota; kingdom Metazoa; phylum Chordata; class Mammalia; order Diprotodontia; family Phalangeridae; genus Phalanger; species Phalanger gymnotis. The sequence continues at coordinate 269,412,974 of CM053626.1, forward strand.
CACCCCTCCCCCAAACAAAACAAAAAGTGGAGACTGAAGAATATTTATCAAAAAGATTATAGAAGATAGAAGAGTTTCATTCACTTACTTCTTTAATAACTGATATTCTTAACCCACAAAGCATAATTTAAAGGGACACATGATAATGCACAAGTTGCATACAATTTATTAAAAAGTAATTTAGAATTTGTTGAGATTTTAATTTAGATTTCAAGGAAAGTTAAATTGCTTTGGTTTCGAGATTCAATATCTGTTTTCAGCACTTAGCACATTGCTTGGCCCCAAGTAAGAGCTTAATAAATACTTTTTCATTGTTCTGTTCCTATCCAAAAACATATAACATACATTTCTCTTGTTTTCTAGCATCCTGGCTCCTAACGATATTGATACTTACATGAACAAATTTACCTTTAAAAAATAAATCAATTCCTCCAGGCATAACAATGAAAGTGTTGCCTAGAGAAAACCAATGAGTTATATTTGTGTTTGGATAGCAAAATCAAAGGTTCTTGACCTTTTCCCCTGTGTCTCATGGGCTTCTTTAGCAATCTGGTGAAGTCTCAGCATAATGGTTTAAAATATATAACATAAAGTACATGGACAGGAAACCAATTATATTGAAATACAGTTATTAAATATATATGTGTATGCACACATATCTTTCTATTTATTTACCTATTCACATACATATATACTTATAGACCTCAGGTTAATTAAGAGGTTCTTAACCTTTTGCAAAGGATGGATTCCAGTCAAGGAAAATGGGGAAAGATATTTATTCACAGAAGCAGAGCAAAAAGGACTGAAAAGTAATATGAAGATTTAATCTCAAAGCAACTCAGATATGCTTAGATTTACTCTGTTCTTTATCTAACAATCAAAATCTTTCCAATGCTTTCTTCTTTTTGTCATGACAATTAGGTTTTATAAGAATTTTCCTAATACAATTCCCCAATGGTTTTATACTTAGAGGTTTCACGTCTGTGGGACTTAACAAGTCAGGGCAAGTTCTTTATTAAATCATATTTTTTTGTCCCCCAAGTTGAGCAAAAATTCATCTTTCTATAATAGTCTCTGTCTTTAAGAGGACATACTTTTTGTATTTCTGCCTTCTATCAGGCAATCCCTTTTCATCTCTAAATCCACTGGGAAAAGCTGTGAAAATTACTGCTCCACTTGGCTTAATTGGTAAACAGCCAAGCTACTTGTCTTGTTCTGAGTATCAGGGAGAGGACCAGTGTGGGAACTCTTTCTACCACCATCCTACTCAATGTTTTCATGCTAGAATTTTCTGCAACTAGTCCACTATTGTTCATATCATTCTAGAAGTGTATTCTAACAGCAGCAAGACTGTTTTTAGACTAATAGACTGCTGTTTTCCTCTGTTGCCCACTGCCTTCATTTTGCCTTGTGAATTCTCCAGTCCCACCACCACTAAAGTGCCTATTAGTTCTACACTCCCTACTTATAACTCATGATCTAAAACTTTCTCCAGACTTTTTCATCTTAAGCAATTTACCTGCCCTTTAATTCACTCCCTCAGGGCACTGTTTAAACAGTTGAATAAGGAAATTAGTAATGTGATTAATGTTATTGTTTAATAGCTGGGAGACAGATGTGATGTGGTGAAAAGATTTTTGTATATTGAAGTAGAAAACTTGGGTTTTAGGACTATTTTGCTACCTGCTATTTCTGTGATCTTAGGTAGGTCCTTAACATCTCTTCTATAAAAATGAGATAATAGAACTTATACAACCTTCTACAACAGTAGAACTTGTACAACCTTTTCTTATGACAATCAAAGAAGACAATATAGGTAAAAGACTCACTGTAAATTAGTTTACAAATATAAAGTCTTATTAATACTATACCCTAGTTAAGTCAAATAAATAAGCTTTAAATGATTACTTACTACTTGCAAAGCCCTGTGCTAAGTGTTAATAATAGTAAGGTCAAAACATTACTGTCCCTAAGGAGCTCACAATCTAATGGGACAGACAAGATGCAAACAATTATGTGCAAACAAGTTTTATACTGGAAGGGGATATACTGGAATCAGTTCAAACTGGCTCTAGACAGCTGATTGTGAAATTTTTTAGTATGCATATTTATACCTTAGAAATCATCAAGCCCTATGCAAAGTGAAATGACCAGAACCAAGAGAATACTCACACGGTAACAACAATATTATAGGATGAATAACTCATCTATTTTCAGCAGTACAATGATCTAAGACAATTCTGTAGGACTTATGATAAAAGATGCTATCCATCTCCAGAGAGAGAATTGGTAGAGGCTAAATGGAGATCAAAGATACTTTTTCTTTATTTTTCTTGTGTTCTTTGGTCTGTGTTTTCTTTCACGAAATGACTTACATGGAAATGTGTTGTGCATGACTGTACATATATAACCTATGTCAAAATTGCTTGCCTTTTCATGGTGAGGGGACTGGGAGAGAGAGAATTTGGAATTCAAAAATTTGAAAAAAATGTTAAAATCATTTTACATGTAATTGGAAAATATAAAATATTAAACAAAACTGACAGTAAGAAAAAAAAAGAGACTGGAGGATAGATGGGAGTGGGGAGAGTCAGAAAGAAGAGAGACCAACCAACAAACTAGTGCAATAGTCCACAGATGAGGTATTGAAAGCTTGTATCAGGGTAGTAGCAGAGACAAAGAGAAGGAAACATATAAAAGAGATTACAAAGGTAAACTTGGCAGGATTCCCTATAACACCACTTCCCCCTACTCCAAACACATATATTTTGATAGTGCTCATCAGTAATATAGGAAAAAAAAACTTCACCAATAAAAGATAAGAAATTCAGATACAAAAGCAGTGTACTGACGGAAAAATTAGAGTCAAAGACATTTTTCCCAATACCCTTGCAACTTCTATCGATGGGAAAAGGCCAGTGCTACTTGAGAAATAGCCTATTTGGCCCGTTTTAATTTTTATATGTGTTCATTTTACTCAAATGTAAGTTTGCATTCCTGTTCAAACTAATCACCCAGGAAAATCTATAAGGTCAAAACCTGACTCTACTTTGAGTTATGATTAACAGTACACTAGGTTTTAAAATCTGCAATGCACCAATTGTAATAGTAGGGTTTTTCTATTGTCATTTTATTGCAGGGTTTAGGCTTAACCCATTTACTGTGGGGCTGACAAATTATTCTCCCATCATAGTATGAGAACCAATAATAGAAAAGCCATTTTTCTAATTCTGAAATTATTTCCTTTTATGCTGCAAATATGGAAGGAACAGGTAGAATGTTGAGAAACAAATTATGTTACTAAACCTAAAATCCTATCAAGATTGCTGTGTTTAAAATAATCAGCTCTAGGGACATAATATGAGAATGGAAAAATTCATGCTGACTGGCTTTTAGATGAATTTTAAAATATTTTTTTGAATCTGTGACTTACAAGATACAATCATTGAATTACTCTAAATGTATGTCCTTGGGTGATAGCAGTTGCCCATAGAAAACATGGCTCATGACACCAGTTTCGTTTCATTGACTGCAGAGCATGAAAAATACAACAATCTGGAGGAAACATCAGGTGGTGTTTCTTTGCAACCAAGACAGATTTTAGTTTTTTAAAGATATACTCTGGATACTTAGGCAAATCAGATGTGTCTGCAGGTGACTAGAAGTATATATTTGAAGTGTGCTTTGTTTTTTTTTTAACTTTTATATCATTATATTGTTTGCAACTGGGGTAGAAGGTTAGCCTTATCCCCAGTGGGTACGGGTATCAAATTATTGGCCATTCAGTTCACTGTAGATAGTGGTAAAGTGGAAAGAACAAGAAATTTGGAGTCAAAAGACTTGAGTTCTAAATCTAATTTTATCACTTGCAACCTACGAAACCTCTCCAGTCTTCATTCTTGTCTTGAATTAAATGAGCAGCTCAGACCAGAAGACCTCTGAGGGCCCTTTCAGCTTTAAACCTCTGGTCCAAAAATATTGATGACATGGGGGTATGGGCCAATAACAGCTCAGAATTTAGAGTATTGTTTCTCTGTAGGCTTTGTAAGCCTGATTTTAGAAATAAATATTGTAGCTCAAGGGCACTTCTCCCAGCATGCATAGATAACCCTGAATTGCTTCTATAAGCTTACTTCTTGATATAGGAAAAAATAAACAAATGAACAAAAAAAAAACCCAAAATGAAACAAAACAAAAACACCTTCCAATTTGCTACTGAACTAGAACTGAGTGTGCATACAAAAGGCAATACCAGAAGAAATGTTTCTCTTCCCTGGTAGCTTTTGACTAAGAGGGAAGAACTGTATGCTTCTGAATGAAGAAGGTGTACCATGCCCTCTTTTATACCAAGTTACTACTTGTCTGGTCAACCCAACGTGTTCTTGATGATTTTCTGTGTCTGTTCTGTATGTTCTTTCTGATGTTGGTTGAATGAGAACAGAGACAAACGGACAAGACTATAAACTTATGACCCTGAAAAGGCTGGAAAAGCTTCAAGAGTCCAATAACTGAGGAACCTCAGAATATTGGACCCTGTGCTGGCTGAACCAGTATGGCAGTGGATCTCACCAGGATCTGAGATAACCTGTCCTGAAAGCAAAGTTATGATTAACCCATCAGCTACATCACCTCTAGAAATGAACTTGGTGGGGAAATATGGGTAACCAACAATTTTAGTTCCTTTCCCCAGGAGCTAGGTGTTGAGGGAAAAAAGGCTTCTAAATTCAGAGTTTTTGTACTGAGTCCCTTAAAACTTTATGTTATATAGCCTCAACCAGTCTTTATTTAAAATCAATCCTTTCATATTTCTCTAATTAACTCACTATCCTATTTTTCAAACCATTTTTTCCTCCTCAAATCTACCCTCTCAGCTGAGAACCTTGCTGCAAAGTTTACTGAAAAAAATGAGGCCATTAGACAAGAGTTCCTCTTTTTCCCTGTCCTCCTCATGTCATATCATTCTTCTACTGCTATCTCTTCCTTCACCCCTGTCTCACATGAGGAGGTGGCCTTTTTCCATTCCAAGGTAAACACCTCTAAATGGATGAATGTTCCCATTCTATCCCATTTTCCAACAAATTGTCCACTGTATTATGCCCATTCTCACTTATCTTCAATCTCTTTATACCTATTGACTACTTAGCTAGTGCCTACAAACATGCCCATCTCTTTTCATCTTCAAAAAAGACCGTTACTTGATCCAACCATCTCTGCCAGTTGTCATCCCATAGTTCTCTGCCCTTTTTCAGCTAAACTTCTTGAGACCATTTAAAAGTTCCTCCACTTCCTTTCCTTTCATTACCCTCTTCTTAACTCTTTGCATCCAGACTTCTGAACTCATCATTCAACTTAAACTGTTTTCTTTAGTCACTAATGATCTTTTAATTGCCACATCTAATGGCCTTTTCTCAGTACTCATCCTTCTTGACATCTTCACTTTCTTCTTGATACTTTGCTCTCTCTAGGTTTTCCTAACACTGTTTTTTCTTGGTTTTCCATCTGCCTCTTGGACTGCTCTTTCTCAGTTGCCTTTGTTGACTCTTCATCCAAGTCACACCTACTAACTCCAGATGTTCTCTAAGAATGTGTCTTGTATTTTTGTCTCTTCTCCCTACAAACTATTTCACTGGTCAATCTCAGCTCCCATGATTTTGATTGTTATCTCTATGCAAATGAATCTTATTTATACTTGTTGAGCCCTAATCTTTCAAACTCTTGTGGTTTCACAATTCCAACTGTCCTTTAGACATCTGGAACTTTACATCTTAAACTCAACATGTCCAAAAATGAACTTGTTATCTTTTCCTCTAAAATCCTCCCCTCTTCCTTATTTTTCCATCACTATTGAGGTTTCTAACATCCTGCAAATCACCCAGTTTCAGAACTGGGTTGTGTTCATCCTTGACTCCTCTACTTCTATCACCCCTTATATCTAATCAGTTGTCAAGTGTTGCTATTTTCCTTTGCAATGTCTCTCATGTATTACTTCTTTCCGCTGAGGCTGTTACCTCTTTAGTGTTGGCCCTCATTACCTCACATAGGGTCCATTGTAACAGCCTGATAGTTGGTCCAATTTCCCTCCACTGAATTGTCAAATCGATCTTCCTGAAATGCAGGTCTGAACATATCACGCCTCTCCTCCCAGCCATTCGATAAATGACAGTGGTTCCATATTACCCCCAGAATTAAATATTAAAATCATCTTTGGCTTCCAAAGCACTCCATAATGTGCCCTTTTTCTGCCTTTCCAGTCTTCTTACAATTTACTCTCTTCCACTTACTCTGTAAAAAGATGCATAGGACTCTTTGTTGTTCCTTACGCATGTATGACACTCCAACTTCTGCCTTCATTTTGTGGCTATCTCTAATGCCTCTCCCTTCTCATCTCTCCCTCTTAGCTTCCCAGGTTTTCTTCAACGGTCAGTTAAATCTTACCTTCTGCAATCAGCATCTCTCAGTCCTTTTTAATTTTAATGCCTTCCCTTTAAGATAACCCTGAGTTTATCCTGTATATATCTTGTTTATATGTAGATTGTTTCCTCCAGTAGAGTGTAAGTAAGAATTTGAGAGTAGGGGCTATTTTTTTGCCTTTCTTTGTATTCCTAAAACTTAGCACAGTGCCTGGCAAATAGTAGGTGCTTAATAAATTTTAGTTGATGATAGACATTTATGCTCTCCTATCCCAGAAATTTGGTAACTTTAACTCTCAGCTCCTTAATTCCCAAGATATCAGATCACTGACTAGTTAGATTATCTGTGCTTTCTGGAGAATTCAGAATGTCTTATTCACTCATATATTTTGTGACAGGAATATTAAGCTAAATAAAAACTGAGAAATGGAGGACAGAACCATGAACCAGCAGCAAAGGAAATACATGAAGGCAGACTGGGCTTCATAAGGCCACTCACTGACTATAAGCTCCTAAAGGGCAGATACCACTTAGTTTTAACTTTGTAGTGCCCTCCTCCCAATACCATAAAGTATGAACTTAGTAACTGCTTCAACAAATTAACAAAAAAGACTTCATAGTATAATGGAAAAAATATCACCTTTGCAAATTCACTACTTTGAGTCTTACTATGTGACTTTGGACAAGTCACTTAATACCAATCTCCTTTGCTTCACCCCCAATTCACAGGTATTCTTCAGTCTAGCTATACTACCTTCCTTGCTGTTCCTTGAAAAAAAGATATTCAATCTCCCAACTCCAGGCATTTTCATTGGCTGTCTTCCATCCCTGGAATACTTTCCATTCTCATTATGTCCTGGTTTCCCTGGCTTCTTTTCAGTTTCATCTAAAATTTCTCTTTCACAAGAAGCCTTTTCTGATTCCCCCTTAATTCTACGGCCTTTTATATGTTGATTATTTCCAATTTATCCTGTATATGTCTCTTTTGTACATAGTTCCTTGAATGTAATCCCTCCCAAAGGACTCTGAACTTCTTGAGAGCAGGGACTATTTTTCATTTTGCTTTGTATCCCAAAGAGCTTAGCACACTGCCTTGCATATAGTAAGCATTTAATAAATGTTTATTGACTTACAACAACATTCCTGAGTCCCAGTTTCCTCATCTGTAAAAAGAGAATAGATATTGGACTAAATAACCACTGTGGTCCTGGCCAAGCCTAGATTTATGATATTATGGATTGAAATACTAAGGAGGTGACTACCTACTTTACCCTTTTTATTTGCATTTTACGGTTTGGAAAATACTTTACTTACTTATATTATTTGACCTCTTGACAACCCTGTAAAATATTTTACATTGAGAGAACTGAGGTTGAGAAGTTTCATATCTAGAGAAAGTCTCACAGAAGATAAAAACAAAAAGGATTCCTGACTCAAAGTCCAGTAATCTAGCTACCATTCTAGGTTTCTTCTTTTGAGACCATCATGTGAATATTTATCTAGGGTTTTCCACATACTTTTATATACTTTGCTTTAGCATTGTACCACTTTCCTTAGAAATGGGCGGGGGGTAGATATTGTTATCCTTTAATAGAAGAAGAAGCTGAGGTTCAATAAGGGTAACTGATTTGTTTCAAGTTTCTTAACATGGAACATTGTTGGAGGATCAGCAGCTGGGAGAAATTTTGATAATAATAAAAATAGCTAACATTGATTTAGCTCTTGCTGTGTTCCAGACACTGTGCTAAGCATTTTACAAGGTTGTCTTATTTGATTCTCACAACAACCCTGGTAGAGAGGTGCTGTTATTATCCCCATTTTACAGACGGGAAAACTTAAGACAGAGGTTAAGTGATTTACCCAGGGTAACACAGCAAGTAAATTTCTGAGGTTGGATTGAAACTCAGGTCCTCCTGATTCGAGGCCTGCTGCAACCCCCACTGTGCCACCTAACTGCCTTCACTAAAGGATATCATTGATATCACATGACATTTGTCATATAGTGAAGGCAGAGATAATGAAAAGAATCCCGAGAAAGGAGGAAGCAAAGGCCTTTCCTCTCCCAGTTTAAGCACGAGCCTAGATCCTTACTCTTAAACATGCAGCTTCAGCTCCCAAATGTGAGTTTATGAACATTTTGAAATGTTTCCATTCTTACTTCTCTCATCATCTTGATACAATATTACTTGAATACACAGTGACAGCTATTCAGATGTTGTGTCTTTTCTTTCCTTTCAGTACTCCTTTCAAATGGAGAATTGTTAGAATTGTAAGTCTTTACTTGAGATGCTGAAAGATAAGATCCCCATCTTTATTTTTAGTGTCTCTAATCACATAAATTTAACACTCCATCTGAAAGACAAGCTGCTGGCATCAGTTCTCCTGCAGTCACCAACTGTCTGGAACATCAGTCAGGACAGCAGTATTTTGACATATATTGCCATTGCCACCTGAAATCTTTGTATAATGTGAACAAAGTCAGATGCATGCCTCTGCAAAAACTCCATGGGAGTCAAATGCAGCTTTATGTCTAATGAATAAAACAATGAAAGTCAATATTCATTGCTAAATGAGAATGGCAGATTTATTTTTGAAGTGGAAAACAACAGCAGGAAAGGCAAAAGAAGTTTGAGGTGGAAAAGTTTTCAGGTTAAAATTAAAATTGAAGTGGACGCTTCAGCTCTCAAGAATAGAATGGAAGGAGGAGCAGAACTCTAGTGGAGATGTCAGTGAATAACATTGTAGAAACCACACAGGGTTTTAATTGAACCCAAGCTGTTCCATGAAGCAAGTGGGCACTGATCTTTCGCTAAGAAAGAGTTTGAGAGCACTAGGAATTTGCAAGTTAGACTTTGCTTTCAATTGTCCAGAGAGCCCTCCTCTTACATTTGGAAATGTATAGTGTCTTGCCAGTTCCCAGGACAAAACTTATTTTCACCTAGTATGATTATGCCTCTGTGTCTATGTTCCATGTTAATGCTGTTACAGAATCAATCGGCAAGCTGAAATGGATTGCTAATACTTTGACTTGGCTACAATATTTGCCTCCATGTGCCCAGTTCTCTAAATTCCATTATTATAGATCCTAAAAGGAGTGTGAATGAAAGGGTATGAAATGTTAGCTAGACAATCTCCCTACTCATGGGATCATTAGCTTATTTGACGTCTGCTTCTCATTCACACAATTCCGCTAACACTACCAAGATGCAGTTCAGTCTCGATTGGCTTTAAGCATAGTTGGTGTAAGCTGGTGATGAAATGCTTTGATTCGGGGTGTATGGGAACCTCCCTTGCTCAAAAGCAATACCTCCAATATATCACTATCAAAAGAGGCTCCACTAGAGAATACTATGGTTCCTTGCATCAAAACTTTGTCTTCTCTGTTTAGTTGTTAAATGTAAACTGGGAGAGGTCAAGCATTGAAATATTAAACCTCATTGTATATTATTGTAAACAAAGACTGACAGTTCAAATGGTTCCAAAGGAATAAGATAGGGAATAGATACATTTTAATGAGTATTAATGGGGGTAGAGAGGTCTGAAAAATGGGGTGCTTAAATGGCAGTAGAAGGGAAGGCTCCAGGAAGCCAGAGAAGGAAATAAGGATATTTGATGACTATTTAGAATAGGTTATAGGTAGTAGCAAAGAGCCATAAGCAATTAGGAATAGAAGATTGGGGGACAAAATTAATGTTTGCCTGGGACACATTCTTTGTACAAACCACCTCTGTTAAGGGGGGTGGTTCTGTGTAGGATATTCGTGGTTTTGTGCAGGTTGGAATCAATGAATTATGAAGTCCCTTTCAAATCTCAGATCTCCTGATTCTGTGAGGCTGAGCAGTATGGATTTATTCTAAGGTTCCTTCTCATCTCTTACATCCTATGAGCCAAGCCTCGTAAAAGCAGAAGTCAATCAGTCGATCAATAAGCATTATTTAAACACCTATTATGGGCTCAGCACTGTTGTAAGTGCTCGGGATACATATGTGTACATATGTGTGTATACACACATGTCCTATATCCTAGGAAATAGACTTTTAAAATCTAATCTTACCTTATGATTATGTGAACTTTAATCAGAATATAGCTCAAAGTATTTTAACATAATCTGCCATCCGCGTTACCAGGATGAAGAAATCAGTCTATCTTTAGTGCAAACTGATATTATAATGCAAACTACAATTAGTCAATTGCTTAGAACATAAAGTGAAGAGGAGCATAACCAAAGGAAACTTTAGGGGAAATTTAGGATGGGAAAATGTCGTTTCTTAAATTGGAATTTGACTGTGGCTCCTCAATGAGTACTGCTACTATTACATTTAATAGGATCTTTAACTATCATTACTGTCCCAAAGCTTTTCTACCTTTAAAATTTAGCACTTAAAAAAGTTTAGACTATATATATATATACATATATATATATATATATATATATATATATCCAGAACGCATAATCTAAAAGCAATAGTCTGGAAAAACTTGAGGTATGTGACTGTTTGGTATACCATGTGCCATTATCATCTATCATTAACATATTTTCCTTTCATTTTTCTTAGTGGGAAAAGATAAGTCCGACTATTTGAATACTCAAAAAATGAAGATTAGTTATGACTTGACAGACATTTATTCATTACATATTTAGAAATTTGAAATAAAGCTATAATCTTTTATATAAAATATAATTTTCACTCTATACAGATCAAAAAAATCTTAAGACAGAAAAAAGAAATTACAAAAGAAAAGAAATTACAAAGAAATTACAAAAGAAAAGATTACTAACTTACATGCCTAGTTATCCTAACTATTATCTGATAAGCCCTCCACACTTAATACTCATTCCAATGCAAAGGAAACAAGAGTTTCTTTGAATTCAAGTATGGCAGACAAAATTCCACTGCCATTTTTGTATAAGCATCCCTCCTCTCCTGGACTTATCCAAATACCTGAAAATAAAAACAAAAATCAACAGGTTTGAACAACAAAAAAAAACAAACTTGCAAACAAAATATAAAAATGTAAAAAGTAATGCAATAGGATGAATATATTTTACATTTATATTTGTATGCTTTTCCTGAGTCAGATGTCAACTGCATGTTTAAATATCTGCTTGATCTAAAATTATTAGCAGAAAATTGCCAATTGTGTAGTCAACATCAACTATGCAGAACTCACTGTTTTCCTTTTTTTCCCCCTATCCTGATTGTCATTTGGAATAAATATAAATCACTTCCTGACTTCGAAACAAAAAACAGATGAGACTGCTAGGCTTATAGGCCAAATATGCTGATACTCTATCCAGTAGTCCAATTTCATGGTGATAGATATCCACAGTGACAAATGAAGGAGAACTATGATATGAAGATAGCTGGACCATTAGCACAAGAAAATGCGATTACATGTTTTGAACTTCTGTTGAAAAGTGTGTCATCAGTAGAAATACAGACTGTAGGATTAAACTACCTGATCGCTAATCTAGTTGTCCTTGGGTAATTGGTAGAGGCATGTCAGCACAATAAAGGTCTTGAAATTAGAGAATTTCAAAATTAGAGAACTTAACCTCCCAAATTACCTTAATAGATTCAGTATAAGGTATTAAGAGGTTATTGTGCAAAGACTACTGAACAATTATAATACATGTATTTCCCAGGGATTTTTGGTTACTTTGGATCAGAAAATCCTGGAGCTAACAAAGGACCAATTCCACTGTTTCGAAATGGATGGTTCAAATATTATCAAAATTATGAGACCTATATCGAATATAACTGAAAAAAAAGTGTTACCTTTTGTACTGATTACCAGAAGAGCATAGGTACCAGAAAGCTTCTGGAGTTGGTGTGTAAACATTTCTTATTTGGAGGGAACTAAAGAAAATAAGCAACACTTCGGTAGCATACGATGATTTATCCCAAAATGTACAATTCTTCACTGCCAGGATACAGATGTGTTACAGCAATTTGGCTAGATGCTGCTGTGGGGGTGAAAAACCAACACAAGCCCAACAATAGGAATACTGCAAGCCCAGGTTCTTTTGATCTGCTTTACTAAGGAAAGTAGTGTTAAGTGGTTAATAATCTTATTTCAATCCAACATACAAATATCATTCACTTAGTTCAGGGGAAAAAGCCAGCACCTTCAACTTCAGAGCAAATACAAACAAATTACAAACATACATTTATAAACAGACCAAATACTTCATAGTTACCCACATCTGGGTTCAGCCAGGAGGCCCTTAGAGCAGCTGCCCAGAGTCCTGCACCTCCAGGAGTGAAAGCTTCAAGCAAATAACTCTGTTCCCTCTTTTTATACAGTTTTCAGACATTGTCACAGATCATCTGAGCAACCAGAACTTAGGTGCCTACTACTAGCTCTGGTCTTAGCAACTCCCCTTAGGAACCTGAGGGCTTCATGCCCACATAGGCTTAGAACCTAATAGTTAGGGGTTTGGGTCTGGGCTATTGCACCTAGTAGTAGAAGGGTGTGGGCCTGGCGTTTAGCATCTAGTAAGACTCAATCAAAGAGACTTTATCATTCTAAAACAGTAAGAAATTCTTACCTTAGTTACCAATGCAAGAAAGTTTCAAAGCTAGCCAATGAATGGCAAATGACATAATCGCAGAATCTTTTACACACTGAAAGAATATTTGAGAGATTTTGGAAAAAGTGGAGGGTATAAAGAGGCTAAAAAAGAACCAATGTAGTTCCTTATGTTTTCACAAAAGAGAAAAGCATCTGCAAACTGTTGTCCAATTAGCTTGATTTTGCCTGCTGGCAACATTCTGGAAAGGATCACTAAAGAGAGGATTAGAGGAGAAAAAAAGATGATTGCAAAGATGCAGCATGGTTTCATTTTTTTAAAAATCATGCCAGATAACCCTTATTTCCATTTAGGAAAGGCTAACAAAGCTAGTAGATTGTAAGAATGCTGTGGTTATAGTTTTCTCAGATTTTAGCAATGTATTTGTTAAGGCATTTCATGATATTATTGTGCATTACATGATATTACATGATATTTTTCCATCCCATTATGTTTTGTTAGTGTCTTTAAATTAGATGTTTTATTATTTAATTTCAGATAATTTGCTGCAGCAAATAAGAGATCTAGTAGAGAATATAGTATGATAATATTTTGAAGGGACAAATGTAAAATCTTGTGCTTGATTCCAAAAAATACATGTTATAAATTCAACATGGTAGGCAACTGACAAAGATCTGAAACTTTTAGTGGACTGAAAGCACAGTATGAATCAGTAGTGAAATGTGGCTGAGAAAAACAAAAAAAAACAGAAACTAAAAAGCAACTAATGAAATATTGGATATGATTGGATATAATTAGAGAAGTTTAGCTTTCAGGAACAAGGAGGTTATAGTTCCTCTGTATTCTGACCACAGAGGCCACATATGAAATGTCAAATTCAGACTTGAATGTCACAATTTTTAAAAGACACTGATAAGTTGGAGAGAGTAGAAAACACAACCAGGAAGAAAAAGAGCCTCAATTCAGGTCTCATAAGTGTCACTTGAAGGAACTGGTATGTTTGGCCCAGAGTAGATTCTTGGGATATGACATTAATGTTGAAGTTTTTGAATGACAATGAGATGGAAGAGGTATTAGATCTTTAAGACTGCCCACAGAGAAAAGAGGCAGGAGCAATAAGTGGAACTTTCAAAGAAGTGGATTTAGGCTTAATGTAAGGAAAACAAACAACAAAACCTTTCTAGCAATTAGAGCTATTCAAAAGTTGAAAGGGCTGATTCAGCAAGTAGGGGGCCCCCGTTACTGGAGATCTTCCAGCAAAGGTTAAATCATTACTCGTTGGGAATGCTATAGTGGGAATTCCCTTTAGAGTATGAATTGGGTTAGATGGCTTATGAAGTAATTTCCAAGTCTAAAATTCTGTGCTTCTGTAAAATGCTGAGGCCTGAATAGATGGACAAATAGATTCTATATTTGACCTCTCTGGAATGTGTTTGTAATACTACCAAAAAATGTTGTCAGCATATACATACACACATACATACACATACATATGTATACACATTCACACATACATGCAACGTGTGTATATACAAGATCAATAAACAGTGCAGAATCACCCAAATACCATATAGTTTACAAAATTGGTAACTTGACAGCTTACTCTAGGAAAAGATGATATCACTTACTGATCATGGGTGAACTGGATCTCTGATGATCCTGAGATTAAGAGTGACATCGATTCAGGAAAGTGGGTTCCAAAGAAGATCTATCAACCAAATAACAATGGATAGTTGGTATCAAACAGTAGGATTTCCAGGTGAATAGATTTAATACAAGAAATGAAGCATACTATATGCCCCATACAGATTATGATGCAAGGTAGAGTATTGTAGGGACAAAGGAGAGATACAGAGAAAGTGTTCTAAGATTATTTGATGGGGGATTAATCAGTTTTAGCTGGGCTAATTTGGGTAGGTTTCATAGAGGACATGGAAACATACTGTAGCATGGTCTTAAAGGAATAAAAGAATTTCAAATGACAAAGATATAGTAGCAGTACAATCAATGTGATGTTTAGAGTATGGGGGAAGTGAAGTAGCATCTATACGTAATTGGAGGTGGCATAGTACAGTATCAGATCAGAAAACAGCTAATAATTCTTTTAGGAATTTTGAGAAACATTGCGACAATTTTTCTTTGCCCTCAAGTAGCCTTCCACAGCTTGGATTATTCTCTGAACTCTTAACATGTGTGTTCATTATTGAACTAAGCATATTATCTGCAGTCCATGGGCCTGATAATTCTTAGTAAATTTTTATTGCCTCTAGCTCTTTCTAGCTATCTATCTCTAGTGAAAACCTTTTGTATCAGAGAGATTCTAGGCTATATCCATCACATTTGGGGCATTAGGCTCTATAAGATAGTGGAAGACTCAGGCATAGTGTTAAATCTTATATTTATTATTATTACTATATATTAAATGATATTTATTCTCATCTTTACAAAGTTTGAAAATGAAGTACAAATAATGTGGGAAAGAATATTAACTGTGCTTGAGGTAGGAAAGAGTTTTGGGAAAGAAAATCACTTTCTCTAACTTTGTGTTTATTTAGGATTGCAGAAACTGTATGGAGAGGAGTGGGAAAATATCTATCTGCAACCATCTCGGGAGGCCCTTTGGGAGATGTGAAGCAGATGGAAAAGATAGGCAAAAGAATGTGTTGAATAGTCCTAAGGTATGTTACCGGGATTATTTGACTCTAAGAAAGTAATAATACTTACTTCAGGCCTGCAGTTCTGGGCAAATCTAACACATTATTAAATAATATCCCCTAGACATGCGGTCTAGGTGGTCTAAAACTCAACACGTACCTGAAGCATAAGCAAGTGGAAGAATAAAGAAAGAAAATCATCTCAGATTGACAGAAGATAAGCAACAGGTGCCCTTGGGATACAACAACTGTGGAAGTTAAACTTTGGTTATTGACTTCAGTGAGGCAGATTAAGGACAAAGCAACAGCAGCAGATGTGGAACTAGCTACAAAAAGATAGCTAACAGCAGTTACAAAGGAAAACTGAGAAAGCAAGACCTCCCTAGAGAGCTATAACAACACCAACTCAAAGTAGTGTGGATTAGGAGGTAAGGAGCTACCAGAGATCTTCTAGTAGCAACACAAGGAAGCCTTCCTTCCATTTTATTTAAAGCATGAGTTTTCTGAAGGAATTTGTTCCCTTTTCCCCCACTGGCATGGGAGTCTGTGAAAGGAATTGTTTTCCACTGTTTTGTAAGTTGTTAAGAAAAGCTTTAATTTTTTTTTGTTGGTGTTGTTTATTTAAATGGTTTCTGATGTCATTTCTGGTGAACTGCTACAATAGATAGAAACTAAATCTTAGAGTGTATTTCTTTCCTTTCCTGAGCCCTAAACATACTGGGGGATCTGTGGATAGAATGGGAGACACCATTACACTAGAGAAAAAGGACTTGAACTTGTCACATTTTAGAGACACCTAGAGAATAAGGAAGAGCAAAGTACAAATAAAAGGAATGGAGATGTGAACTGAGCAATGCGAAGAAAAGACTATAGTGTTATAGAAATAATATTTGTTAGGTTGACAATGAAAAGAGAAAGTCATCCTCAGCAGGGAAGCAGTTGACTTTATTTTCTGGGAAGGTTTAGCCATCCAAATTCTATATTTTCACTGATAAGGTAAGCTTTTAGCTATACAAATGTACTTTTTCAGCACTTAACTAATGAATAATATCTAGTCTATTGTAGCACTTGAAGAAAGCATTCATTCTTAGAAAGAATAGCTCTGCAAGGTCAAATGAGCCATTAATGATACATAATGAAAGTATTATACCTTTTTATATCTTAGAATTGAATAATCATGCCAATTAGGAAAATCAGTATATCTAGATGTCATATATTTCTAAAGTTAATTGGCATAAACGGATACCAAAAAATAGACACTGGCTTCTTGTACCCATGAAGGATGATTCATTGCTGAACACATATAGATATTTAAAAAACAAGGAATTTGATTGATTTAGAGAAAAACAATGTCCTCAGCATTATCTGTGCCTTTGTTCAGATTCAGTTCTATGTCAAATCCAAACATTTTGATGCTCCTAAAACTCTGTAGTGGGTCACATCCATGCAG
This sequence comes from Phalanger gymnotis, assembly GCA_028646595.1. NCBI lineage: Eukaryota > Metazoa > Chordata > Mammalia > Diprotodontia > Phalangeridae > Phalanger > Phalanger gymnotis. The sequence continues at coordinate 269,430,023 of CM053626.1, forward strand.
CTCTATGGAATTTCTTTCACAGAGGTCCCCTGAAATGGTTTTGAGAATAGGGGATATTGAAGTCAATTAGGATGTTAATCAGGGAATTAGTAATCATTCCTAATCTTATGGAGACCCTGTCCCTGGTTAATAAGAAGTTAAGATTAAAAAACAAATGAGGCTTTATTACATGGGATACCTCTATGGGAGGGGTAGAGGGAGGGAGAGTTGGGATAATTATGGTGTTGTAAGAAACAGAAAATATCAATTAAAAACTTATTAAAATAGATAAGGCCAATGATAACAGTTAGAAGGAGTACTTCTATATTCCAAAGAGCCTGATACCTGGGAATACAAAATTCTTTGGAGAGAAACTGATTATTTCAACCAGGGCTCTGAGCATAGGCAACCTCTTTATGACAGGAGATTTGGCCAAAACCCCTCCCACCCAACATACATACACCCTGGGCCAATGACTGTTTTGTGAGGAATCTTTCTTTAAAAAAAAAAAGCTATAAATGCCTCTGTATTGTTAAGTAATTTCAGACATGTCTGACTCTTATTTGGAGTTTTCTTGGCAAAGATACTGGAGTAATTTGCCATTTCCTTCTTCGGCTCATTTTCAGATGAAGGACCAAGCAAACAGAGTTTAGTGATTTGCCCAGGGACACAGAGTTAGTAAGTTTTGGAGGTCGAATTTGAATTCAGGAAGATTAGCCTTCTTGATTCTTTCTTTTGTTTGCATTTTTTTTTAAATTTATTTTTAATATGTTTAGTTTTCAGCATTGATTTTCACAGGCATTTGAATTACAAATTTTCTCCTCATTTCCACCC
>CM053626.1:269431335-269458652 GCA_028646595.1 Phalanger gymnotis
AAAGCTGCCCCACCTCTGCTGCCCCAGGGGCGGTGGCTGAGCCGCAAACTCAGTCCCCACAGCTTTTCCCACTAACCTTCTCTATTGTCTGGTGTTTGTGGGTTGTGAGGTCTGGTAAATGCCACAGTTCAGTAATTCAGGATGCTAGGGCACTCTCCGCTCGGCTCCTGGTCTCGTAGGTCCACGGTCTGGTCGGCCCGCACTGCGCATGCTGAGCTCTGCTGGGCTCAGCTCCGCTCCCCTCAGCTGGGAGCTGGGAGCTCTGTGTGGGACATACCTTACCCAGAGACCATCCAGGCTGTCCTGGGCTGGAGCCCTGCTTCCCTCTGCCACTTTGTGGGTTCTGCAGTTCTAGAATTGGTTCAGAGCCATTTTTTTATAGGTTTTTGGAGGGACTTGGTGGGGAGCTCACGCCAATCACTGCTTTTCAGCCTCCATCTTGGCTCCACCCCAAGCCTTCTTGATTCTAAACCCAGTGCTCTATCCACTGTGCCACCTATCCTCTGTGCTTTAAGATACAATCAAATTGCAAAATTCCCTCTTCCTTATAAGTGGAATGGGTAGTATCTCAGTGGAGGACCCCAGTTAAAGTCGGAATCTCACAGCAGAAAATCCATAATCTCACATCCAGGATTATTGTACGTGAAGGTGACCAGGAGACTGGCCTTGCACAGTGGTTCTGCCACGCTAGAACGGCAGGGAGCAGTATCAGGCCAAGAGTGTACATGTCAAACCCGTATGTCTGGCAGACTGTGTGTCAGGCAACACCTACGTATCTCACAAGACTAGTCAGAATCAGGATCAGAAAGAGCAACACAATAAATTTGTCAGGCTATTCTGTTTTAAAGGAAATAGAATTCTTATGAGATTTTCCCCTACATCAAGTTCAAATTTATAATTGCTTATACTTCTGACTCCTGGGGAAAGGCAGAACTAATCTAATCTTTCTTCTCCATGACAGCCCTTCAAATACTTAAAGATCCCCTTAGTCTTCATTGCACCAGAATATAAGGCCCTAATACTACTAGTGAATACAGCATGTACTCAAATTCTTTCAAAATTCTGATCACCTTTTTTTGGAGGGCACAGCTATATCTATCTATCTTCTATCTATCTATCTATCTATCTATCTATCTATCTATCTATCTATCATCTATCTACAGACACACATGCATAGGTGTAATATACATATATATACAAAGATATAGACATATATTTATAGACATATATACACATATACATATATGAATGTTTGCATATATTCTGATATATTGATTATTTGATTTCCACCATTGATCTCCTTCTTTAAGCATGATGCCCAGGAGGATCATAAAACTTCTGATATGGCCTGGCCAGGGAAGACATTATGTAGTCCAACCCATCCTATTTAGGGAAGTAAAAGGCTGAGAAAATTCAAGTTAAGTGATTTCTGTCGCATATCAAGTGACAGAATAAAGACTCAAACCTAGGTCTTTTGCCTCTGCATCCAAAGTTCTGTGAGGAAGACTGGTCCTATCCTGTAGTGGAGAAGAATGATGTGCAACCCTGTGCCTGTCATGGCAGAATAGATTTAGTTTCAAAAGATTTATACTCCAAAGCATGTAACACTGGCTTTAAAAAAGACAGTGGCACATAGTGGATTTTTAATAATATGATCATTGATAGATTGATATTTTAATATGTATGTGAATAAATGTATACCATTAAAGAGAGACTAGCCATTTAATAATGGCAAGGAATTCAGGATAGGATGGTAAATGGGAGAAGGGATAGATAGTTCACAGCTAAATACTAGGATCAAATCAGAACAAACAAAACTATCACATGGAACAAGTGCTAACTTAAAAGATGACAGACAAATCAACAACAAAAAAGGTAGACTAAAACACAAACTTAACAATTTTATAACCTTAAATGTAAATGGGTATAAATAACCTTTAAAGATAATTAAAATTAAAACATCAATCATTATGTATTTATTAAGAGCTTACTATATGCCAAGCATTGTTTTAACTCCAGAGATAAAAAGAAAGGGAAAATTATGATCGCTGCTCTCAAGGAATTCATGTTCTAGTGGGGGACACAAAATGCAAATAACTATGTATATAAAAGATATTACAATGTAAATGGAAATTATTCTCAGAAGGAATTTACTAGAAGTGAAGGTCTCCTCAAGAAGGTTGGATTTGAGCTTGAAGGAGGCCAGGAAATTCAATAAGCGGAGGTGAAAGAGCAGAGAATATAATGTATTGGGGGACAGCCAATGAAAAGACACAGTTTCAGGAGATGGCATGTTCTTTGTAAGGAAAATTAAAAAGACGAGAAGGGTGGGAAGGGTACTCACTTTTTTAAACTTTTCTATAGCCTTTTACACCAGTGTAAGCCACTTCCCACACCAATCAATGATTACCATCTTTGCCTGAATACCATCTTCCTTCTTTGTTTCTGTGACATTGCTCTCTACTGATTCTTTTCTGTGTATTTGGATATTGCTCAATCTTTTATGTTAGATAGTCATCCTATTTAAATGCACTACCGTGGAAGTTCCCCAAGGGTTTGTGTTGGGCCCTTTTTTTCTTTTACTTGTATATAAAATTCCCTTATTACTCTCAAGGGGACCACCTATTTCTCCACCATGAAGATTCAGTCTCAGTGTTATCCTTTACTATTCTCTCACTTATTCTACATACCCTAATCTGTTGCAAAATCTTATAGTTTCTACATTAGGACATTTCTCTTACACATCCCCTCCTCTCTACCTACATAGTCACTTCTCAGGTACAGGCTCTAATCATCTATCTATCTATCTATCTATCTATCTATCTATCTATCTATCACATTCATCTCTTACGATGTTATGAGCAATTAAGCCCCTCTTGGAACTGTGTTTTGGGAATACCTGCCCTTTTTTTTTTTTTTAAGAACTAGACATTTTGAAAAGAAAAGAGATGAGGCAGAGACAAGATGGCAGAGTACAGGAAGCATCCCAGCTGAACTCTTCCAAGATTTTTCCTCCAAACAACCTTAAAATAACTCCAAAAATCAAATTTTTTTTTGCTAGCAAAAGCAACAATAGGTTAAAGTGACATGTTTTTAAAGTCTAATACAACTTATGACTTCAGAGGACACCTGGCATGGGCACTGGCCTGGAGTATGACAGCACCAGGGGTGTGCCTTGGAGGCAGCTGAGAGAAAAGAAGCAGCAGTTTCAGGATATCTCAGCTCAAAGACAGTAAGGGGCTCCTTCAACTGATCAGAAAGAGCTAATGGGATCATTTGCTGGTACTGGATACAGGTGGCACTGATTGGCAACTCTATTGCTCACATGTAATTCTGGGTCACAATTCAAGGACAGAAAGGAGCACTTGTCACAAGGGAGCAGGGACTCTAGTTATAGTTTTAAGGCAGAAACAAACACCAGCGTTTTCAGGTGGAGGAGGGCAAGGAACCTGGTTAGAGTTCCAGGACCGCCAAGAAGAGTACTAGTATTTGTGGCTGTGAGTCAGCAGTAGCCTTTCCTGGGCAAAGACTGGAGACAGGAAAGCAGTGATCACACTTTTCCCCAGATCATACCGCATTGGAAGCACCAAAAACTTGCAGACTCACAGAATAAGCTCTGAAAAAACAGCATAAAAAAAGTTGGAAGCTTAAGACAGCGCTTCCACACACCCAGATAAAGAGTCCAACTTTAACATAAAGTTCAAAATCAAGAAATAGGCTGGATAATGAGCAAACAATAAAAAAAGAACTTGCCAATAAAAATCTACTATGGTGGCAGGGAAGACCAAGACTTAAACTTGGAAGAAAACACCATGAAAACAGCTACAACCAAAGCCTCAAAGAAAAATGCTAATTTGACCCAAGTCCAACAAGAATTTCAAAAGCGTTAAAGAAATAGATAAAAGTGGTAGAGGACAATTTAGAAAAAGAAAATGATGAAATCAATAAAGGTAAATTATGAAAATTATGAAAAATTATGAAAAACTGAAAATTATGAAAAAGGAATTGATGTATTGTTTTTAAAAAAGGCACAGAAATACTGAAGAAGATAACATCATAAAACAACAATAGCTGAATTGACCTAATGGTAAAAAAGGCACAAAAATATCACTGAAGAGGGGGTGTAGCCAAGATGGCAGAGTAGAAGCAGGGACCTGACTGAGCTCTCCCCTCAAACTCCTTTAAATACTTGTAAAACATGACTCTAAACAAATTCTAGAACAGCAGAAGCCACAAAATGGGAGACTGAAGCAAATTTCCAGCTCAATGCAATCTGAAAGGCCTACAGGAAGAGTCTATTGCACAGTGCTCAGAGCAGAGTAAAGTCCAGCATGGGCCTACAGCATAGAAGGGACTGGAGCAGGCCTCAGGGCACTGAATCACTGGCAGCTATAGTGGTTTTCCAGACTCCTCAACACACAAATGCCAGACTCAGCTTCGAACGTATTTGGGAAAGCTTTCTCACCCGGGTGAGAAGGGAATATGGTCCAGCCCCAGTCCTAGCCCTAGGCTCAGGGTGGTGGCAGCCAGTGCTCCAGCAGTGGCTCCTTCTGGAGCTCTTGGCCTAAAGATGGTAGGAGAATCAAGAAGCTGATCTGGGTCACAGTCCTTGGTGGTTGTCCTGGGGCTAAGAGGAGTGCTGGCATGGCAGAGCTGGTGGCAGCTGAAGAGAGGGAGTCCTTCTCACAGTTTCAAAAGAAAACAGAATGCTTGTGGTTGCTCACAGACCACAACACAGGCCAGGAGAGGAGTGAACACCTCTCCTTTGATCATACCACTTTGGAGATACTGAAAATTTACAGGTCCTTAGAAATATCTCTGAAGACAGCTGCACAAAACCCATGAAGCTTGGGGCAATGCACCTTCCATTTAACAAAGAACTCAGGGGTCAAGTAACTGGCTGGGAAAATGGGCAAATGGGGAAAAATAAGACCATAGAAGGTTACTTTCTTGATGAAAAGGTATTTTCTTACATCCTTGGTGACAAAGATCAAGGCATGAAGCCAGAAGAAGAAAAAACAGTCAAGACTCCTACAACCAAAGCCTCCAAGAAAAATATAAAATGGCCTCAGGCCATGGCAGAGCTGAAAAAGGATTTTGAAAATCAAATAACAGAAGTAGAGGAAAAATGAGAGGGATACAAAAAACCATGAAAAACAAGTCAACAGCTTGCTCAAGGAGACCCCCCAAAATGCTGAAGAAAATAGCACCTTTGAAAATAGGCTAACATACAAATGGCAAAAGAGGTCCAAACCTAGACACTGTCTTTCAAGAAATTATCAAGGAAAATTTCCCTAATATTCTAGAACCAGAAGGTAAAATAGAAATGGAAAGAATCTACCAATCAAGGAGATCCTAAAAGAAAAACTAGGAATTTTGTAGCCAAATTCCAGAATTCCCAGGTAAAGGAGAAAATATTACAAGTGGCCAGAAAGAAACAATTCAAATTTTGTGGACACACCATCAGGATAACACAAGATTTAGCAGCTTCTACACTAAGGGATTGGAGGGTTTGGAATACAATATTCCAGAGGCTGAAAAAGGTAGGATTAAAACCAAGAATCACCTACCCAGAAAAACTGAGTATAATATTTCAGGGAAAAATTGGAATTTCAATGAAATAGAGGACTTCCAAGAATTGTTGTTGAAAAGACCATAGCTGAATAGAAAACTTGACTTTCAAGTACGAGAATCAAGAGATACCTGAAAAGGTAAACAGGAAAGAGAAGTTGTAAGACAGTTATTAAAGTTGAACTGTTTACATTCCTACATGAAAAGATGATTTTTGTAACTCAAGAGACCTTTCTCAGAACTAGGCTAGTTATAGGGAATGTGTGTGTGTGTGTGTGTGTGTGTGTGTGTGTGTGTTTGTATGTGTATGTGTGTTTGTATGTATATATGTGTATATGTATATTTGTATATGTGTATATATGTATGTATATATATATATATTCATGTGTGTGTATGTGTGTAGACAGAGGGCACAGAGTGAGCTGACTATGAAGGGATGATATGTAAAAAATAAGGTTAAATGTTGAGAGGATTGTACTGGGAGGAAGAGAAAAGATGAAGTAGAAGGTTGTAAATTATCTTACATACAAAAGGCAAGAAAGAGCTTTTACAATGGAGGAGAAGAGGGAGGAGGTAAGAGGGAATAAATGAGCCTTACTCTCATTGGATTTGGCTTAAGGAGGGAATAACATACAAGCTCAATTGGGTATGGAAATCTGTCTTACCCTTCAGGAAAGGAGTGGGGGCAGATAAGAGAGTCAGGGTAATAGAAGAGATGGCAGATTGGGGCAAGGGATAATTAGAAGCAAACACTTGTGTGGAGCGACAGGTCAAAGGAGAGAATAGAACAAATGGAGGGTGGGACAGGATAGAGGGTAATATAGTTAGTCTTTCATAAAATGACTGTTATGGAAGTATTTTCAATGGCTACGCATGTATAAACTATATCGAATTGCTTGCTTTCTCAATGATGGCGGTTGGGGAGGGAGGAAGGGAGAGAATGTGGAACTCAAAGCTTTAAAAATGAATGTTAAAAACTATTTTTCCATGCAAATAAGATATACAGGTATAGAAATCTATCTTGCCCTACAGGAAAATAAAAGGGAAGGGGATAAGACAAAGTGGGGGGGCTAACTAAAAGGAGGGCAGATTGGGGGAAAGGATAATCAGAATGCACACTATCCTGGGGTGGGGGGAGAGGAGAGATGGGGAGAAAATTTGGAATTCAAAATCTTGTAGAAGTGAATATTGAAAACTGAATATAAATAAATTTTTCAAAAACCACTGAAGAAAGGAACTCCTTAAAAAGCAGAATTGATCAAATGGCAAAAGAGCTATAAAAGCTCACTGAAGAAAATAATTCCTTGAAAATTAGAAATGGGGAAGTGGAAAGTAATGACTCCTTGAGACATCAAGAAACAATCAAGAGTCAAAAGAATGAAATAATACATATAAGAAAATGTGAAATAGTCACTTAACCTCAATTGCCCTGCCTCCCCCTTCCAAAAAAAAAAAAAGGAAAATGTGAACTATCTCATTAGAAAAACAATTGACCTGGAAAACAGATTGTAGGGAGGAAAATTCTGGATTATTAGACTACTCGAATGCTAGACATTATCTTTTATTCTTAGTATTATTTTATTTTTTTACAGTTATATGTAATGATAATTTTTTCACATTCCCCCATTTTTCACAAGTTCCATTCAATCAAAAATCAATCATAAACTGTTGTTTTAGTTTTCAACATTCATTTTTAGAAGACTTTCAATTCTAATTTTTTTTCTCCCTCCTTCCCTCTCCTCTCCCCAAGATGGCTATAAATCTGATATAGGTCATACATGTACAATCATATTAAATATATTTCCACATTAGTCTTGCTGTGAAAGAAGAGTCAGAAGAAAAGGGAAAAAATCATGAGAAATAAAAACAAACACAACAAAAAATTGAAAATGGTATGAGTCGTTTGGAATTGTCTTAGACCATTGTATTGCTTAGAAGAGTTAAGTCTGTTGCAATTGATCATTGCGCAGTGTTGCTGTTATTGTGTACAATGTTCTCCTGGTTCTGCTCACTTCACTAAGCCTCAGTTCACGTAAATCTTTCCAGGATTTTCTGAAATCTGCCTGTTCATCATTCCATTACGTTCATATAACACAACGTGTTCATCTATTCCTTAGTTGATGGGTATCCCTTCAAATTCTAATTTTTTGCCACTGCAAAAAGAGCTGCTGTAAATATTATTGTACATATTATTGTACATGTGGGTCCTTTTCCTTTTTTTATGGTCTCTTTGGGATACAGACCTAGTAGTGGTATTATTGCTGAATCAAAGATTATGCACAGTTTTATAGCCCTTTGGACATAGTTCCAAATTGCTCTCTGGAATGGTTGATCAGTTCCCAACTACACCAACAATGAATTAGTGCTCCCATTTTCCAACATCTTCTCCAACATTTATCATTTTCATGTTTTGTCATGTTAGCCAATCTGATAGGTGTGATATGGTACCTCAGAGTTGTTTTAATTTGCATTTCTCTACTCAATAGAGATTTAGAGCATCTTTTATTTGACCATAGATACCTTTAATTTCTTCATCTGAAAACTGCCTGCTTATTTCCTTTGACCAATTATCATTTGGGGTAGACATCATCTTTAAAATTTGAGGAAAACTGCCCCAATAACTTAGATCCAAAGGGTAAAAAGGAAATAGAAAGAATACACTGATTATTTCCTAAAAGAGGTCTCAAATGATAATTCTCAGTAATATTTTACCCAAATTCCAGAGTTCCTAGGTAAAGGAGAAAATACTGTAAACAGCTAGAAAGAAACCATTCAAACACTATGGAGCCACAGTTATGATCACACAAGATTTATCAGTTTCCACCTAAAGGAATGGAGGGCTTGGAATATATTCTGGAAGGCAAAAGAGGTAGGATTATAACCAAGAATCACCTACCCAGGGAAACTGAGCATTTTCCTTCTGGGCAAAAATGTATATTTAATGAAATAGAGGACTTTGAATCATTCCTGGTGAAAAGATCAGAGCTGAACAGAAAATTTGACATATCAACACAGAACTCAAGAGAAGCGTGAAAAGGTAAACATGAAAGAGTAATCATAAAGGATACAATAAGCTTAAACTGTTTACATTTCTATATGGGAAGATGATACATGTAACTGCTAAGTACTCTATCATTTGGGGGTGCTATTACAAGAAGTCTAAATAGACAGAGTGCATGAATATGAGTTGATTATATTGGAATGATTTCCAAAAAAGAAAAAAAAAAAGGGGGAGGGTGAGAAAGGGATACATTGAGAAAAGGAAGGGAGAATTAGAATGGGAAAAATTTTCTCGCCTAAAAGAGAGATATCAGGAAGAGCTTTTCTGAGGGAGAAATGAGGGTACTTGTGGGCAATGCTTGAACTTCACTCTCATCGAAATCGATTCAAAGAGGGAAAAATACATAAAAATATTCAGTTTGGTATAGAAATCTACCTTGCCCAATAGGGAAATAGGAAGGGAAGGTGTTAGGTGATATGGGTGTGAGATAATAAAAGGGAGGGTGGATTGAGGTAGACAGTACTCATAAGCAAAACAGGCTTTTGAAGGACAGGATTAAAAAGAAAGACAAACTGAAGAAAATAGGATGTAAGGAAATAACCAGTTAATAATCATATCTCTTAATGTGAATGGGATGAGCCCACTCAGAAAATGGAGGAACATAGAAGAATGGATTAGAAACCAGAATCCAAACAATTCGTTGTTTACAAGAGATACACTGAAAATGAAAGACACACACTGAGTTAAAATACAGGGCTAGAGCAGAATCTATTATGATTCAGCTGACATAAAAAGGGAAGGGTAGCAATCATAATCGCAGGACAAAGCAAAAGCAAACTCAAAAATAAATAGCTAATTAAAAGAAATAGTCAAGAAGCTACATTTTCCTAAAAGGTACCATTGACAACAAAGTAATATCAAAATATTTTTGCAGAGAGTTTCTCTAATAAAAGCCTTATTTCTGAAATATAGATAAGACTAAGTCAAATTTATAAAAATAATAGCGTTCCCCAATTGATAACCAGTCAAAGAATGTGAACAGGGAATTTTCAGAAGAAGAAATCAAACCTATCTATAGTCACATGAAAAAATGCTCTTAATTGCTTTTGATTAGAGAAATTCAAATTAAAATATCTCAGAGGTACCACCTCACACCTATCATAAATGAAAAAAATCCTAGGAGGGATATGTAAAAATAAGGACCCTGACACACTTTTAGAGTTATAAACTGTTCTAGTCATGTTGGAAAACAATTTGGAACTGTGCATACCATTAATTTGATCGAGCATTACCACTACTATGTCTATATTCTAAAATGATCAAAGGAAAGGGAGAGGGCCTTATACTTATAGGAATCTTTTTGTGGTAGCAAAGAACCAGAAATTGAGGGGATGCTCATCATATGGAGAATGGCTGAACAAATTGTGTTACATGATTGTGATGAAGTACTATTGTGAACCAATGAAATAACCAAACTAAGAGGAGGGTTTCTGGAAAACAAAACAAAACGAAACAAACAAAATGTAGCAAGATCTATTGGAACAAGTGAGAAGAATCAGGAGATCTTTGTACACACAATAGCAATGTAATGATGATCAGCTGTTAAGGACATGGCTACTCTGACTTATACTCTGACTAATGATCTAAGACAATTCCAAAGGATTCATGCTGAAAGAAATGCTATCCAACTCCAGAGAAAAAATTGGTGAACTCGATTTAAGCTGAAGTATATTTTTCTCATTTTTATTCATTCATTCGTTAGTTTGTTTATCTATTTATTGGCGATATGGCTAATATAGAAATATATTTTGTGTGATTTCATATATATGTGTGTATATATATATATGTGTGTGTGTGTGTGTGTGTGTCTGTGTGTGTGTGTGCATGTGTGTGTGTATGTATATGTGTGTGTATTTGAAAAAAGAAAAGAGATGGAGATTATGCCAAACCTTTAATTTCAACAAAAGTAAAGTTAAACCTCAGTATTAACCCCGAGCTCTGAGTATTAAAAAAAATTTCAAACCACATGCATATTCTATGTAATAAAATCATTTGATTTCATCGTTTTCAATTCACTTAATTCAAAGAAGTGAAATTTGACCTGTAATTTACTTCTTTTCACACACATAAAAAAAAATTAGTTGAATAATCTCCCTTAGAATTCCTTAAAATGAAATCACTAACTCTCTATTTAACCATACCAAAGATTTAGAGACTTTGAGTAGATATCCAAATGTTACACATATTTACTATTTTGTTTCTATTAAATGACTTGTAAGACAACTCTCATTTTGACACTTAAAGTGAGGTCCAATTCCACCCCAATTAATCACAGAATGCCCAAATATCTTTATTAAAGCTCTCAAAAGAAAACTAGATTTGGATCCTTAATCATTTATAATGCCTTTGATGAAGGATGATTCACTAGATGAAAGTAAATAATACCACTCAGAAATAACTTCTTATTCTCTCTCTGTCTCTGTCTGTCTGTCTGTCTGTCTCCCTCTCTGTGTGTCTCTGTCTCTTTCTTTCTCTCTCTAATCCCATTGACCAGGAGATGACAATGTGAATTTAAAAGCTTGGAAGACCTGGAGTTCACATGTGGTTCTGGTTTGTCAGAGCTAGTAGCAGTGTCCTTGGAACACCAATGGCTGACAGCAGGATCTATACTGGGAGCTGGTAATCATACAGACAAGTCACATCATAATGACAAACTAGCCACGTTTAAAAAAAAAAAATTAGTACTCCCAAGAGTACTGGCCTTAGGACCACACCTAAGAATTAGCATGCTTAAGGACTCCACAAAGGGAGAAAAAGACTTCTAGTAACTGATCTGTGAGTTTTCCCTTTAAGCACTCTGTTTTTTAAGCCTGAGTCTATTTTCCCCAAGGACCTTGTAAATGAAAGAAGAGGGTGTGTCCAGAGTTTGGGGTGGACTGGGGATGTTTCTTTAACAACTGTCCTTGCTGTATTTGAGATTACAGACACACACACACACACACACACACACACACACACACACACTTTTTTCCTAATGCTAAGTAGGTTTGCTTGATAATAAATAGTAAACACACACCAATGGGGGCTCATGAATACTAGTACTATAAATTCCATCAACTCTCAGTGTTACCTTTAAACCTCTGTGAGATATCTAATAGCTGTATTTTGGTACTCTAAACTTCAAATCTGCAGGTCCAGGGAAGTTATATAACTTCATCAAGTTTACCAGGGTAGTAAGCAGAAGCATTGGTATTTAAAATTTGATCATTAGATACCATATGCAGTTTCATTTCCATTTACGATAATGTTTCTACAATGCCACCAAAATGCAAAGTAGTCATATTGAAGTACTGGGACAACTCTAGGGGTTTTATATTATGGTAGTCACTCTAGGACATAATTAAGTGCATGTTTTGATATTTTCCTTCTGTGTAGTGCTACCAGACTTTCATGATGACTTTGATGTTCAATAATTCTTCCTTAGTCATACAATTCTGCTCTACTTGTATAATATGAAAAAACCAACAACCTCCTATAGCTTAATTTATCTTCTCTAGTTGACTCATAAATCTACATTCTACATCAAATCTACATTAATCTGTCTGGTCCTGGATCCTTATCTGCTTGATAGTCACCACCACCTTAATATCCCATCAGTAACTCAAACAATAAGATGAAAGTAGAATGTATAGTCTTTACCTCTGAACTTGTTTCTTTTCTAAATTTCACTGTTTCTGTGTGAGGCACTGTCGTCCTGTCAGACACCATTGTCACACAGTTGTCACTGTTAATTACATCTCTTTTTCACATGCTTGGTCAATCAATTGCCAAGTATTACAGATAGTATCAACGATATCTTTCAAATAGAACCCTTCACACAGTTGTTATTGCACTTTAGGCCCTCATTACTACCCTTGTACATTCTCCAATTGTAATAGTAATGGACTAATTGGTTCTCCTTTCAGTTCCTCGCATATTCCATGTAGCCGAAGCTACATCAAATACAAGCCTGACCATGTCACTCCCCTTGTTCAACAAGGGGAGTCTCATTATTGTCTCATTATTTCCCCTAGAAGAAAATTTAAATTCTCATTCATAGTAGAAGAAAGTATATTGCTCTAGGAATAAGTGAAATAGATCTCTAAATACTACCTCTAATGCTTACTAATTATGGAATAATATAAAAGTCACTTAAAGAATTACATAAGTAAAGTCATCAATAATATGACCTAAGGACCTTTACTGGTCTCTTGTGATATTATTATATCTATATATATATGGATGTAATGGTAAGCAAAATGGGACTTCTTGCTTTTTTTTTTTCTTTTGGAGTGCTTCTCAGCACTAAGACAATGAGGTACCTTTCACTGAGTCTTGCCTTTGTTTGAATCAAGAGTTTTTGATTGAATCAAGAGACTTTGATGACCTGCTTAAGTCACAAGAAAGCCTAAGTCACATGAGTTTGAATCATATGGTTGTGACCCCCTGACCCTGAAGAAGTACATATATGTATGTATGTATATGTATATATATATACACACATATATGTATGTATGTATGTATATGTATACATACATATATACACACACACACATATATATATAAACATATATAGATATAGATATATAGATATATATAGATACACTCTGAGGTCAGCATTTTTTTGGGGGGCTCATTCATTGGAAGAGTGTTCATGTGATTTGGCTAGATGAAGAGCCCTCACCCGGCTTTGAAAACCCAGATGTTGGTGCTTCTCTCTCTGGTAACTATGTATGTATTGCTATGGACAGTTAGAAGCCCTGTCACCTGATTTCTGTTATTTGCTCTGTTGATATAATTTCTGCTTGTAATTTCTGTTTGTCTTTTCTCTGAAGTTCAGGGTGCTGACTTTTTCTCCTGAACCAAGTGAATGATGTATGTTTAATTAAAGTGAGATTGTAAACCTCTTAAAGTTGCTTTCCTTAGAAAAGCAGATAAAATAACCTGTGCTAGCAGCCCTCCTGTGTGATGATGTTAGTGGCCTTATACCTCCACAGCGGCTACAAACAGCATTGTTGTTACAAAGGATGACTTTCACTTTCTAGGGGTTTCCTCCTCACCTCTCCATGTCCCACAGGATGCCTGAAGAACTCAAAATCTTAATGTCTAAACTGGTATTTTTCTACTTTGGTGTACTAGTTGCACAAAAATCGTTCATTCCTGATGGATGTAGTGCCTGTGATGTGTGTAGCAAATTGGGAAGTTAATGAGTTATGTGACTTACTCTCCATTCTACCAGATATTATACAATTGTATTCATGAATTGCTGAAAAGTGCCAGGTGCATCAGCACAAGTAATCATATACATTATTCATACTATCTGAGCAATGTAAGTCTCCAAGGAGAATACATATCGTGTGTTACATGCTCTTTGGGTCCAGCTTGATGAAAACAGAGGTGTGCCCCATTGATTAAGAAGCCATGGGATCAGGGAGAGTGTGTACTAGTTACAGATGGTGATGGTGTTAGGACTTAGTAGTTGTAGCACAGTCTGAGCTCACAGAATAGCTCTCTGTCTTCAGCAAAAGGATTGGTGTCCCTGTGGATGAAGCAGATGGTTAGATGAATTTTCTCTCAAGATTCATGGTCATGAATTCTTCAAGGAATTCCAATCAGTGGATGCAATCCTTGATGCTTAGGAATAAGTTGAAACCATGTGGTAGGAGGAGGGGTCAAAGTTTAAGCTTTTTAGTTTATGAATACCTCAGCAAAATTCTGGAAATGACTGGTGTGAAGATTTAATGGACAGTGAAGTGTGGTGATTGGTTAATTAAGTGAATATGAAATTATAGTCATAAGCTCAATATTCTGGGCGCCAATTGTTACGACAAGTATGCTGGAGGACTTACTGCATCAGGCATGACAGGCAGATTAAAATATATCACTTCAAGTACTGATGGAAAGTGGAATGGATGGAAATGGTAAATATTTAAGCTAGGTATTCCAGATGGCTATCTACCCACGCCTGTAGTGAATAAATCTCTTAAGTGATAGGGCTCAAGCAGAACAATCATTTCTATCAGATAGATGCAAGGTTTACTGCAGACATCCCCATGTAGGGCCAAATTTAAGTCCAAAATATTGTCAGAGATTCTATGTCTTTAGATGCCTATACTAAAAAGATTCAAGAGTTTGGGAGATTAATTGTGATAGGAAGGAAGAAATATCCATTTTGCTGGAAACTTATAGGTTAGAAACCAGGGCTCTATTTGAAGGGATTTTACTTAATCAAAATGGCCAGAGATAGAGCCAGTTACTTTTTCATTAAGTCATCCTTTAGCCAGTTTGTAAGAGCATTGACAAACCACTCTATTGCAATGACTTTTGTTTCAGTTCACAGATTCACTCTCTGAAGAGAAAAGGAATACTCTACTGACCCCTAGTTTTGTCCAAGTTCTTAAATCTGTGGATTGATGGTAACATCTTGGATAGTCCTCACTAAGATCTTTTTGAGTTCTAAGATATTATTTTCTTTGTCCTCCAGTCTCTACTATTAACAATGGCCTCACTCACCAAAAGGATTTCCCCAATAAGTGAGGCATGATCAGATCAACTTTAGCTTGGTCATTGGATAAATACTAGTGGTGAATTTGTACATGCAGATATATCTGAGCCAGGAACTCACTCCAGAAATCTACTTGGTTACATCATTCTATTGGCCAGAATCAACTATTCCATGAGAAGTTATAGTTTTCCAATTGCTGCTAAAGCCATTCTCATTTTTTTCATGGGCTACATTTATCTGAGAGCAATGCCTGAAAGCTTCCTTCAATAGATGGAGCAGCTACAAATGAAGCTCAGCGATTTCTGGCTATGTCTAACACATAGTACCGCTCTCATGAGGAAAATTTCTTGGTGTCTTTGGAGGAACATAAAAAAATGTTTGGTTTTTTGAAGGTGGAGCCATTGTTGCATTCCTAGGAAGCCTGATTGGAAGTTATCAACTAGTCAAGTTGTCATAAGGAAAATTCTGTACAAAGGGGAATGATGTTCCCCTCAATAAGAGAATGTCAAAATAAGTCAAAAAATAATGTCAAAATAAGTCATAAGTCAAAAAAAAAAACTTGGAAGAAAGGAAACATTGACCTGAGGAATATATTTGCAGTGGGAATAAAAAATTTGAGTTAGTCTGTTCTATAAGTATGAAATAGTATGAAAAGTGAAGCTGTAGCTAGGAAGTGACATACCTAGAATTCTTTTATTATACATTGGTAAGTATATATGTTTTCTTCCTCATAATATTCCACAACTCCTGGCAGTTGTAATATTAATTAAGGTAGAACTTTTTTTTTTTTGCTGTTTTCTCTTTTAGAATGCTAAAGTAATCAAGTGCATTTGATTAAGTCTCACTAGGTACAAAGCCCCAGGGCCACACCCTTTTGCTCATTAGATGTGAAGCCTTCGGACCCTAAGAAGGGTATATAAACTCAGAGGTCAGCTTTTGCTTGGGGCTCTCACTCACTGGAAGAGTGTTGATATGGAGACTCTGGGTAGCCACTGGAGCCCCCCTGCTTTGAAAAAAAAACCCAGATGTGTTGGTGCTTCTCTTTTTGGTAGCTATGTTTGTGATGTCTTGATTAGACAAAGCCTGTCTGTTGAATCATGTTATTTGCTCTGTTTATATTTTTCTGTTTGTATTTGTTCTGAAGGTCAGAGTGCTGGTTTTCCCCCCTGAACTAAGTGAATGATATATGTATGTTTGATTAAAGTGAGATTGTTAACCCCTTAAGTTGCTTTCCTTAGAAAAGTGGATTGAAGAACCTGTGCTAGCCTCTCTCGTTGCTGGTCTTGTTGGGTCTTACACCCTTAGAAAAGCTACTAGCAACATTATTGTCATAGCAGTGGAGGGCAGGTAACATATTTATGAGACAGAGGAATAGATTAGTTTTTTTAGAGTGGACAGTTTGCTTTAGTCTATCATGGCTGCTTTTGGTACTTGGTGGCTTTTCACAAAAGAGCCAGTGACACTAAAAGCAATAAATGTTTACTATGGATGTAGTTTACATGCTAACAGGAAGGCTTGAGGACATAAATGAAGAACCCAAAGAAATGATTGAGGGGAAAGAGAAGTGAGGTTCTGGACAAAGGATATATCTTCATTTTAGTCACCAAAAAACAAGGATACAGTTGTGTCTTAGTCACTTGAATGGGATTGTTATGCTGTAGGTACAATGGACCTCAAGTCTAAGCAGGAAGATGGTGATGATACTGCAAGAAGTTGTTTCTTGGAAAACAGAGCTAAGATGGTGGAGTAAAGGCAGGGACTTTCCAGAGCTCTCCCCCAAACCCTTCCAAATACCTTTAAAAGTGACTCTAAATTAATTCAAGAGCAGCAGAACCCACTAAAAATGGAGTGAAACGAATTTCCAGTCCAAGACAACTTAGAAGGTCAGCAAGAAAGGTCTGTTATACCAAGATGACAGTGGAGTGCAGTCCAGCACAGGCCCATACTAGCACAGCTCTGCTCATAGCAAAACAGGAGTAGGCCTTGGGAATTACCGAATGGGAAGTTGCAATGGCAGCAGCAGTGGTTGCTTCTGGAGCTCTCAGCCCACAGATGGTAAGGGGGTTGAACAACTGGTCAGAAGGAAATTACAGGGATCGTTTTGTTAGCACTGAGGCAGGACTGTGTTGCTTTGCCCATACTTGAATCCAGGTTGCAGTACTGGGTGGCAGTTCTTGGGTAAGGAGGAACACTGACATAGCAAAGCTTGAGGCCACAGTGGAGGGGGGACCCTCCTCAAAGTTCCAAGACAGAAAAGACTGGTTGTTGTTTCCCACTGACCAGAGCACAGGTCAGGAAGATAGTAAAAACACCTATTCTTAGATCATACCACCTTAGAAAAACAGAAAATTTACAGGTCCCTAGAAGTATCTCTAAAAACAGCTGTATAAAACACCTGAAGCTTGGAACAGTGTGCCAACCATCCTGTAAGCAGGGCCCTACTTTAGAAAAGAGTTAAAAGTCAAGTAATAATCTAGGAAAATGAGCAAACAATGAAAAAAGTTCTGACTATAGAAAATTACTGTGGTGACAAGGAAGATCAAAACACACATTCAGAAGAAGATAACAAAGTCAAACCTCCTACATCCAAAACCTCCAAGAAAAACATGAATTGGTCTTGGGCCATGGAAGAGCTCAAAAATGATTTTGAAAATTAAAAGAGAGAAAAAATTAGGAAAAGAAATGAGAGTGATATGAGAAAATCATGAAAAATGAGTCCACAGCTTGGTAAAGGAGACACATAAAAATACTGAGGAAAATAATACCTTGAAAAACAGACTAGGCCAAATGGTAAAAGAGATCCAAAAAGATAATGAGAAGAATGCCTTAAAAAGTAGAATTGGCCAAATGGAAATGGAGGTCCAAAAGCTCATTGAAGAAAATAATTCCTTGAAAATTAGAATGGAGCAAATGCAAGTTAATGACTTTATGAGAAATCAAGAATGAAAGTATCCTTAACCTCAAGGTGAGTACATTCTAATGTAGGAGAGACCAAATGATATATACTGATATCCAACAGGGAAGGAGACACAGGTGACTGCCACGTAGGCTCTAACATTGAAATTTACTACGTAGAAGAGCCTGCCATGGAAGTTTACAGATATAGAGCAGGGGTCAGAAAAGTACAGCTCTCCTTGGGCCAAATCCAGGCTGTACATACCTTAAGCTATGAATGGTTTTTCCATGTTGAAATATAACAGAATGTTGTTTTAGAATCTACAAATTATTCTTGCAGGGCCAAATAAGAAGAGGTAGGCCATATTTGAAGACTGTAGTTTGATGACCACCTGATACGGAAGGCTCCGGAAAAGGTATATAGTTGATGGTGTCATATTGGAAGATGTCGCACATCTAGAGTCAGTCTATATATATTTAATTAATGTGCCAGGCACTATGCAAAATGCTAGGGATATAAAAAGAGTAAAAGGTGTTCCCTACCCCCAAGGAGATAGGCAGTTAGATTGTGCAACAGAGAGCATTGGGCCTGGAAATAGGAAAATGAATTCAAATCCAGAAACATTATATATCTCGCTTATTAGCTGTGTGACCTTGGACAAGTCACATAACTTCTATTTGCCTCAGTTTTCTCATCTGTAAAATGGGGGTGATAATTGCTTTAAATCACTATACCTAGTGCCCGGCACATAGTAAATTACACAAAAATGTTAGCTATGTTTATTATATTGTTATTATTATTGACCTCACAATTTAAAGGGGGAGCCAACAAACAAATAAGTATAAACAAGTTATATACAACATAAATTAAAAATAATCAACAGAAAGAGGATACTAGAAATAAGAGAGGTAGGAAAAGATTTCCTTTAGAAGATGGAATT
Source organism: Phalanger gymnotis (assembly GCA_028646595.1). Taxonomy (NCBI): domain Eukaryota; kingdom Metazoa; phylum Chordata; class Mammalia; order Diprotodontia; family Phalangeridae; genus Phalanger; species Phalanger gymnotis. The sequence continues at coordinate 269,450,288 of CM053626.1, forward strand.
TTAACTGGAAAGCCAAAATGTGCGGATGAGGGGAGAGACCATTCCATGCTTCCTTATCTAAGAACCTCCACAACCTAACTCTCTATTTCAGCCCTCATGCATAGAATATTCTCCCTCCTCTGTTGGTCATTTAGCTTTCCTGGCTTCCTTTAAGACTCAGCACAAATCCTATTTCCTCTATCACATCCTTTTTTCTTGTTAACCCTAAATACTAGTGATCTAACCTTCAATATCACCTTCGATCTTTTCTGAGTAGTTTTAATGCCTTCCCTCTGCTGAGTATTACAAATTAATCTTATACATCTCGTTTATTCATAGTTGTTTTGATGTTGTTTCTCCCTTTAGGCAGCCTACTCTTTGAGATGAGGGACTTTTTGTCTTTCTTGTATCCCCAGCCTATAATACTTTGCCAGATACAGTAGCAGCTAAATAAATGTTTGTTTACTGACTGGATAAAGTTCACATGTATCTAGTTATTGACATGTTATTTCTTCCCTTATAATGTGAGCATCTTGATATCAGATGCCATATTTTTGCAATTCTTCATGTTCCTATGACTTAATAAATGCTTATTGACTCACTGATTTCAGAAGTTTATGGCTCTAATATCTGATTTTTTGGGATTCCCTTGTCTTTTTTATGTACCCACAAAGGGAAAAGTCATAAAAAGTGACTGATCAAATTAACCAGGATGGAATGGATTAGAAGACATAATATTTTTTTAATTAGCTATTAAATCTTACACAATATTAATTATACAAATTTTGACAAGATCACAGGCTTTTGAAGCTTGATGGATTCTCAGAAATCAGTATGGTATAGTGGAAAGAAATGAAATCAGAGTTATGATACATCTTTTCCTACTACTTATTTCTGTCTTTCTCCATTTTAAGTACATTAAAAAATGAGAATCCAAAAGGATCGGACACTATATCTACATCCTTCTGAAAGCGGCCATCCAGTCAGCCAGTGACTCAATTAACATGCATTTACATGCTTGGCAAGTCATTTAAACCCCCTGGGTCTTAATTTTCTCATCTATTAAACTAAGAAATGGGACTAAAAACATCAAAGGCATTTTGATAACTAACTCTGCTCCTGCAAAATTATCTACTCCAACTTCTCATTTTACAGATAAGGAAACTAAAGCAGAGAGAAGTGAAGGGACTTAACCCAAGTCACACAATGAGTCAGTCACAATCAGGACAAGAATCCATGTCCTTTTATTCTAATTGTGGTGTTATTTGGGCTGTACCACAATGTTTCCTATTGAGTACTATTAAATTTACACACAAGCCAGTACATTCATAATAGTTATGGAAATAGTAATAGAAAGCATGAGGAGAGAGAGAGAGAGAGAGAGAGAGAGAGAGAGAGAGAGAGAGAGAGAGAGAGAGAAAGGGAAAAAGGAAAAGGGAAGTATCATGCTAAGCATTAGAAATACAAATTTAAGGAAGCAAGATAGTTCTGCCTTCAAGAAACTTACATACTGATGGAGAAAGTATAAATAAAACAGAGCTGGAGGTAAAATTTAGGGCTTAGAGGTGTACTGCACAGCAACATGGTTGGGAAAGTGAGTCGAAGACCTGGTTTTCAGGCAAGACAGGGCCAAAGCTCAAATATCAGAGTGCAGGGTGTTTCCAAGGAAGAAAAACATAGTTCTAGTTAACAATGGTTTGAAGCTGGTGGCCAGGAATACATGTAACAATTTACCACATCATCAATCTAGTGTCTGAAGAAAGGGAAATTTTAAGTAACAATAAACACTGATATGTACTAATTCAGTGAGAAAGAGATGTGACAAACATCACTTTCTACACAAAGCCTTTTGACATCTGCCCTACTCATTCCCCAGTGTCAGTGGAACTCTTTCCTGAACTAGCTGTAGGGATAAAGTATAGCCCTGTGATTTCACTGGTTTGTGAAACCTTCTCCCGTTATAGGTAGACAACACATTTAGGAGTCTTAGTTTCCTTGTACTTTTAGTCCCAGTGCTTAGCATAGTATTCTACTCATGCTAAGTATTTAGTAGATGCTTTTTGACTGATTACCTAAATTACTGAAATATTAAATGACTTGCCCAGGGTCACACAAACAGTATGTTTCAGAGGTGACATCTGATCCCAAATCTTCCTGGTTTTGATAATAGCTCTCTATTCTCCAACATCATTTCTGCCTCTCTCTGCTTCCTTAGCAATTCCCGTAATTAAAAAAAAAAAATAAATGGAGCCTTCTCAAATCCATTCCAGCTTAGTTAAATTTCATATTTGAAATAATCAATGCCATGCTTAATTTTTTTTCTGGAGTGGGGAAGGCAGGGAAATTGGGGTTAAGTGACTTGCCCAAGGTCACACAGCTAGTAAATTTGTCAAGTGCCTGAGGCCAGAACTCGGGTCCTGATTCCAGGGCCCATGCTCTTCTCACTGTGCCACCTAGCTTCCCCTATGCTTACATTTTAAAATATTGCTTAGGCTTGATTTTTCCCATGAACACTATTTAACTGCTATCTCTGGGGTCATTTGCAGTTTGAAAGTGGATTTTGTAACTGCAGGATCAGGGAGCTCGGTAGCTAATCCTATGTCCTGTTAACCTCAAAACACATGGGATTAATCTTCTTCTTTTCAACGATAGGAATAAATCAACGAGTCAAGAAGTCTTTATTAATCATTTACTATGTCCCCGGAACTACACTAGAAGCTATGATGAGAATGACAAAAATAAAAGTGTTCCTGTCCTAAAGAATCTTATATTATACAGGGGAAGACAACCTGTATACATATGAGTATGTATGAAAATGTGTGTATGTGTATATATGTATACATGTACACGTTATATAAACATACAAATAAATACAAGGTAATGGAAATCATAGGTGGTCCTGCTGTTTAGTAGATAGAAAAGACTTGATCTTTAAATAAATTTAGGAGTATTGGCAAACTCTAAGACTATAAATGCACGGAGAGTGCTGGCCTGCATTGGTAGAGGGATTTTCCTCACCTCAATGTTACCTTTTTCAATGAAATCACAGGTCCAGTATCTATACCCTAATTTTTAGGGGAGCCACCTTCAGCTATTGGCATCAGGAAAGATCTCAATTTGGAGGTGGTATTTGAGTTGAGCTGTGAAAAAAATTTAGTATTCAAAAACAATGAAAGAAGAATAGAGTGCATCCTAGTCAAAGGAGACGGCTCTGGTGGTTTGAAGCAGTGCTTTGTTCACGAGGAATAGTAAGATAGCTCATTTGGATAATTAAAGTGTGTGTAAAAGGGAACAATATGTAATTAGGCCAGAAAGAGAGATTAGATCCAGTTTGGAAAGGGTTTAAGATAAAAAAAGAGAGACTTGTTTTTGAACCTAGAGGTAATAGATACACATTGGATTTTATGGAGCAGGGTAGTAATATGGTTTTATGTTTACTTTAGGTATGTTACTTTGGTGAGGAGGATGAATTAGAGAGTAAAGATTTGAGGAAGGAAGACCACTTAGGAGGCTATTTCAATGCTCTAGGCAGGGCCTAAACATAGGTGATGGTAGGTGATGGTAATGTGATTAGAGAGAAGAGGAGAGATTCAAGAAATATTTAATGATAACTTGAACAAGATTTAGCAACTGTTAATTTAAACATATATACATGCATTACACATACGTATATATACACACATATGTATGCATACATACATACATATGTATATATAAGGCCTGTACAACTCTGCAGCCCATGGGCCACTTATAGCTGAAGGATTTTGGGTGGTCCTCAAAAAATGTAAAGGAAAGCATCCTTAGCATGTAGAGGAAATCTTTTGGTGTGCTAGAAATGACCTGTGGGCTGTAAGTAGCCAAAAGGTCCAGGTTGTGTGGGTGTGGTATATATACATGCACACACATAATATTTTGTATATGTGTATATATTTTTGTATATGTATTTGTGTATATGTACATACACACATATATTCCTACAGAGAAAAACAAATCAATTGTATGTATTTAGGATGGATAGACAGACAATATGTATAATTTCTCCAATTATTTATTTGTCCACTGAACTACTAGAAATAAGAAAACAAACATTCTGTATTCTCTTTTTCAAAAAATTGCATTAATCCTTCTTCAAAGTTCATAGGATCATATTATTCTAGAATTGGATATAAAAGAGACTTAAAAGCCATCTAGTCCAAACCCCTTGTTTTCCAGATTAGGAAATTGAGGACCATAGAGTTTTAGTGAAGTGCCAAAGATCGTAGAAATAGTAAGTGGCCATTGAATATGAATCTTCTGACTCCAAATACAGCAATTTTTCCCCCATTACACTATAAATTCCTGCCTTTAGAGTTTGGCAGAAAAAAAGCTTTCCTGTTAGTCTATTAATTATCTAGTATTCAGAAATCTGTGTCTTGACCTCAGCCTACTGAGAAATGGGTAGAAGGAAGATGTGAGGAAAGAGATGAGTATGTTTTACTTTCCAAGTGCACAGTGAGTAACCAGATGCCTTTCAGCAATTCTCTCTAATTTCTGCCTGCCATAAACAGAGTGCCAAATGCCTAAGTGCTAATTCACAAACATGATTGCTGGCTCATATGAACCTAAAAACTTGGAATTGTACTCAATTCCATCATGTATGCACCTCTCAATTCTTAATGGGAAAATATTGTGCCATCGGGTCTTTAATTTTTAAAACTTTTAGTAGCAACATGGGCACAGTTGAAAAACCCTTCCTGGGGACTCCAGATGTTTGTTTGTTTTTTCCCTTGACCACTTTCCTTAGCAACCATATTTAAATAAAATCCAAGCACCCCCATGAAACTCTTCCCTCAGAGGAATGAATGAGCGACAATACTTTTATAATACTTGGATTTCTTGGATTCTTCATTTTTGCATAGTTATAGGAAAAAGAAAAAAAAATAATTACAGCTAACACCACCTCTGAATTACAAAACAATACTGCATTGCTTTCAGAAGAACTTATTGTTGCGAATTGGCCAAGATAATAGTCCGCAAAGGCTATTTGAATATATGCATGCCATTTCATTATGCATAATAAAATTGATTAAGCATCTACCACAAACATGCAAAATTTAGATATATAATATTGAGTTTAGATAAACAATGGAAATTTAAATAAAATCAATAGAGCAGAATGCATAATTCGAATTAGTACCAAATGTATGTAATAGATAAGTTTTAAAAACCCAAAATTACATATAAAGGTTATATCTGATCAACAAAGATTTCTTTGAAAAATCTATATAGCAACGTGATGAAAAATGGCCCTAGATCTACACTCCTCACTATCATTATTTTGATGGATTTGTGATTTCACCAATATATATATATAGATGGCCAAAAATCTGTACCTTCTTATCCTGTGAATTTCTCTTAAAAATTTACTTATTTATCTTCTACGAACAATTGATCCAGTGAACTAGAAATTTCCCATTAAATCTTTTTTTTAAATAGTTTTTCGATATCATAGACAACTCAATTGCAGCAACTGATTAAATATTTTTTATAATATATAATAAAAATTTGACATGAAATACAAATTATTTATCCCAATTGTATATGTGATACAAAATATTTTGATAATGTAATATAAAAGATTCTGTATAATAAGCAATAATGTTTCCAAAAATTAAATTAAAAAATTATATTGGGAAATATTATAAAATAAAAATCTATCATCCATAATGTATAAAGAACTAGCACAAATTTATGAAAATGTCTATAGTGTGAATAAATATGCTAGCATAGCATGTACAACTCCATTTTGTTTTCAGACTCCATTTTTTAATGAAATAATTGTTATATAAGATTTGTTTTTTTTTTAACCAAGATAAAACTTTGTATATATTTTGGTAAAGATGTATGTGCACCCCCTAGATGTTCTAAATAACATAAACAAAGTGTTAATATCATATGTGCCTTCCTCAAATCTAGTAAATAGTTACTAAAGATTTGCTAATGATATTAGAAAAATGAAGGTTATAGAAATCCTAGAAATCAAAAGAGACTAATAAAATAGAAAGTTAAAAAGAAAAAAAACTTGAACTAATAAAACTAGGAACTGGTTTCATGAAAGAAATCCAACAAAACAGATAAAGCATTGGTTAATTTGATTTTTTTAAAAAGAAGAAAACCAAATTACCAGTATCAAAAAATGAAAAGGGCAAACGTACCACCAAAGAAAAGGAAATTAAAGCAATTACTAGGAGCTATTTTGCTCAGGGGAGCTAGGTGGATACAGCAAGGGCCTGGAGCAGGGGTGGGGAACCTGAGGTCTTGAGAGCTCATGTGGCTCTCTAGGTCCTCAAGCGTAGCCCTTTGACTGAATCCAAATTTCACAGAACAAATCCCCTAAATAAAAAGATTTGTTCTACAAAACTTTGACTCAATGAAAAGGGCATTCCTGAGGACCTAGAAGGACACATGTGGCCTTGAGGCTGCAGGTTCTCTGCCCCTGGCCTTGGAGTCAAGAAGACTCATCTTCCCGAGTTCAAATCTAACCTCAGACACTTACTATCTGTGTTACCCTGGACAAGTCATTTAACCCTGTTTGCCTCAGTTTCCTCATCTATAAAATGACCTAGAAAAAGAAATGGTAAATGACTCCATTATCTTCACCAAGAAAATCCCAAATGGGATCATGGAGTCAGACACCACAGAACAACAATTTTGCCCAATTATATGCCAATAAATCTTACAATGTAAGTGAAATAGAAAAATGTTCAAAAATATAAATTCCTCAGATTAACAAAAGAGGAAACAGAATAGCTCCCTAAGAGAAAAATAAAATCCACAGAAGCAGATGGATTAACAAGTGAATTCTACCAAACATTTAAATAGCAACTGTTTTCAATGTGATATAAACTATTTGGGAAAAAAATAAGCAAAAGGAGTCCTACCAAATTCCTCTTATGACACAAATATAGTTCTAGTACCTAAACCAGGAAGCGCAAGAATTTTCTTGATGAATATTGATGTAAAAATTTTAAATAAAATACTAGCAAGAAGATTATAGCAATATATCACAAAGATCATACACTATGGTATTTATACCAGGAATGCAGGGCTAGGTCAGTGTTAGGAAAAGTATCAACATAATTGGCCATATTAATAACAAAAACAACAAAAATTATATGATTATTTCAATAGATACAGAAAAAACTTTGACAAAATAAACATTCATAACTATTAAATACACCAGAAAGCATAGGGTTAAATGGAGCTTTCCTCACACACACACACACACACACACACACACACATCACATACTCACATATATTTGTGTGTGTTTATGTGTATAATAATCAGCAAGCATTATCTGTAATTGAGATAAGCTAGAAGCCTTCCCAATAAGATCAGAGGTGAAGCAAGGATGTCTGTTATTACAACTAGTACTCAATACTGCATTAGAAATGCTAGCTATAGGGGTGGAGTTAAGATGGCAGCTGGAAAGCAGGGACTTGCGTGAGCTCCCCAGCAAGTCCCTCCAAAAACCTATAAAAATTGGCTCTGAACAAATTCTAGAACTGCAGAACCCACAAAATAGCAGAGGGAAGCAGCAATCCAGCCCAGGACAGCTTGGATGGTGGCTGGGTCAGGTCTATCATGCACAGAGAGGAGGGGAGCAGAGCCCAGCATGGGTGGCAGCAAGAACTGACTCAGAGTGGGAGCCAGGTGGAACAGGCCCTAGCACCCCGAATCAGTGAGCTGTGGCAGTTACCAGACTTCTCAACCTACAAAAACCAAAGACAACAGAGAAGGTTAGTGGGAAAAGCTGTGGGGGGACAGAGTGAAAAGAGTTCACAGTTTGGCCACCACCTCAGGGTCAGTGCGGGTGGTGCAGCTACAGAAGTACAGCTGCAATTGCTTCAGGCCCCAGGCCCACCTGGTGGGAGGAATTAAGCAGCTGATCAGCACAGGAATGCAGAGCCTGCTTAAGATTTGCATCAGGTCCAGCTTGGTGGTTCTTGGGGAAGGAGGAATGCTGGTGTGGCAAAGCTGGCTGTATAGAAATAGCTCTGAAATTAACAGCGCATCCCCTCAAGCTTGGAACAAAGTACTCTTTATTCTACAAGCAGTCATACCCCAAGGAAAAATTCAAGGGTCAAGTAAATTGGCTGGGAACATGGTCAGGCAGCGAAAACGCACTCAGATTCAGTCTCAGACTTTGGAATCTTTCTTTGGTGACAAAGAAGACCAAAACATACAGCCAGAAGAAGTCAACAAAGTCAAAGAGCCTACATCAAAAGCCTCCAAGAAAAACATGAACTGGTGTCAGGCATGGAAGAGCTCAAAAAGGATTTGGAAAAGCAAGTTAGAGAAGTAGAGGAAAAATTGGGATGAGAAATGAGAATGATGCAAGAAA
>CM053626.1:269459152-269478271 GCA_028646595.1 Phalanger gymnotis
AAAAAAAAAAGTTTTTGCATGCAACTAGGAAATAAGATACACAGGCAATGGGGCATAGAAATTTATCTCGCCCTACAAGAGAAGAAAGGAAAGGGGGATGGGAGGGGAGTGGGGTAACAGAAAGGAGGGCTGATTGGGGAGCGGAGCTACCAGAATATATGTCATCTTGGAGTTGGTGGGAGGGTAGAAATGGGGAGAAAATTCATAATTCAAACTCTTGTGAAAATCAGTGCTGAAAACTAAATATATTAAATAAATTAAATTTAAAAAAAAAATGCTAGCTATAGCCAAAGACAAGAAAAAAGAATTGAAAGAAATAGAATAGGCAATGAAGAAATAAAACTATCACTCTTTGTAAACAACAATATGGACAATTACAAAATCCTCAAGGATCAAGAAAAAAAAATTAATCAAAACTTCAACAACTTTAGCAAAGTTGTAGTATAAAATAAATCCATATAATTCATCGCCATTTCTATATATTACCAACAAAACCCATTTGGAAGAGATAGAAAGAGAAATGTCATTTAACATAATCATAGACAATATAAAATACTTAGATACAGTGCTGAGCCTGAAGTAAGGAGGTTTTACCAATGAAGTATCTTCTCTTTTTTCTTTTGTGATACTTGGCACTATGGGTTTAGTTTTTTCAAATTATGTTTTCTTTTTACCTAATCTGCCAGTTATTTGTCACAGGGTCCTCTGCTTGATCAGGTGTTAATCAATTTTCCCTTGTTTTATAATATTCATTCACAGGTGCCTGAATTCTTTTATCTGGTCCGTGGGCTATATTCCCTTCTACTATTGATATCTTTCCAGCTGGTTTATCTGCTTATGCTTGATTTTGAGTTTTCTTCCTCCTGAAATCTTGAGTAATTTCACTATTTTTTCCCTTATTATTGCCTATTGTTCACTTTCTGACTCCCTTTGCTTTATAGACAGGTTCCTTGTGGTCTGCTTTTCAGGGAGTCACACTTCTCCAAAGAGGGACAAGTCATAGTTTGCTAGCCTTGGTCTTTACCGTAAGTGAGTGGAATTAGACTGGACTAGATCCAGATTCCTCAGGCTTGGTGGTGCTTTTCCTCCATTTTCTGATAGAGCTCTTTTGAGGCAGAGAACACTGCCATATAGAAAATTTTTGGCATTTGTATATCTAAGGCAGTAGGAGAAAAAGTTACTGGTTAAGGTGTAGAGTTGAGTTCACAAGTATGTAGGTTGATTTGTTCAATCTTGTTATTGAGAGTATAGGAGCAATTGAGGACAGGCTACTGAGTGAGTTTGTGGATTAGAGATTCTTTTCTTTTGTTACTCATTCAGGTTTTTAACCTTGTTTTTAGATTTTTATTTTCCTTGACTATGGAGGCAATTTAATTGCTTTCTCTCTTGCACATAATTCCCATTTTGCAGTTATTTTAGAAGTTGCAAAGATCGGAGAAAACGTCTAATCTTCCATCTTGTTGGTCACATGAAACAAAACTCTAATCCACACTGGCACATTTTCAATGGGGGGCAGAGTGTGTGATTTAGTCATATCTGTACTTTGGGAAGATTATTTTTGTGGCTGACTGGAGTATACACTGGAATTGGAAGACCTGAGGAAAATGCAGGGATATTCAGCAGCTAGCTTGAATCAGTTCTTGAGAGCTGATTGTTAAATTTCCTGTGTGATTATATATGCCTTAGAACTCAGTGAAGTGTATAAATTAAGGTTTTCTGTTTCATTCTGTTGATTGTCTTTACATAAGAAAGTGATGAGGAAAATGTTATAATTCAGATTAAACTTAATAATATGGCCTGTATCCTTTTTTTTTTTTTGATAAAACTGGTAAATATTTACCAGTATATCCTTGAATAGGGACACTAACCACCAGACTATTACAATAGTCTAGGTGTGAGGTGATGAGGGTCTATATCAGGGCAAAAGCAATGCTACAAGAGACAACTTAGTGTATACAGGAGATATTGTGAAGTAGAAAGAACTTGACAACTGTTTCAATACGTGGGGTAAGAAAAAGGGAAGAGACAAGGATGATAATTACATTGCCCGAAGGTTATCATTCTCTTAAGAGTAATAAGGTAGTCAGGAAGAGAGGATCCTGTCAGAGGAAAGATAAAAAGTTTAGATTTGGACATGTTGACTTTAAGAGGTCTACTAAACCTCCAGTTCCATATATAATAGGCAGTTGGAGAGACATAACTAGAAGTCAAGAGGAAGTTAAGGTCAGACAAAAAGATGAGAAGGCCCAAGACAGGGCTGCAGAGACCACTCGGGGTGAGTGGGTTAACCCTGAAAGAGATCCAGCAAAGGAGACCAAGGAGGAGCAGCCAGACAAGTACTGCCTCACAATCCATAAGAAAGGTTTCCACAAACTCCACCTGTGTGCAACAAGTTATAGGGTTTAGACTGTAGGAACCCTTTTGAACCCCACCCTGAATCTTCCCACTTGATCTGGCTTTTCATGCCCAAATAGCCTAGCCTAGCTTTCCATTGTCTGGATACCTCTGGATTGCCTTCTGGCTGTTTCCCACCCTTGATCCTGATCAAAATATCTATACCCTAGCTCTGTTACCCTAGCCCTCTATTGTCTGTCATCTCCAGGTAGCCTTCAGCTAGGAGTCTAACCTCTAGTCACCCTAGTCCCATTAAGATTCTCCTTAGACTCCTCCTCAAGACCCTCCCTAAACCCCTCCTCTAGTCACCCCAGACTACTGGACCACCCCTCAATCCCTTCCATGATTGTTCTGTATATGTCTCATCTTTCCTCTTTGAAGGTGCTCAGATTCAATCTAGCTCAGATTAGATTAATCTGGCCCACTGGCATTAGCATCACAAATGTTCAGGCTCCCTAAGAGTCTACCCGATATGGTGAATCTTTTTGTCTTTATCCTTGGCTGAGAAGGCTTGAGTCTTCATTCATTCAGCAGGATCTGGCATGCCGGTATTTTGGGGTCTTGAGCACCCCTCAACCCCAAACCTCATCACATGAACACCAAAAATTGATGACTTCTACCCTGTGAGAAACTGTACCCTAAAGATATGAGCACCAACAAGCCAGGTGAAAAGCATGTTCCATGATAGAACGATATATTTTGGAAGAGGAAGAAGAAGACATTGGGCTCCTGAACAGTCTCAGAATTTATATTCTTTGACTCCCAATATCAGCTGTAATCCTCATTCCCTCCTGTGGCCCTGTTCTAGAGGCTACAAGCACTCTCAGATTCCTTCCTTTGTTATATTATAAATGAGGACCCCGATTAGATAAAGTTAGGTTTTTTGGTTTGTTTGTTTTATGGTATTTTCCAATAAGAATTTTATTTTATGGGAAACTCTATAGCTTCTTTTTCATTCAGTTCTGGCTCAAGCCTCCTAAGTAGTAGGAAAACCTAGAAGACAGAATTTCAATTCTTGGATATTCACAGAAAAGAGCTGAGAACTGACAAATAGGTGTTATAACTTGTGACAACATCGTTTGAACGCAGAAATCCCAAGTATCTTCATACTTCTACCAACAACTGCATAAACAAGTGAGAGTGGGCTGTCAGCCGATGTCAATTTCATCTTCCCAAAGTGATCAGTTTCACTTTCCTCAACTCTTCCCTTTTCTCCCACCCCATAGGTTCTTACCCATCAGAACATCTCTCTAAATTTATAATTAGAATGAAGTTTGCGGTACTTCTCCAAAGGGAAATAATGGCTTGTTTGTCGAAGACTCCAAATGGTTGGCACAGGAAAAATAGGCTGACTTATGATCAACAACCACTTCTTTCCTTCTGTAAGAGATGGGGGAGTAGTTTTGTTTCCATAGAGTTGAAGGTGTCCCTCTCCTCCTGTCCCCCGGCTTTAGCAGAATGTAAGTCAGGTGACTGATTGGAACTACTTTCAATCAGAGCTCTGATCTAGCAGAAACCAGACCTCAGGTAGGTCGGGTGAAAGGTCATAAGCTTGTACACATGCTTAAACAAGCCATTTGAGGGGGCATGAAATAGGCAGTCATGGGGTTGTATCTGGCCAATGAAGAGCCTGGCTGGAGATTCGAAGGGAGGGTCTGTAAAAGGATTGGCGTCCATCTGAGTCCATTGTACTCTCCTGTACTCTGTTCAGGGGACGTATTTTATTCAGACCATTTATTCAGGGGACCATTTATTCAGACAGAATAAATGTAAAATATCATTAAAGCACCCCCAACCTCTACTGCTTGGGTGGTATCCTTTCTCATGAGAAAGAATAATAAATGCCTTTTCTGATTTTGGGCTCGGACTCTGAACTCTTTATTGTGCCCTTGTTCACACTTCTCTCTCAGCAAATACCACATTAGTTGTAGCCAACAAGGCATAGTCTAATTCTGGTGTGCTCTTGTCAATGGATAGTTTGGAGAAACATTACATTCATATGTTATATTCATTGCTGGTGAATAATAACAGTGTTATAGAATGAATTAAATGAGAGAAGGCAAGTGAAAAAATTTCATTCCTTAAATTCATTTCATGCTAGTTGTAGTCTAGAATCAGTGTGGAGAGTGCTTTAATATTAAGGTGCATAAGTTGTCTTATGCTTTCTCATTAAATACTTTGGAAAAGATGACTCAGCAGCATAGGGCATCCAGCCCATCCATCAGTTTCTAAAGGAAAGCAATAGAGAGTACCATTATTCTTTGCCAGGTTGTTGTTTTGTTGTCTGTCCTTCATTCTGGAAGAGGATCATGACATCAGGAAGGTAATGTTATGACTTGAAAGTGGATTGGATTTAAGCGAAAGGGGGCTGAACAAAGTCATGAGCCTCACTCTCTCCTCCAGAGTCACCTGGGTCCAGTGGCTAGCCCCTATGCAGTGGGAGACCTCAGGCTTTTTTAAACTAAGATTTTCCCAGGTCTCAGTCTGTCTGAGGCAATGCCCATTCAGTGATTAAGGTTAGATAAGAATAAGGCAAAGAAGGTCCTCTTTTATCTAGTCCACAAAAAAAGAAATCTAGGAGGCTAAGACCCTCAGGGTTTCTGGCCAAAACAGAAACAATTGCTGTTTACACTCCCTCTAAACCTTCAGAAACCAAACAATGAATAAATGAGACTTGATCTGGGATCTACTGTTCTCCAATCAATGAGGGTACTCTCTTGCTAGATGGTATGATGTCCATTTCCTTTGGCATGATTGCCTCAAAATCCTCTCTCTTGAGGAGAGCATAGGGTTAATTTGTTCACCAAAAATACTGAATCTTTTGGACTCTTTTGTTTTAGTTGTAAATTATGCTGAGTAAAATTTCCTATGTTAGTATACTGGGATGCATGGTTTTCAGGGCAATCAAGCATTGGTCTTGATGACCAGAAGTTGTTGCTAAATTTGACCATGAATTTATGCCTTTTTTGATTAATCGAGGTAGCTACTTGGTATAGTGGATAAAACATGGGGCCTGGAGTCAAGAAAACCTGAGTTTAAATCTAGCCTCAGACTATCAGTATGACCCTCAGCAAGTCACTTAACCTCTATTTGCCTCAATTTGCTCAACTGTAAAATTGAGATAATAGCAGTACCTACCTCATAGGATTGTAGTGAGAAGCAAAAGCGATATTTCTAAAACACTTGGCACACAGTGCCTGGCTCTCTATAAATGCTTATTCTCTTCCCTTCCCCCTCCCTTGTTTCATAAGAAAGGTGTGTCTGAGGTACCAGTGATAGTGGGGAAGAAAGAAACAAGAAAGTTAGATATGAAAATTTCAAAGAAGTTTAAAGAATAGAATCAGAAGGAACAAGTGATCCCAGACAGGAAAAAAAAAAAAACTGACAGAAACAAGTTTTGGAATGACATTTCTTCATTTGTCTTCTCACATTTAATGCATTCTATAACACTTTTTTTATTATTCCAGGACTGAATAACATGCCAGGGTATGCATATAAGCCATACATAAAAGAAAGCCTCAAAGCAGAATATAATGACAGATTTTCAGTAAACAAGAACAGGCTGAGGAGATTGAATGAGAACTAAAAGCAAAATTCAGTATGCATTCAGAGAAGAGAAGATAAACTTCGAATCCTCCAACATCCCACTCACATGCTTTTAAAACTATAAACACATTCTATGTGAGGGCACTAGAAGGGCACTCATTATCTACATAATAATAGCTTTACAAAAGCCTGCATTTGCATTCTTCTGCATTTTCAACCTGAGGTATATTAGGCTTTCTAGTTATTCCATTTTATAATAATTATGTTTTTCAGAGGACTAGGAGGCATTGAAAGATCTGCCTGTGGGAATGAATGAATGTTACTTGTTTAGTACTGGAAACAATGTAAATCAGGTGGTCAAAGTCTAACTTGATCATTTCAAAGAGAATGTCATTAGTGGGCTTTTAATTTTTTTAAGCTTTTAGGGTTATAAGTTAGATTCTACTACATGACTTGTAGTGTTCTTACTTCTCATGCCAAATGCTTAATATTATGCCCCCTGTTGGAAAGTAACCCTTGGAGGCTCATAACCCAACAAGATGGCAGGAGAGAAGGAGATTTAAGGAACTTTGATTAGTTGCTGATTTGTCTTTCAGTTCAGTAACTACAGGTCACCTCCAAAATGCCCAAAGTTGATTATGACTTTGAGGACTTTCCTTTTCACTCTACCATACTGTTAGGGTGCTTGTGATTTTGATAATCATCTAAGAAAAGGAAGCTGAGCTTAGATTGCTAAATATAAGTGAGAGGGGAATTATCATTCATTCTTTTCATGGAGGTAGGGATAAGTAATACTTAAGTAAGGGAGAAAAGAATAATACCTTGTCACTGAAATCAGAATGTCTGGACCTTCAGTCTCTATTCTACCATCTATGTGTCTCTAGACCATAGAATTCTTAACCTAGGGTCCATGAACTTTTAGGAGAGTGGAGGACAAGGGGAACTACCTGTTGATCTGTCACAATGATAGAGGTAAAATATAGCTGTCATTTAACTACCTTAACTTAAAAATTGTATTTCCTCATTCTCTTTGAAAAAACCCAAAATCAAAAATACAAAAGGGCATGGAAGGGTAGGGCAGCTAAGTGGCTCAGTGGATAGAGTGCCCAGCCTTCAGTCAGGAGAACTCATTATTGTGAGTCCAAATCTGGCCTCAGACTCTTACTAGCTGTGTGACCTCAGGCAAGTCACTTAACCCTGTTTGCCTCAGTTCCTCACCTATAAAATGAACTGGAAAAGGAAATGATAAAACACTCCAGTATCTTTACCAAAAACAAGCAAACAAACAAAAAACCCAAATGGCATCGTGAAGAGTTGGACACAACTGAAATAATTGAACAGCAACAAAAAAAAAAAAAAAGGAAGCAGAATGGTTCTGCTCATCAGGGCAATGAGTGATAGGGAATATGTCCTATGGGGATTGAAGGGCAGAACTTCTCCAGACAGTCATGCTGTCAACTTTTATCTACTTTTGGTAATATATCCTCTGATCTCTTTTCACGTTTTTCTAGCTATATTCTAGCTCCCATCTTCTTGCTTTCACCTCAGTTGTAGAATTTGGAATGTCTGAGAAATTAACTCTTGAATGGACTCAGCCCTTATTTGTGTACTTGTTATGAATCATCTCCATTTAGGGAATTGACTAGGAAATCCTCTAAGCAACTTAATGAACTTAAGGGCAGTGGGTCATCTGTTTACAACTTCACAAAACAACTTTATATAAATTTATGAATATATATTTTGGCACTTTGTTAAGGAAATTAAGGATAGCTAAGGGATAGTCTTAAAACACAGTATCCAGGGCTGCCCCCAGGATATTTGGGGTGATTCAACCTTTTAGAAGTATGTATTCTCATGGGAGTAGCTAATGTTCAGTCTCATGAAAAGGAGTTTTCATTAATGATTCAAATCTCCCCTCTCCCAGTACCTCTTCTCATCTGTCATTGTTCTTAAGAACTCCCTAGAGCACAGAAGGTGAGACTGTGGTGGTGCTGGGAAGATACGTTAATGTTAGATTTAGAGGGGTTCATGGAAAACGCTGACATGGTTACTCACAAAGCCCATGAAGACACTTCATAGGATTAGAGGTTTAATTCAAATGCCCTCAATTTACAGGTAAATAAATAGGATCCTACAGAAATTAAATAACATGTCCAAGGTTAATCAGATGATAATTGTCAGCTCTGGATTTCAATCTCATGTGTTCTCACTCTAAATTCAGAGCTTTTATATACTTTACCATAGTGTCAGGGAAACTTTGCCTTTAAGCCTGACCATGTGACCCCACCCTCCCCACCTTGTCTCATTAAATAAATTCTGGTCGCTCCCTATTATACTCAGAATCAAATATAAAATAACTTTAAATTTTTTCACTCTTCTAAACAGTCAGATAATAACCATGTAATAAGCATCTACTATATGTTAGAGATTGTGCTAAGTGCTGGGCACTGGGGATGTGAAGAGAGGGAAAAAGAAAATAACAAATAAAAAATTTCTACTCTCAAGGAGTTCATGGTCTAATGGGAAAAAAAACAACATGTTGAGCAGGATAGTGAAGACCTCCCATGAAATCTAAATAAGTGAGATAGTAAAACCTCTCATAGTAGCTAAATCTTGGCTTTCTGCTCACTTTTTCTGTAAGACAAGTTAGTGACCATGAGATCCCCTAGGAACGGGAATAGTACACAGGCTGCTTACATCAGCATACTTACCTAAGGGCAAGGGGCCTGAGAGAGAACAGAATAAAAGCCAGGAAACCAGATGCAAATCTGGTCATGCAAACCTGGTCGGAAGACCAGCCAGATATAAAATGGTTGGAGACATCCGTTACAGATGTAAGAATGGTGGGAAAGACTAGTTTGTATCAGATGTGAGAATTATTGGGATACCAAGTGTCAAAACAACTGGTTTCTGCTTGTCAAGATAACCAAACCTTTTGTCCTTTGTCATTGTCACCGGGGTGGATTTAGTGTGATCCAGATTGTATCCTCAAGGCTTGTGATTTTGAGCTGAAAGGAAGGCGATTGGGAGGGGGAATGGCAGGTAAGAACTATAAAAATCTGTATTTTCCATATTGGCCACACTCTGACACTGAGAGAACTCTAGCTGTGTCAGTTGCCCTTTCCCACGGGATCGTAATAAAATTCCTTTCTACTTTCTACCTGGAGAAGCCTCTGATTTAATTTGTCAACTGTCCCACACAATGTGAACAACTATGCACATAGATAAATGCAAGATTAATTGTAGATAATCTTTGAGAGTAGGTATCAAGTTTAAGGAGAAATGGGAAAGATTTTTTTTGGAATGTGGATCTTTAGCTGAGTTTTGAATGAAGCCAGAGAAGTTTGGAGGCAGAGATGGGGAGAGAGAGAACTCTGGGCATGGGGGTAACCCCAGAAAATGTCTGGATTCAAAGGTTAGAGTATTGTGTGAAAGGAACAAGAAAGCCAATGTCACAGCATTACAGAGAATATAAGGTAAAGTAGAAACTGTAAGAAGACTGAAAATGTAGGAAAGTCAGATTATGGAGGGCTTTAAAAGCTAGATATTTTACATTTGATTCTGGAAGCCCCTGGAGTTTATTTAATAGGGGCTGCTGTGGAGTGACATTGTCAGATCTATGCTCATTCATAATTACAGTTGGCATTTATCAAAAGTGATACTTAAATTCAGATGATAGTTGAGACCATATCTCTAATCACTATGGAACACTACCTTCTGGAAAATAAGGAGAATTTCTTGGGCAGCATGCACTTTTGTAGAGAAACAAAGAAGAACTGATGTGGTTCCCAAAATTGGGAGGAGGTTTAGTAAGGAAGTAATGACATACTTTGGTGGAAAAAAGGACTAAAACCTTACATTTACAGAGCATCACATTTTAGTGAATTTTTTGACCTGAGTGATTTGTCCTCAGACACTAGCTATGTGACTCTCAGAAAGTAATTTGATATCTATCTCTCTCAGTTCATCATCCATAAAATAGCAATATTAACAACCACCTTAAGGGGTGGTTACAAGGATCAATTGAGATATTTGCAATATTAGAATTGTAAACACTATATGATTTTAATAATAATTATTGTTATCATTATCATTATTTGCTACCTTGCAGGAAACAAAGTTCAGATTCTGGAAGAGTTTTGTATTCAGAGTTCCTTTCCACAGGCCCCATAAGTTCTCTAATCCTTTTTACCTAGAGAGCAGAGTACTCTTAGGGCTCTTAGTTCAGTATAACTTGATCATGGGTTTCCAATCCTGGAGATTCTACAAGGCTAGCCACCTCCACCTCATGGAAAATATCCTTTATTGGAAGGTGTAGAGGGGACACCTCAGTAGCTCCAAGGGAGAGAGGAAGAAGTCCCTCACATCTGAGATTGTTAACCAATATATTTTTTCTGACACAGAGAATGATAACTCCATTAAGTTCCCAAACACTGCATAGCATGGAATAAGCTTGCTTTGGTGACTCAATTCTCACAGGAGTTTGCAATGCTTTAATTAAATGAATTAGCCTATATTGTTGGGGACTTACACCTACTCTTGAACATTTAGAAAAGTAAGCTCATCAAGTTCTACCTTCAGTAATTACTGACTTTAACATGTTCTCTTACTTTCATTTGATATGTCTTCCAGGGATAGTTTCCATAATGGAGGGAAGGGACCATTACAGCTTAAAGGGATACCAGGTCCAATTTACTTCCTCCCTTTGCCTGGCTTGCAGCCATATTGTTCCACTCAGAAAAGGAGACACCCAGAGACTGACCTGCCTGTTATCACACATGTGCCTAGAAGGAGAGGACTATGGTAGGCTATGTGAACATTATGGTTATGCTTCTTGCCAAGAAAGAACAAAATCCTTGGAAATCTTTTGCCAAACCAAGGCTCCACCTTGCCAATGATATTAAAAACTATTTATTGATGGCTACTACAGCAATGCCCCAAAGATTCTAATGGGGGGGGGGAGGAACTGCAAAACCTCACACTGATCATGTGTTCTGCCTCTCTTTGGTCATGCTGGAAATTATCATTGTAATTTAGCAATTTTGTGGGATTTAGCCAAAGGAACTTTGTGTTTCTAGAACTGCTAGAAGCATAGCTTGTAATATTTGTATAAGAAATTCTATTATAGCCCTGATTTGAACTCTGACCCAAAGCTCTATGTTCTGTACCAGGATTACTGTGTGTTTACTGCATGCATAATGCATTCAAGAAATAGAAGACTATTCTATCATAAGTGGTATTAATACAGGAATCATTAATACAGGAATATCAACTTCACTGCTATCAACTTGTTGACCAGTCCATTGATTGTGTCTCTGAGGTGGTTTTTAGAGAAGAAATGAAAGACTTGATTTTCCTGGCTCTCCATCTCCCCTGTTGGAGCACAGGTGATATTTGTGAAATAGAAGAGTCAGAACTTACAGCTCTGTCATCACTATAGAGCCCTGAACACCATTGCCATCTGCAACCATTACACTCAGCCCATGAAACCTGAGCTGATGCAACACTTGGAAGGAATGGCAATTGTCCCAATGTCTCACACCCCAGCCTCAAAAGGTCCTTACTCAGTTCATCTATCCCTACTAGCTATCAGTCTATATATCTTCTTTTTGTGGCTAAACTCCTTGAGAAAACTATCTAAACAAATGCATGCACCTTCTTTACTCTGATTCTCTTTTTACTTTCAACAGTCTGACTTTTGACTTCATCATTTAGCCAAAATAACTTTCTCAAAAAGTTATAAATGATCTCTTAATTGCCATCTTATGATCTTTTTCAACTCAACCTTCTTGACCTCTCTAAAGCTTTTGACACTTTTGATCACCCTCTTCTCCTTGACCCTGTCTTCTCTATAGGTTTCTGTGACTATAGTGTTTTCCTCCTACCTGTCTAACCCTTCACACTTGCCTTTTACTGTATTTTCATCTGGGTCATTCCCACTAAAGGTGGGTGTCCCATAGGACTCTATCCTAGAATTAATTCTCTTCTCTCTATGTGCTATTTCACTTGGTGCTCTCATCACCTCCCATCATTCAATTATCTCTGTGGTAATGATTCTTCTGTCTACTTCTCCAGCCCTAACCTATATGAAAACTTCAGAGTTGCATCTGTCACATCTCAGACTAGATGTACTCTAGATATCTTAAAGCCCAACAGGTTCAGTGCTCAGTTCTCAATGCCCAGAACATTGTAGTTCAACCAGTAGATCTGGTGCTGAGATCTACTCACTAGAGTTACAATCTAAATATAATAGATTACGCATATCCTACTTGGGGGTGAAGTTCTGAGTTAGTTTCATGCCAGATTTTCATTGACCCTATGGTCCTCAACTGATCATCTGCATTATTCATTGTTTATAACTGTGTAGATTTGTGACTCTGCCCAATCAAAATGAACTCTTACTCACTGTCTAACCTCATTTTGAACTATACTGTCTTGATGAGCATTTGACTTTGCCATAATTGACTTGGTTCTTCTCCAAGTAAGACACAAATGCTGAAATGTTACTTATAACGTACTTACATAGCATAAAACCAATAAGTAAATAAAAAATATATAATAGCTAAAATATAAGAGTAAAACATGTATGCTACTAAGCAACTGTGAGCTTGCTACTTTCTTGGAGCTCAGATGTCTTTCTCTACCCAGACACAATCAAGAAAGGACATGTTTCTGTTCCTGGGATCAGGAAAAGTTTGTCTATTTCACTCAGGTTACTAAACATCTCATCATGAGACATCATTCGAGATAATATTCAGTTCTGGCAGATAGTCAAAAGCATGTGATCAAGCTCTTCTTCTTTGAGTCTGTTTGTTATCCATTACTTCTTTCCTCATGCTCACAGTTAGTGTACTATGTACTCTCTAGATGACTGTAGTACCATACTTTTGTGGGGCTCTAACTAAATAGCCAAGTATTCCAGTCTTACCATAATATGAAATAACTACATCAATCAGTTATATTTTATGTTGCTTGCCCACCAAGATACTTTAGTAAATCTCTACCAGTTAGTGATCTTGACATTAAAGTCGAGTGCAATGCCATGACTTCCTTCAATCAGAACGTTTCTATGCTAAGGCCATAGAGTGATGGTGGATTTCCTCCAGTCAGTATGTTAGCCAAGATAGGTACTGATTGTGACATCTTCTGAGATTACAAGGCACAATTCTGTTGGTAAATGTGGCTCCAACATCAAATATGATACAAATCATATAATTTCTCCTAGAAATGCCACATTTTAGCTTTACTCAGCCTACTGTTCAGATCTCAGGATTCCTAGAATATTAAACAGTTTATATTTGAAATGCTCCAGGACCTCTTTGAAGGTGGAAAGTTACAGTTCCAGAGTTTATGATATTGTCAAGGACAAAATCTTCTTAAGGAGTTTGCTTTTAAAGTCTGTACTAAGAGGAAAGAGTATACCAGCTGTAAAAAAATAAACAAACAATCAGAAAATATACACAGAGAAATACTAATCCCACCAAAACTTTAGAATCATAGAAACCTCTAATTCCTGTTTAGGTATACTTGTGCATAGTGGGTAAAATTGCCATTTACCAGTAATATGTTCTTTTTGCCCTTAAACTGTCTAACTTTCTCTATTAGGCGGGAGAGCAGATTGTATTTGTGAGTATGGATAACAGATTTTTGTTGTGCTAGAAACATACAAATGATAAACTTTGTACAGGTCACTGAAAAATCTCTCTTCCTTCCATGCCTTAATTCCTTAGTCATTCTCCATTTTTTATCAGCTGCTCTGCTAGATCTCCACTCCAAGGAATAAAATATTCTCCATACCTCCATTCCTCTCACTCAGAGGGTAAGTTGATCACCTGAAATCTTACCACCAGAATGACTCAGGTTTTGATAATTCACACTTTTTAAACTCACCCTCAGTTGCCTCTGTCCTTTGATTGTAGGGCTTTAGGGCAGAGCATTAAACTCCTCCCCCAATCTCCTTTAAAAAGGGATGTTAAATTTCCCCCTTCTGCCCTGCAACTCCATTTTAAATCAATTGATCTACTTGGTTTCTACTCCAATGAACAACATTACCCTGCATGAGGTACCTCTTGTTTTCCACCTACCTACTGATCTCTTTTTGGCTTATTCTTGTGTGTTGCCTTTCCTCATTAAATTGTAAACTCCTTGAGACCAAGGACTGTCTCTTTTTCTCATCTATATCCTCAGTGCTTAACACAATGCCTGGCATGTAGTTGGTATATGATAATAAATGTTAATTGAATTTAATTCTTGTCTTGGGTTATCTGAAGCCTGGAGAAAAGATGGAAGTTACTATTATTACAATTAAGTTATATTGTCTATCCTTGTAAGTTTGATAAAACATCCAACTCATTACAATCCTATGAATAGGGACTGAAAATACTATAATCTCTATTTTTTTGGAAGATGAGACTGAGGGAAGCATATTCATTTTACAATTGCCTACTCATTCTCAAAAAATATAAATTGAATGTATTTTGAAATAAGTTAATACTATGATTAAATGTTATTTTTAAAAAGTCTTTAAAAGCAATGGTAGGATAATTCTCTTTTTGCTCTAATTGGGTAAGACAAAAAAGTCCCTTGTGGCATACTGTAAATAAGTCTTGTAGTAATATAAGAAGTCCTAGAGTAATCCCCAAGCAAAGAACTAGGACAATATTAATTTAATTGCTAAGACTTGAAGGCAGTCAGAGAAGTAGCTTTTGAACTCTATTCTACAAATGCAAGTAGCTTCATGGGGGGGTGGGGGTAAGGAAATAATAACAAAGAATATTTATCACCAGTGACATGGAATTAATATTAGCTCTACAGTGTGTCTTGAATTTAAGTCTTCTCTGTTATTTACACTTACTAGCCTTTTTTTTTTTTTTAGTGCTATCACTTTTTAGGTCTTCACTATTTTGCTAAGAAATATGTGAGGAGGATAACAGCATTATCTTCCACAAATGCTGTGGTGTTTAACTGAGGCACCAGTATTCAATTGCAAACTGAGGCTGACAGAGTTTAGAGGAAACTAATTCTCAGGGGAACAACTTTCTCCTTTAAACTACCAAGGCTGTATGCTGAAAAATGGGTTTCTCACCACAATTATAAAGAATTGAGCCATAATTCCCAGAGTACTATAGAAGAGAGCCTTGGATGTAACAAGGACATATTAATGCTTTTCCTATCTACCTTATGACAGGTTGACCATAGTTGAAAATCAGGTCATACACAGGTGATACCCACTGAAGACAGATGAGACATTTTACAATGCATCTCACTCAGCTCATGGTTTATTATGTTTTTCATTTTTATTGTGTATGAGAAGCATCATCATTTAATGACTACCGGTCTATGTATTTCAGCATATTCTGAGCTATAAATATCATCTATCTTGTTTGATATTCTGCTTGGATATTTGCAACTCCTTCACAATGTAGCCAACATGATTTCAAGAATTATTAAGATATATATGTGGAAAGCTGTACACAATCATCTAACCACCACAGGGCTGTTGACTTCATGTTATTTCCTAGGTATTGTATTACTCTGTGATCTGTTTTTAACTGACTCAGCAAAGAAGTCATTAAAGAACATTATCCTGTCAGGTTGTCTAAAATGACAAAACAGGAAAATAAATGCTGAAGAGGATGTGGGAAAATTGGAACATTGTTACATTGCTGGTGGAGTTGCAAACTGATCCAGTCATTCTGGAGAGCAATTTGGAATTATGCCCAAAGGGTATAAAAATGTTCATAGCCTTTGACCTAGCAATACCACCTCTAGAGTTGTATCCTAAAGAGATCACACAAGTGGGGAAAAGACCCATATGTACAAAAATATTTATAGCAGCTCTTTTTGTAGTAGCAAAGAATTGGAAATCAAGGCGATGCCCATCAATTGGGGAATGGCTGAGCAAGTTGTGGTATGTGAAGGTAAAGGAATACTATTGTGCTATAAGAAATGGGGATGATATGGACTTCATAATAACCTGGAAAACCCACACAATATAATGCTGAGTGAGGGGAGCAGAACCAGGAAAGCATTATACACAACCATAGATATATGGATTTTGTGATGACTAACCCTGATGGACTTCACTCATCTCCGCAATACAAGGTGCAATAACAACTCCAAAGAACTCATGAAGGAGAGAGAACTATGGATTCTGAATGCAGATTGAGGCACACTTTATGCTGGCCTTTTTTTCCCTTTGTTTTTGTTTTCTCTTTTCTTTTTGTTTTTTTATTTATTTTTGTTTTTTTTTTCCTTCTTTCTCATGATTCATTCCATTGGTCATAATTCTTCTTTACAACTTGACTATTGTATAAATAAGGTCAATGCGAAGTTATATGTAGAAGGCATATCAGATTCCATGCCATCTTAGGGAGGGAGGGGGGAGAGGGGGAAGAGAATCTGGAACTCAAAATTATGTGGAACTGAGTGTTGTAAACTAAAAATAAAAAATTCTCCAAAAAACAGAACATTAGATTAACACCGTGCAGATATGCAATTCAGTTTTCCCATGAGTTCCCCATTTCAGTATAGCACCATTGATGTTGCTGTGAATGTTATGTGATAAAGAGGTGGCATCTTTCCAATTCTCCAAAATAAAGTTATTAGGAACAGGAGAAATATTAGAGGAATTAGCTTGAAGGTAAATGGGAAAAAATAGCAAAAGTATAGATATCCCTACTCCAGGCCTCTTATTCTAATGCACTTGAGATTGAAATCAGTCAACTAGCATTTGTTAAACACCAACTATTTGCCAGGTACTGTACTAGGTGCTACAGCTGCAAAAAAACAAGTGAGCAAATAATAAAAAAATAAAATAAAAAAACACTGCTCTCAAGAATCTCACAATCAAATGGAGGCGTCAGCATTAAATAATAATGTATAGACAAGCATATACAGGATAAATTGAAGGTAGTTTCAGAGGAGAAGCTCTAAGACCAAGGACGACTGGGAAAGGCTTTTTACAGAATGTAGGACTTTGAGTCTGGAAGGAAACAAGGAGGCAGAGATAAGGAGGGGCAGAATTCCAGGCAAGGGGACAGACAGTGAAAATTCTCAGAGTGAAAAGCTATGAAGATAAAGATGAACATGCATCAAGAAGCTCCATTGTGGAAGACTCTGGAGGCACTACTATTTATAATCAGACATCTCAGGAGGCTAATTCATCAATGGAAATCTCTCTTAGGTCTGAGAGAAAGCATTGATTACTATCATGTGCAAACCCACCTCCAGTTTTCTCTTCTATAGCCTAAACATTCCCTGATCCTTCAACAAATGGAAACATCCAGGAGGCACAATGGAAAGAGCATTGGACCTGGACTTAGGGAATCCTGAGTTCAAATCTAGTCTCAGACACTTACTAGCTGTGAGATTCTGGGGAAGTCAATTAACCTCTTTTTGTCTCAGTTTCCTTATCTGAAAATGAGGGCCTATCTCCCAGAGTTATTGGGAGGCTTAAATGAGATAATGATTGTAAAACACTTACCACAGTACCTGGCACATAGTAAGTGCAATATAAATTATAATGATTATTGTCATTACCATCATCTTAAAAAAAGGTGCTCAGAAACCATGCTCTAGACAGGGCCTTATTAGGGCAGATTACAATGGGATTATTACCTCTTATCTTCTAGAAAATTTTTCTTTACTAATGTTATAATGTTGAACTGTTAATCTTTTTAATACAAACTTTTTTCTAATCGTATCTTCTGCATCCAAACTTGTGAAAATTTTTTTTCCAAGTGTAAAACTTGACATTTTTCTCTATTAAGTTTCTTCTTTCATCCATACAAAGTCTTATTGCAATGCTGAATAGTGCTCTGGAGGTGACTTTGGTTTTTTTAAAGGCTAAACCTTTGGAACATTAACTCTGAAAGCTTCTTCTATATTGGGAAGACCCTGATTATGGTCCCAGGAATATATTGTGTCTTCTTTCTGAGGGCAACTCTAACTAATTGTGAAGGGGCTCATTATTAATGCGCTAGTCATTTACTATAGCAAACCATTGAAAAATAAAAATGTAAAGTGAACCTCATTCCTTTATGGCCCTCTTTTATTTTGATACTAACATGGAAGAGTGACAGAAAATGGAGCATAAGGTATTAAGAATCAGTTTTAGGTTGTCTACATATATTTACTTAGCTATTGACATTAGAAACGCGAGATCTTTGTCCAATGACCTTTTGTGAACCGAAGTGAAAAAATGAAAGAACCTGAACCATATATCTCTTGTCTCTTTCATGATAACCAAAGGACAAAAATAACTTGGAGGTAAATAGAAGGATGGCTAACAATTCTTGTTGAACAGGCAAATGACAGATAGTCAATGGCCTTTGATTGGTTGAATAAAAAACTGAAAGAAATAACATTTTACGGTACATTCAGCCTTCTTATATGACAGTGTTCATGAGAAGCATTTGCAAAAAAAAGATAAAAAGACTAACATGAGAACTCTAATTTTACCATACATTGGAGAAAACAGGGACAAAAATGCTATGAAAAATTTTACAAGACCCTCCAAATTGTATTGACATACCTCTCATACTTTTTTGAATTTGGTGTAAAGAGTGGTATAACTGGGAATGATAAACACTATTTTGGGGGACCAGTTTTGGCATTTCAATCATTTAAATTTGGTGGGTTTTTTAAAGTTTTATGTAATTACATGCCAGTTTCATTGAGCTGTTCTTTTTTGTTGTTGAAAGGAAACTAAAAATATAAATTTTCCTTTAAGGATTGCTTTTTCTATATTCCCAAAATTTTGTATATTTTCTCATAGTCATCATTATCTTTAATGAAATATCTGTTGTTTCTGTGATTTGTTGTGTGATTTACCAAATCTTTTTTTTAATTTTTATTTTTATTTAATATGTTTAGTTTTCAGCATTGATTTTCACAGGAGTTTGAATTACAAATTTTCTCCCCATTTCTAACGCCCCCCCCCACTCCAAGATGGTGTATATTCTGGTTGTCCTGTTCCCCAGTCAGCCCTCCCTTCTGTCACCCCACTCCCCTCCCATCCCCTTTTCCCTTCCTTTCTTGTAGGGCAAGATAAATTTCTATGCCTCATCGCCTGTGTATCTTATTTTTTAGTTGCATGAAAAAAAAACAACTTTTTTACTTTTGAAAATCTATTTTTTTAAAACTTTGAGTTCCAAATTCTCTCCCCTCTTCCCTTCC
>CM053626.1:269478771-269498359 GCA_028646595.1 Phalanger gymnotis
CTTGCTCTAGAATATCAGGGCAGTTCTCCTTGATAATTTCTTGAAAGATGATATCTAGGGTCTCTTTTTGATCATGGCTTTCAGGTAGTCCAATAATTTTTAAATTCTCTCTCCTGGATCTATTTTCCAGGTCAGTGGTTTTTCCATAAAAACTTTCTAAAAAACTTTCCCTGAAAGCTAGTCCCTGCTTTTCAGCTGCTATCTTGGCTCCACCCCTGATTTACCAAATCTTAAGATTAAATTATTGTGTTTCCTGTTACTTTTTAATTTTTTTCAAATTCTCATTATTAAATATTTAATATTACTTTATATTCAGCAAGAATGCATTTAATAATTTTGCTATTTTGCATTATATATGATGGTTTTATATTCTAATATGCAGTTCATTTTTGGAAAGGTTTCAAAACAGCTGACAATATGTGTGCTCCTTTTATTCCCATTTAATAATTATCAGAGCTTTACCATATATAACTTTTCTAAAATTATATTCAGGTGCTGAACCTCTCATTTTAATTAGATTTGTGTAGGTTTGCAAGTATAAATTGATAATTCCCCCACTATTATAATTTTACTCTCTTAGTTTTCCTTTATGTATTTAGATGCTATGTCATATTTTGCCCATTTTTCAAACCTTAATAATAAATATTTGGTTATAATTGTTAATATAGCTTCTCTTTTTATCTCTTTTGGGCTTTTTTTTTTGTTTTGATTTATATGACACTATTATTGTTAGATGTACCTTCTAAAAAATTCAACTGAAGCATACTAGATTATGTTCCAGCCCATTATTTTAATTGTCAATTTAAATGTATCTGTGTGTTTCTCATAAGCAATATAATATTGAATTATGCTTTCTAATTCTTTCTGCTATCCTGCTCCATTTTATGGACAAGGTAATTCCATTCACATTCACAGTTACAATGATTCATTGTGTATTTACCTTCATCTTATTCTTGCAATTTTTCTTCTTTTCTCTCTATACCCTTCTTACAATGAATAAAGTTTTAAGAGAAAAGAATGCTCAGTACTCTAAGCTTGATGAAATCTTTTTCTACTCCCATGAATTGCTTCTCTTCCTCTCAAACAGAAACCAAATTACAGGTTATTACCTTTTTTTTTCCTTTTTAAAACCTTCTTCATTATTTCCCATCTAATTTTGGAGTTTGTTTTGTTTATAGCTAATTACTTTCTTAATCTATGCTTCCTCTTACCTTCTCCTCATTTGGTATTGTATCCCTTTTGAATTGAACATATTTTTTTGCAACAATCTCCTTATTTGTACATGCTTGTATATCAGTAAGGCAAGATTCACAATGTCGATGGTGGCCATGAATATACCTATATAGTTTCAAATCACAAAATGCAAGAGATTCTCTATATAGAAGGCAGAAGAAGTAAAACATTTATTTAGATACCAGAGGATCAGATCCCCAAACCAATAATTCTAATTTGACATAGGAACAATTGTATCCCAAAACCAGTAAGTCCACTTCTATGTAACAGCAAGGAAATTATAACACAATATTGCAGCAAGGAGCCAGGGCATCCTGTAACCTTACCCCCTGCTAGGGCCTTCCCATAAATATTCACTCAAGAATCCTAACTGTCTACTTGCCTTCATCCTTTCCTCCCACAGTGCCCTTGCAATTCTCTCTCTCTCTCTCTCTCTCTCTCTCTCTCTCTCTCTCTCCCAATCCTCTCTCTCAGCCTTTCCAGTGCTCTCTCTGTCTCTTCCAGTTCTCTGTCTCTCTCCAGAAGTTCTCTCTTCTTCTGAGCTTAATGGCTACCCTCAGGATATATATATATATATATATATATATATAGATATATATATATATAGATAGATATAGATATATATAGATATAGATATAGATATATATAGATATAGATATAGATAGATATAGATATATAGATATATAGATATAGATATAGATAGATATAGATAGATATAGATATATAGATATACATATAGCTAGATATAGATACAGATATACCCTTTTTAGCACCCTAGGGCTTCACATCTAATTACCAAAAGGTTGTGGGACTGGGGCACACCTAGTTAGCGAAAGGGTGTGGGCTTGTCTACAAACAAGCCTCCCCTAATCAAGCTTCTCTTAACTAGCTCCACCTGAGGCCTATTAAATGGGTGGGGAAGATCTTTAATCATATTAGTACCACAGCTTTTGAAGTCATGTATTCTTCTCTTTTTTGACCTTCAGATGAAGGTGAGGTCTATTTCAGAACCTGGTCCCCATCCCCTACTTTGTATAGTCTTCTACTTGTATTTCCCAATGTTGTTAGATAATAAAATTCTTTACCCTTTTTCTTTTTCTTCTTTAGTATACTCTCTTTCATACGGAATGTATGAGGTATTCAGGGAAGATTAGCAACTCTGATGTGAGGGCTTGCTGAGCCCTTTTTGGAGTTGCTCATCCACATTTGGTATCTAACCCATCTTCCAACTCTTAGCTGTAGCTCTGCAAAGCTGTAGCATGTTCAAAGTCCACACTCCTGTCAAATCATCTTGGCAGATGGGCTAAATAAGGTTGAGGGTAATCAATAGGCCATTTATGAGTTAGGGTGATGTCTACCCCAATCATTTCAAGTCTTTCTGTGTTGGAATGCATAGATAAAAATAATTAGTTCCAATGGGCATGAAGGCAGTAGAAGTAGGTGCTTAGAGCTTGGACAACCATAGAAGACACCAAGGTTATTCACTGCATCATGGACCATCACCAATTGTCTTGACTTTTCTTTTGCAACTGGACTTCAATGACTCTGGAGGACAGAATAAAATTGATGACTTTGCCCAACTCTGACTCACTTAAATGTAATCCACGTGAGTCAAAACATTATCCCATGACGTTACTGGTCCTCTTTGAAATGAAGGACAAACAATAATACTACTTTTCTTGTACCTTTCCTTTATTATTCTAAGATCATCAAAACCTAACAAAACTAACAGGGCCTCTGTATTGTTTTAAATCCCAACATCACCCATGATGTTATTAAGTTTCTGAGATGACACATCATCTTCCACGTGAGAACATAAATGCTACATCCCTTATTAGCTTAATTGTATTTAACTTTTTGATTTTTTTCCAAATTTCTTCCAATTCTTTCTTTATCTCATTTATTTAATTTATAATTTAATTATAAAGTTTTTAAAAAATAATTCCTGTTTCTTCTGGAATTTCTAGTTGACCTCCCTCCTTGTTTTCATTTTATTTGAGGCTTTCTCTACAAGTATTTTGAATTTTTTTCCTCTTTTGATTTTTTATCTTGTGTGATATCTTTTGGTGCTAGTTGGAATCTTTTGTGTTGTTATTGTTTATTTATTTTTCTGGCCTTACTTCCTGGATTAGGTATTAGGATATGGCATTAAGGTCAGGCTCTGGACACTTTTGGAGGGAATACAAGGGGATTGACTTGCATGGCCCTCCCATTTCATTTGTGGTATTCTATTTTGTTCTCTGGGCATTGAATGCTGGGTTCTTCAGGCATTACAGAGACCACTCAGGCCAAAGAGTTGAAAACTATCAATAAAATTCTTACTTAATGATAGATTTAGAGATCTAGTTCCAATTCCAGTCCATAGTCCCTATTTCAAACCAGTCTGACATGACTGTTTCTTCACAAAATCATGCTAGTTCTTTTTGACCAGTACCTCTCTTTTAAAATACTTGCACATTTATCACTTTAATAATGCATTAAGGATTTTTTGCTATATTTTGAAGTCAGGATAAAAGTGTACTGCCTGTAGATTTACTCTTTTCCCTTTGTTGAAAATCAATTTATTTATCCATCTATAATTTTGTAGCTAAAACAGATAAAAGATTTATCCTTTACTTCATCTCAGGCACTCTACCTTACAATGCCTAACAATGTAAATATAAGTAAACAATCAAACAAACAAAACTCCTCAATTGTCTTTACCCTCAAAAAGCTTAAATTATAGTGGGGGAAGGCAAACCATAAAATAAATATGGAAAGCAGTAGGGACAGGGGAGATAGTCAATTTGGAGAGTCTGGAAAGGGGACAGTTGAGAAATAAATATAAATGGCCTAGGCATTCCCTAAGTGTTGGTTAACAGCAGGCACTCTCCAATTGGAGGTGGTCACCTTAGGGTCAAAGACACCTCTAGGGTGGGAAGACTGCTGAGAAAGAGGTGAAAAAATTCCATAGATTCCAATGGAGAGGCAGGAGAGAAGTAAGTGATCTTTGGTCCCATTCTCCTCAGTCTCTCGAAAACCATTCAGAATGACTTAGAGATCAATTCTATCATGTGTTTCAAAATCTGGGATGCAGTCTGGGCTGTTGATTTTATCTTTTCTTTAATCATCCTTTCTTTAGTAAAAGTTTGACTTATCAATCACCAAAGTTATCTTATTCTGAGACTTAGTACTTCTTAACCAAGTTTAAGAGTGTGTGCTGTTCTTTCATATTAATCTTGCCTTTGTTACCATCTTTTAATACATGGCCTTTAAAATTTAAGTTTGTCAATGAATTCCCTTTGCATCCATCTCTTTATTTTTAGAAAAATTAACCTTGATCTCTCATACTAGAATAGATTTCTTTTTTCTATCTTCAGAATTTATTTCTGTCAAGCCAGTGGACTGACTTTCTCTGTAGAGTACATGAAATCTTGCCTTTTTGAAGCCATTGAAATCATTTCTCTCAAAATGTAGAATGCTGTGTCTGGCTTTTCTATCCTCTATTACTAATTCTCAGTTGGAATGGTCATTTATTTTCAAGTTTTCCATAATTCCTTCTTCAGCAACTAAGTTGCTCTTTTTTTTTTTTGTAAGAAAAGCAGTTCCAGAAAAAATAGTTTTGGTTACTTCTTCTACCTTTTAAAGATGGAAATAGTTCACTGAAATAAATTCCATATTCAATTCCTCTTTTTTAAAAAATCTGTCTAACCCTTCATTGAGGAAAAATAGCTGTAATACTTGAATGTAAACCTCCACTTTGTCAGAGAATTAAAAAAAATGCTTTCCAACATGGTTCTGGACATATAATAATAAGTTGATATTTTATTGATTATATTTATTGATTTTTGAATGCTCAGGAAATTGTATTGCTATAGAATCAGAAAAAAAGCAACTAAGGAAAAATTATTATTTTTGCATCCCTGAAAATGAAACCAAATAGAGGCTTAGTCTCTTATTTATTAATAAAATGAGTACTGATTTCCTCGCAAAACCCTAAAAGTTTAAATAGTTTTCAGCTGAAAGCCCCTAAAATCTTCTTTGAATGAATTTTCCTTCTATTTTAGGGATGCATATTTTAACACATATGTTTAGGAACTATTTACTTTTTATTGATGAAAATAATGTTTAGTAAATTTCGATGTCAAAGAAGCTTTTGGAAAACATTTTGGAAAGCTTTTAAAAGATAGTTTTTCATCACCTAGAAATTTTCTTTGATCATTTTCAAACTGTGAATATTTGATTACAAGTGAAAAATATTTAAATATTTGAATTCTCATTTCTATGAGATAGGTAGTGGGAAAAGTGTCAAAGAAATGTAGATTTAATCCAACACTCTCATTTTGCAGATGAGGAAACTAAACAGTCCCAGAGACATTGAATGACTCCTTCAAAGTTTCACTGGTAGTGTGTCAGCATTAAGGGATTTGAACCCAAGTCTTCTGACTCCAAATCTGTCTTTTTTATTCCTTGACATTATTCTGACTTTTGCTACCTACATGAGTAAAAATAGTTAAGCTGATTTCCTCCAGACAAAATCAAATAAGCTAAAATCAAATATTGATCAGTTGTTTACTGATGGTTTCAGAACTTTGCTAGGCATTTGGAGCAATGAAAAAAGTGTAATACAAAGCGCTTCATTCAAGATAGGTGCTTATAAACTGGTTGGTTGGTTGTCCTTCATTCTTGAAGAAGACCAAAATCACATCCCTATGGTAGAGTCACGTCACAGTGTGTCCAACTGTGGCTGATCAGACCAATATGAACTTAGAATGCTCTACCACCATGTGAATATTTGCAGTGTATTTTCTAAATTTGTGCATCTTTCATTTCTTTTCAACTACTTCGATTCTGCTTTGTCCATAGAGCACAGCATCTTCTCTGATGAGAACATATCACGTAGGGCAGTCCAGTGCCAGTGTCTCCCATGTCCCACAATCAATTCCAAAGTTCTTAAGAGATACCTTGTTATTGTCTTTGTATCGTTTCTTCTGACCGCCATGTGAAAGCTTGCCTTATGTGAGTTCTCCATAAAGTAGTCTTTTTGGCAAATGTATGTTTTGCATTTGAACAATGTGGCCACCCCATCTGAGTTGTGCTTTCTGCAGTAAAGTTTGAATGCTTGGCAGTTCAAGGAAGTCCCTCAGTGTCTATTATCCTATCATGGCCGGTTTTACTAAGACAATGGATAATAATGGACAGTGCTTATAAACTATGCAAAAAGGAAAGCCTTTCATTTTATAACTCAATTGTCCAAAGTGTCTACACATTTTCTCTTTAAAAAAATGCAGAAATAAATATCATCACCTGTGTCTGGTATGATAAACTTCAGAATAAATCCTTATCTTTGACAGAAAAAAGCAAATGAAATTCTGAAATCTCTTGAAGACTTGACATTTTGTAAACGCAATGACTTAATTTTTACTGAAAAGTGTAGCGATCTTAATTATGTTCTTCTAAACCTACAAACTTTTTTTTCTATTTTATTGAACAGAAGTCTGAAGAGTAAGATTTGACACATCTGATTAAACTATGTCAGTGACTCCATGTATTGGAACATGCTGAGATGTGAATGACACACTGATGGAGCTCAACAGGATGGATCATCTGGTATCAGGTTTGGTTTTTTTTTTCTTTTCTCTTATTTTGGAGGGTAGCAGGTAGGGGAGGAAATCCTTCTAAAGACAAATGAGATTTTCAGATGACAAATACTATTATTTATTTATTTTCCAGATACTGCAGCTAAAACCCTTTTTGTAAGTTATTTAATACTGGATTTTAAAAAATGACTCACTCTGCTGAGTAGAATAAACCTTTTTTTTTCCTTATGTATTCATGTTGTCAGAATGTGTCTATCAGTCAGTATATAAAACAGCGGGTGAGAAGTAAGTGAGGTTGAAAGAAGTGTAATCTTATTCTGTAAGTGGCAATGACAATAATAAACCCCTCTCTTTGGAGATTGCCCTCTTGGGGTCAGACATGGGTTGTATTATAGAACATTATCACTACGTAAATGCCAACCCTTCTTTCATCCTTATTGGCATGGCTGAAGGAACTCAAAGATTCTCAGGGGCTTTAGAAACATAGAGAATAAGCTCCAGGGCATTCGTGGAACAAGAAAACAACTATAAAAGAACTTGAAAAGAGGAACCAAACAATGAAGATACTGATTCCCATTAAATAGCTTGTTATTTTAGAAAATAAAAACACCTCTGTCTATGTCCACACAACTGAACTAAAACAGGTGATGGTGTAATTAGCCAATAAATGAGATTGCCACCTAGCCAGTAATAAACCAAACATAATAGAAATTTTATCTTGTGCTCACTTTCCTGGAATAAAAATATGAAAGTTGAGCTATGTTTGTTCATCATCTCTGTTACTACTACCAATACCATCTACTAATGTCTGGCATCAAAATAAGGCAGCAGAAGTGAAGTAATGATTGAAGTGAACTTTATGATAATTGATGACTATGAAAGCCATGCTTTCAATCTTCCCTGTCTTCTATTTGTCACTGCCATTTGTAAAAATTCCTTCCAAAACTGTAATATTAAATTATTAGTAGGCTGTGGCAATAGCATTTCACGTCCTATTTGAATTAATAGGATTTCATATTTGCTACCAATTTAAAAAGGTAAAAATACTATCAAAGAAATGAGCCAGAAAGATTATCATGCCAGATAATTCAAACTTCTTTTCTACTGAATCGTCTTGGCTGTCTGTCTGTCAAAGAATGATTTCCAACTTCGCCTTTGTTTTTTATAACACTGATATGATATTAGTAAATCTAAGTTAAACAGCGAGGAGTGAACTTCCTCATCCCTTAGTGGAAATAGTCAGGAAGTTGAAAAGAAGGCAGAATGAGAGATATCAAGTATCTTAGGTCACTGTTCTCCTTCAGGTAGCCACCCCCAAAAAAGAACAACTAGAAAAATGCTTCCAAATGAATTAAATATAAGAATGACAAAGTAGAAAATTGAAAAAAAACCAGCAAGGTGATTTTTTAAAAAGAAAAATAATTAACTGAAAATTAGCTCCTTATTTTGATGTCTCCCCTTTCTTATGATTTATGACTATATAGATTCAAAATATCTCTGATTCCCTCATGAAGTCTTTAGTTTTAGAAATTTTTTTACTGTTAACCTCTTGACAGCACAGATTAAAACCCATAAATCAATATATTTTGATAGGAAATAATAGGAGTGTGTGTGTGTGTGTTTGTGTTTGTATAGGTTTTCTGTGGAGTACAATGGAACCAGAAGATAAGATAATGGAGGAGTTAGTGGCTCAAAAGTGCATTAGAATTATATAATACTGTATAGGATGAAATAATGAGCAAAAGGAATGAGAGGAATATTGAAAAGAGATCAGAATGCAAAGGCTCCTCAGATTCCTTTCAATCCTATTCTAAGAGGAAATTTCTGGAAATGAGCTTGGGACTGAAGAGAGTCCATCTTAAAGAGGTTCATGTAGCTTAGAAGATTTAACCTGGGAATGGGAAAGAAAGAGTCAAAAGGTCAGTAGCTTCTCATTCTTCCTATAGTTATGTGCCAATAGGTAATCTATTAATTGTATTTGATATTAATTGTCTTTTAATTAATTTAATTAATATTGATTAATATTCAAATAAATTAACTAATATTAATATTAATTAATAACAATTTTTGTCACCTCCAAAGGACTCAGAAAAAAAAGGTGGCATATTTAGGTGAGGAATGCCATACCAATGGGCCTAGGAAGGGGAAAAGAATGACAAAAGTATATTTAAAGTAAGAATTCAATCAGATGAATGATAAAGATAGGTAAATCATAACTAAGGAAGTTAGATGCAATCTTTTGAAGAAAAAGACACTTCGACGAATAAATAAGTTGAAACAAAATAATTTGAATGAAAATTTGGTGGCAGTAAAAATTTCCAGGCTACCTTCAAGTGAAAATGAAACAAATCCAAGAACCTCCAATATTATTGAGATTGATAAAAAAAAACAATTGTTAAGCACCTGTTATGTGCTAGGAACTGTGCTAAGTGTTCAAAGAAGTAGATGAAAATATTTTAAATAGTAAGTATGGACATTAGTACTCTTAAGGAATAAATCAACATGTTTACAAGACAGTAAATTTATGTAGGAAAAGAGATACTTCAAAACTGAAGATTCTCTGGAAATGGTAAAGAGTGGTAGAACTGGGAAATGAAAAATTCAGAGAGGAAGGAAAATTAATTCAACAAAATAAAAAGAACTCAACATTTCAAGAAGACATGAGAGCTCTATAAATAGAAACAGCAGCAGAGGTTTTCCAGAAAAATAAACTAACCAAAAATATTGCACGAGCACACACACACACACACACACACACACACACACACCACACACTCTTCCAGAAATCATGCAAGAAAAAAGAAATGCCTGAAATGTTGAAATGAGATTTCACAATACAGATGTTACTGAGCTTTTTTCAGTCATATCTGACTCTTCATGCCTCCATTTTGGGTTTTTATTGTAGAGATAGTAGAGTGGTTTGCCACTTCCTTCTCAACTCTTTTTATATATGTACAAACTGAGAGAAACAAGGTGACTGCCTACAGTCACAGAGCTAGTAAGTGTTTGAGGCCATATTTGAACTCAGTCAGGTTTTCCTGACTCTGGGATTAGATAACTGCCCAAAGAGAATCTACAAAATGCCATAAGAAAGAACTTTTTATCAATTCACTATAATATTATAGTCATAATTCAGACTTACAATATCAAATCACTAATTTTTCAGGTGTCAGTAAACCAATCTGCACATAAAATATTACTGCTTGTTAACAAGAAATCAAAGGTAAAAGTAGAAAGTGCTATTGGTTATTTTAAAATGTAAGATTGATTTACACATAAATAAAAGAAAAATCCTGTGAATCTGATCCTAAGCATCAAAGGAAAAAATAGTTGAGCTTTAAGAAAAAAAATAAAGAATTTAAGATCTATTTTCAAAAGGATCTGTAATGCAAGTTGAGTAAAGAGAAGAAAGTTAAACACTTTGAATAACATTGAAAAATTAAACAGTGGAATATGTATTTGAATGTTGGCATAATTAGACTAGGCTATTAATTTAGGATGGCCTAAACAATTTCATTTGTTTCTTTGTTTTTGTATTCTTGAAGTAACTTCATAAATTGTCTGAGAGTTATTGGAATGTAAAAAGAACATCTATGAGCTAATGAAACTAAGGCACAGAATATGATGGACAGATCATGTAAAGCATTAAGAAGTAGACCAATATTTAATGGGAAAAGTCTCACTTTCTCATTAGTAAATCAATATTGGCATAATTAAGTGCATTTCCCAAATGTGATTCTGTTCTTTAAAACTAGTTTAAATCAAGGTCAAAAAATAGTTGAGACCCGGGAAGATATGAGTCAGAGAGGTTTAAACAGGGGCTTATTAAGTTCAGTCTGTCAGTAAATATTTATTAAGTACCTAGTATCTGTGAAGCAGTGTGCTAAATGCTGAGGTTACAGAGAGAGGTATAAGACAGTCTTTGTCCTATCTAATGGAGGAGACATTATACAGATATAGATATTGATATATAGGTATGTAGACACATAGATAGAAATATATAGATATACACACATATACGTATGCATGTATGTATAAGTATATACACACATATTTGTACATGTATGTATATAAGTACATGTATTATATATATTTATAAAATGATTATTTATTTTGTATATGTTTGAATAGAAAATGGCATGACAAAAAAGGGAATCTGGAAAAGACAAAGAGAAGGTTCTGGTAACCCAGGTGTAATTTGTATTTTCCTATTTATACTCAGTGTTTCCATTGATAGTTAACATGTATGGGTAATAATAATAATAAGCTGCCATTTAAATAGTACCTACACTGTTCTGGGCACTGTACTAAGCACTTTAAAAATATTATGTTATTTGAAGCAATAATCTTGGGAGGAAGATGCTATTATTATCCTCATCTTACAGTTGAGGAAACTGAGGAAAACAGAATAAAAATAAAAGTCAAGGAACATGGGATGGTTTAAGGTAAGGTAATGGTAGAGTAGCAGAGTTGGAGTAAGAGATCAGTTTAGTGTGTAAAAAATAACTTACCCAGATCAAGTGACAACTTGCAAGGGGAAAATATGTGTAGTTTACATGGGGCCAAATCTAGATGCCACTTGATTTTCAACTAGTCTGTAGTGTCTTCCTTCACTGTCCTACTATATTGGACATGGTAAATTTGTGATGTACTTTTGCTCAACTACAATATATTTAACAGGGTTTCCCCTGTTACCTCAACCATGGGGTAAAAGGAAGTGAACTATATATTTTTTAATTAAATGGAAAAAAATAAATCCTAAAAGGTAAGAGTGATTTGGATTTCTCCTTGAGAAGGCTTGAATGCTAGGCAGCATATTTGCTGATAATGTAGGGGGAAATTATTGCTTCTTCCATGTAGATTAGACAATCTCAAACCTTTTTGCTGGCATACACAAAAATAAAAAAATAAAAATTGATGCATTCTTTCCTTTTAGGATGGCCTGTACTGTATGGCAGAAAGAGATTTCCATTTAGTAAGAACTTGCATAATATGACCCACCTAACCAACAAAATTTAGGAAAGGATGATGGATTCAGGCATTCTGAGGTGTTTAAAATGGTGCTTTCCAAGTAGGAATGAATATATGCATGTATGAATGAATAAAAAGCACTTATGAAACACTTATGAGTCAGGGATAATGCTGAGAGCTGGGAATACGAATATAAAAATAACACAAAATCTGCCCTCTTCTCAAAGAGAATGCATTCTAAATGGTAGAGTCAGGTCAACAAGCATTTATTAAACACTTATGTGCCATATACACTGGATTTCAGATGCAAGAAGACTTTAGGGATTATGTGAATCTAATCTTTATCTCCTATAACAACTGTGACATATAGTTATCTAGGGTCTAGTTGAAGATGTCAGGTGGTGCAAAACCTACTTTCTCCATAAAATCCTATTCCATTTTAAAATATTCCTGTTTGTCTACAGGTTTTTCATTGCATTGAGTTGAAATATGACTCTTTACAACTTCAGCCTGTTGCTCTTATTTTTTCCTTCTGGGAGAAGCAAAATAACATATAAAAGTGAAACGGGCTGCTTCAGGAGGTAGTGGCACCACTCTCACTTGATTTCTTCAGCAAAGGCTGGATCACCATTTGTTGGATATGCAGAGGGTATTTCGAATTGTAATATGCTTTACCTTTGATTTTAAAGTATGAACTAAGTTACTTGAGGTCTCTTATAATTTCTAATTTTGTGATTCTCAAGTTTAATCTTTTCCTTCATGATAGACCTTCAAATACTAGAAAATAGTCATGATGTGCCAAGGCTTCTTATATTCTGGTTATACTTTTTCGATGAATCCTCTCATGGCATCAGGCATTGTCTCTCCTCCCTTCCTGTTTCTTCACTACTTCTCTCTAGACATTCTTCAGCTAGTCAACACTCTCTCTTAAATGAGGAGCCTTGACAGGGAAACTGAACTTTCAGTGGCAGAACTTTCAAAATTAGGTGGATTAAGAAGTGCAATCATTTAAAAAAATACAAACTATCTTTGTATATTCTAAGTATAT
This sequence comes from Phalanger gymnotis, assembly GCA_028646595.1. Lineage (NCBI taxonomy): Eukaryota > Metazoa > Chordata > Mammalia > Diprotodontia > Phalangeridae > Phalanger > Phalanger gymnotis. The sequence continues at coordinate 269,491,603 of CM053626.1, forward strand.
CCTTCATTTATGAACTTTCCTCTTTCTGATGGGACTGATATCAATGGACTTCCCTCTGTCTTCATGTATATGTTTATTTGCAAGTGTACATATGCATTGTTCTGGTCTCTTTCTAATTAAATTGTAAACTCCTTAGGGGCATATATAATTAACAATTAAAAATAAAAATAAATTACTACCCCTATTTATAAAAAAAAATCATGATGGGTTAGCAGTTACCTGCTCACCTGCGAGCTATCTTATGTATGAGACATTTAGAAGAAGCACATAAATTATGCACTCATCTAGATTCTACCCCTTTGTTTTAAGTTGGATTATCAAAATACAAAGTGCATGGGCTATATTTCAAGTACCACTTATAGAACTAATTCAATCAGATTATAATTTAACGACATGCTTTCTGTCTTAAATGGTCAATTGTAGAATCATCTCCTCAAACACTATTTCAAATCTGTATTTAAAATTCTTTAAAATACCCATTTTATTTAAGAACTCTGATGATAAATTCTGTGCTTTCTCTCTCATCAGAAACAAAAACCTATGCAACCTAATTTCCCTTTCTACTCAACTGAGAGAAAAGTTAGAGCTAAATTTAGATCTCTTTTCATAATAATCCATTAGTCTCTGGTGCCTGGTGGCTTCAAGTCTCTTTAATTCTATCAGATAATTTCCATTCTTTTTTTTTTTTGTTATGACTAAATGTTGGTTTTTGCATTGTTATGACCTGAAAGCCAAAAGACCACTATTAGATCTAGGTGGGGTGTAAATCTCAAATAAATAAGTCTTTCATTTCTTTTGCATTTTTCTACAGTATTCTACAAAAACTGGCAGCTTAATAAATATTGACTCACTCACAGCTGGAGAATTCTTAGATTTAGAATGATAAATGGAAAGAGCAGTTAGATTTCCTTCTCTACAAAGCAAGGTCTTTCTGATATGTGGAGTGGAGATCTATATTATGTATTATGATTTAATACAAGTCTTTAAAAAATAAACATTGCCTTTTATCCTGAAAACTACTTTATCTGTTGAATTGGTTCAGTCAATCAAAGGTATAAATTAGGTGAGATCAAGTGCTTAACCAATCTGATCACTGGTTGAAAACAGATGAGAACATTCAGTCTTTGGTTAAAGAGAATCATTCCTGCCCTGTATTGTTTTGTATAACACAGCATACCTGATTGTACTTCAATTCATGATAGGAGTCCATCAGTTTCCTCTCTTGTTGTACATATCATCTTTTCATCATGAGTCCTTTGGAATTATCTTGGGTAATTGGATTGATTGGAATAGTGAAGTCTTTCACAGTTGATCATAGTTACAACATTGCTGTTACTGTGTATGTATTCTCTTGCTTCTAATCATTTCCCTTTGTATCAGTTCACATAAATTTTCCCAATTTTTTGAAACCATTTCATTAATTGTCTCTTAAGAACAATAGCATTCCTTTACAATCATAGAACAATAATAATCCTTTACAACCATATACCATGAATTGTTCAGCCATTGCCCAATTGATGGAAATCTTCTTAATTTCCAATTCTTTGCCACCACAAAAAAGAGATACTAAAAATATTTTTTGTACATATAGTTCTTTATCCTTTTTCTTTTATCTCTTTGGGATGAAGTTATAAGTAGTGCTATTGCTGGGTCAAAGGTTTTATAGCCCTTTGGGCACAGTTTTAAATTGTTCTCCAGAATAGATGGAGCAGTTCACAACTCTATCAAAAATGCCTGAGTGTACATCTTCTGCTCTGCTACATCCCCTCCAGCATTTTTCTTCTTTCCCTTTTCTGTCATGTCATCCAATCTGATATGTGTGAAGTAGCACCTCAAGGTTGTTTTAACTTGTTATTTCTCTAATCAATATGTCAGATAGAACATATTTTCCTGTGACTATTGATAGGTTCACTATATCACTAAACATACTCATGTGAGAAATGATTCATTTGGACCCCTACTCCATTCCAATCAGCATTAATCAGCTTGGTGTGATTCTATAAGTTGTAATGATTATTAGCAATTATTAGTGATATACTCATCTAGTAATATACATTTAGTCAGTCATGTGATAGTAAGTACAAGAATAAACATGTACTAATACATATTTTACATCAATCATATAGGGATAATTAGATAAGATAGGTTTTTTTTTATAAGTTCTTATAGTAGATTTTTATAGTAGGCCTCAAAATTCAGTCCCACATTCACCACTTATTCACCACTTATGAAGCTCATTTGCATAACCACAAAAATGCTGGCAAAGATATCTCTATCCTGTTTTGCTCAAATTTCATGCCCAAGGCTAGCATGGGTAGGAAACTTTTGTGTAAGTTTGAACATTTTTTTGTATCACTGAACCATCTTCTCTTGTCCAACATGAGAAAGTGACCATCTTTATGCCGCTTAATCAGTGAAAATGTTCCTTGCTCTGCCCATCTCATGACCACTTATGCTTACACATCATTTTTGGCTCTCCTGGAGAGTAAAAATAAAGGTCTACCAACAAATAAGACTTTGTAATTCACCATACCTCTTTTGTATGATAGGGTAACAAACCTTGTAAAAGTAAGACATCTCAGATCATGAGAAAGATCTGAGGTCCACTTCATTAGAGGGGGCCATGGACTCTTTAATAAAGTGCTATTGTCTTGGAGCTCTGTCTCAGTTGTTTTTCTTGCAGATTGAGCAGTTTTGGATCCACCTGAAAGATGGAAGACACACCAACAAGAAAGTATACATACTGACAAGCAGCTTCAATTCTTTTCCAAGGTCATTGACCCTTGGAAGACACCAGAGAGTATACACGTAAAAGTAACTTCATACAGGGAGAAAAGGACTTCCAGTAACCAGGAACTGACCTTTCATGAATACCACATATGCTAAGTTTGTCCCTACTTTCCTCACTAATTTTTTTCCAAGAAAGAGAATGGCTCTTTTGTTGTTGTTGTTGTTTTTATTGTTGTTGTTATTTTGGGTTATTATTTTTAATTATGGTTCTTGTTACATATTGTCTTTCTGGATCTACTCTTGACTTTCTAAGCTTCAAAGTCATGCCGTTTCCCTGCTTTTGAGCTTCCTTTTTTGTGTTGTCTTCCTTCCTTAGTAGTAAGTTCCCCAAAGTTAGGGACTCTCTGTTTGTTTCTCTCTTGTATTTGTATAGTACAGTGACTGACAAAAAAGACATGTTTCCTTGTTCTTTCTTTCCTTCTCTCCTTCTTTCCTCCTCCCTCCCTCCCTCACTTCCTTCCTCCTCAATAAACACCCCTTTCATGAGAGCTAATTTTGTCAAAAGTGTGGTTAATTTTTGGCAGTGCACTGGACCAATATTCATGAGCAATCATTGTTAAAATGCCATTCACCTAAAATGCACATCTCTCAGAGTCTTAAATCCACCAGAAAATTTCTGCTATTTGTTTTAATAAAAAGTATTTGAATAATGAAATATGTTTAGTGTATAAGGTAATAGATCATGTATTATTGTAATTGAAGCTTAATCTTGCTTTATTGCATTATATGAGATGCTAAGATTTGTAATTTGCATGGTACTTTCATTTTCAAAGGAATTAAAAAAAGGCATGAATTAATCTTCACTACAATGTGAAAATTACACCTTAAAGCCTAGGATGTGGGAACTGATTATCTCCATGACTTATTCATATCCTTGATTGTATATAGAATTGTTCAGTACTCAGCAACTTGCTTTGTAAACCAGACACCATGCAGTTCGATATGTTCAAATAAAATGCAAAGAGCAATGAGACCTCAGAACCTTTGAGAATACTATAATGCCCTTATCCATGTGAGTAGGGAATATTTAATAAAATTGAGGTCCCATCAAATAGAAGGCAATGGAGTAGAGGCTATCACTATTAGAATTTCCTCTCTGAATAAATGAAGTCCGCTATTTTAGAAGCAAATCCATTGTAGATTCTCCCAAGTGGTGATTAAATGGACTCCGATAAAACAGAATCTAAATTGAGGGTTTGACCTAGCATTGTTGTGTTTGTTAAATAAGAAATAAGCTTCAGGTTTTAAGGCCTTCAATCATCTTTAATTCATGTATTCAATTTCCATGGGTGCTATTGTATCAGCATGGGGTCTTTTTCTTACTGTGTTATGTTGAAAATTGCTATGTACTACACACAATATTTTTAATGAATGGTATGCATAAATAGAGTTCCTAAAACCTCCTTAAAAAGGGAATTTCCTTTTGCCTTCTTTGGTATATAAATGAGTGAATATGACTTCCCAGATCTAGAACCTCATAGTTGAATAGGACTTTTGAGTCCATCTATTCCAATATACACCTAAAAGAGAATCTCCTCTATGAGCTACCTGGGAAACATCCATCTATCCTTTGCTTGAAGCCTGCAAGTTAAGTGACCTGCTATAACAACAATGCTGCTAGCAGCTGTTGTGTAGGTGTAAGGCCAATAACACCAGCACACATGACGGCTGCTGGCACAGGTTCTTTGATTTGCTTTTCTAAGGAAAGCAACTTTAAGGGGTTTACAATCTCACTTTAATTAAACATACATACATCATTCACTTAGTTTAGGGGAAAAAGTCAGCACCCTGAACTTCAGAGAAAACACAAACAGAAATTACAAGCAGAAATTATATAAACAGAGCAAATAACACAGATCAACAGACAGGGCTTCTGTCTGTCCATAGTAATACATACATAGTTACCAGAGAAAGAAGCACCAACATCTGGGTTTTCAAAGCCAGGGTGGGGGAGGGGTGGTGGGGCTCCTTAGGCTACCCAGAATCTCATCCAGCCAAATCACATGAACACTTCCAATGAGTGAGCCCCCAGGCAAAATGCTAACCTCTGAGTATATGTATACTTCTTCAGCGTCAGAAGGTGTTACAACCATGTGACTGAAACTCATGTGACTTAGGCTTTCTTGTGACTTATGCAGGTAATCAAAGATTCTTGAATCAATCAAAGGCAAGGGTCAATAAAAGGCACTTAATGCTCAAAAGCACTCCAAAAGAAAAAAAACAGCAAAAAGTCCCACTTTGCTTGCCATTACACTCTCACTACCTTCTATTTTGGGGATAGCTCTACTTCTTAGAAAGTGTTTCCTCATATCAAGCTGAAATCTATCTCTTTGCAGTTCTGCACAAAAAATGTGTAGAACTCACTATTTCCATTCTAAGCACTGCCAGTTCTCCATACCTGGATCACTCTCCTTCCTTCATCTCTACCTCTTGCCTTCCCTGGATTTCTTCAAGTCCTAATAACAACCTTAACTTCTACAGGAAGTCTTTCCAGATTCACCTTAATTATAGTCATTTCCCTCTCCTGATAATTTCCAATTTAGCCTGTATATAGCTTTTTTGTAAATATTTCTTTGCTTGTTTTCTTCTCCTTTATATTATGAACTCCTTGGTGGCAGAAACTGTCTTTTTCCTTTCTTTGTAACTGTAGCACTTAGTTCAGGGCCTGGCAAATAGTAGGTGCTTAATAAATGTATATTGACTGACCATTGGTTTTCAAATCCCTTTCTCATCACTTTTCGAAAATAAGGATACCATTTCACCTCCCCTGCTCTTTTGGTACTTCTTTCATTCTCCATATTTTTTCAAAGATCACTTGCGGTTACTCAGTAATCACATTTCCTTCCCCCCCCCTCCCCAATGCTCTGGAGAATAGTTCATCTAGGACCCATGCCTGGAAACACAATTCGATGCTATCTTACTACTTATCTTATAAATCAACTCCTTATCATTCATTTTTCCTCATTCTTTGTCCAAAAAGGATTACTCTTGATGAATACAACAGAAGCAAAGTAAGGGAGAAAGAGCTTCAGATTCTCTCCAAGTAATCATTACCCCATCCCCATTAAGTTGGTTATATGAAATCTTCCTTGATCCTCATCATTTTTTTTTGTAATTCAATTAGAAACAAAATTAACAGGGGCCAGAGCCAAGATGGCAGCTGGAAAGCAAGGACTGGCATGAGCTCCCCACCAAGTCCCTCCAAAAACCTATAGAAAATGGCTCTGAACCAATTCTAGAACTGCAGAACCCACAAAGTGGCAGAGGGAAGCAGGGCTCTAGCCCAGGACAGCCAGGATGGTCTCTGGGTAAGGTCTATCCTGCACGGAGCTGGGAGCGGAGGGGAGCGGAGCTGAGCCAAGCAGAGCCCAGTGTGGGCAGCTTAGACCAATTAGACTGGCAGCCAGGCAGAGAGTGCCTTAGTGCCCAGAATCAGTGAGCTGCAGCAGTTTCCAGACGTCTCAACCTACAAACAGCAAAGACAATAGAGAAGGTTAGTGGGAAAAGCTGCGGAGACTGAGTTTGCGGATCGGCCACCCCGTGGAGCAGCTTTAGAACTAAGGCTACAGTTGCTTCTGGCCCCAGGCCCACCTGGTGGGAGGAATTAAGTGGCTGATCAGAACAGGAGTGAAGAGCCTGCTGAAGATCTAAGCCCAGTCCTGGTAGGGGGTTCTTGGGGAAGGAGGAGTGCTGGTGAGGCAGTGCATCCACCCAAGCATGGAACATAGAACTCTTTAGTCTACAAGCAGTCATACCCCACTGAAAAATTCAAGGGTCAAGTAAGTTGGCTGGGAACATGGCCAGGCGGCGAAAACACACCCAGATTCAGTCTCAGACTCTGGAATCCTTCTTTGGTGACAAAGAAGACCAAAACATACAGTCAGAAGAAGTCAACAAAGTCATAGAGCCTACAACAAAAACCTCCAAGAAAAACATGAACTGGTCTCAGGCCATGGAAGAGCTCAAA
>CM053626.1:269498859-269521532 GCA_028646595.1 Phalanger gymnotis
CTGCTCTGATCAGCCACTTAATTCCTCCCACCAGGTGGGCCTCGGGCCAGAAGCAACTGCAGCTGTAGTTCTAAAGCTACCCCACCTCCGCTGCCCCAGGGGCAAGTGGCTGGAACTGCAAACTCAGTCACGCAGCTTTTCCCACTAACCTTCTCTATTGTCTTTGCTTTTTGTGGGTTGAGATGTCTGGTAGATGCCACAGCTCAGTAATTCATGACTGTAGGGCACTCTCCACTCGGCTGCTGGTCTGGTCGGTCTGTGGTCGGTCCCATGTGCGCTGGGCTCTGCTGGGCTTAGCTCCGCTCCCCTCAGCTGGGACCTGGGAGCTCCGTGTGGGACAGACCTTACCCAGAGACCATCCAGGCTGTCCTGGGCTGGAGCTCTGCTTCCCTCTGCCCCTTTGTGGGTTCTGCAGTTCTGGAATTGGTTCAGAGCCATTTTTTTATAGGTTTTTGGAGGGACTTGGTGGGGAGCTCACACCAGTCACTGCTTTCCAACCGCCATCTTGGCTCTGCCCCCTACCAAATACAGTGCTATAAGCATTACTATATGAGAAATAAGAAGAAGATACAATCTTTGCCACAATGCGGCTTTTAGTCTAATAGGAGATATATAAGATGTGCTTAAAGAGCCATAATACAAGGTACCATATGAAAATAGAATCAGAATTACAAAATGTTACATTAATTCAGGAGAAAATAATGATTATTTTAGAAGCAGAAATTACTTCATTTGGTATGTGAGTGATGAGTTTGGTAGGGAGGAGTAGAATGGTTTGATGGTAGAGAAACAGTGGAAAATAAAGATAGAAACACAGGTAGAAGCCAAATCATTGTGAACCTTGATTTCCAACTGAAACCATTGGGATTATGTTCTATACATAAGGAAATCCAGTGGGGATTTGAGTAAGAATAGTGCCAGTAATACTTTAGTCAATTAATCATTAATCAACAGGAATTCATTAAGCACTTTCAAAAATTGAGTATGATAACTGGAAGAGGAAGAGACTGGAGGGACATTTTGATTTTCTCATTGAGAGATAGTTAGGGACTAAATTAGAGTAGTGGTAGTAGCAACTGGAAATGAAGCTGAGACCATGGAATATATATTGTGGACATAGAAATGATAGGATTTAATCACTAACTGAATCGAAAAAAAACAAACCAGAAAACAACTGAAATACAATGCTGTTTTAATTTGTAAAACCTGAAACTCTTCTCTTACTAAATATGCTGTAATTAGATAGCTAAATCTCATATTTGCTTTCTGAAGTGGGACCAAAATAAATACTTGTTCTGAGTGTTGTAGATTGAAAGGAGTGCTTGGAATCCAGTCATATCCCTTAATTTGAGATCATCTGGAAAATTTCAAAAGAACAATGAACAAATTTGTTACCAATAGTATCAACTTAACTTACATGTGAACTTTAGCATTAGAATATGAGCTCCTAGAGAGCAGAGCCTTTCTTTGTAGCCCCAACAATAACACAGTGTCTAGCACATAGTAATTATTTATAAATGCTTTTTAAAAATTTGATTTGAATATTTTGAGATGAAGATGCTTGGAATTAAATTCTCTGTGTATCAGTTTCCTCAACCTATAAACTGATAGGAATGAATGAGATGATCTTTAGGGTTTCTTTCAGTGCTAACATTCTGTGATTTCGTGACAAGTTTTCTGAAAAGATAAAGATTACACTAATTTTAGTTACAGATACATCAGAAAATGGGAATTTGGGCTGTTTTCTAACACAACTGAATGTTTCTGCATCTGGAGAAAAGCAATTGAATGGAATCATATAATAAACCCAATAACTCCCAAAGGTCTATGTGGTTAGGGTTAACCACCTGCATAAGTCTATTGTAGCATATGCTTCAGTTCATCATTTCATCAATAGCTATGGCTATTACAGTCCCTTGTTTAGGCAATCAGTCAACAAGTATTTATTTAGTGTCTATTAGTTGCCTGGGATTGCATTTTGAAAGTGCTGTTTCTCTCTACCATAATAATTACTTACCTTTTTATTTTTCCAAATAGTGTGCTGTGACTCTTCTCCCAGTCCACAAAATTGACTTTTCATGAATATACATTTAGCACCTTCAAATTGCTTTCATTCTAGGATGTTGGGAGCTTTGTATGTATGGTTTATGGTAAAAAAAAAACACTATGTTTTCCTTAACCCATTCAAACCATCAATAATGATCTTCATAAGTTTTTGTGCCCTTTACCCATATACCACTCCTTCCACCAAAAAAGTCTACTGGCCAAATATCTGGGTAAAAAAAAAATCTCTTAAACTATCTGATCAAGTCTTTAGCAAGCAGATACACATGGTATCCATAGCTCTATATCCAAAGCTTTTCCAGCTTTATAAGACATTATGATCACAAGATTTATATCTAAAAAGTCATTAGAGAGCTCATAGTCCAAAGTCCTTATTTGATAGATGTGGAAACTGTGACTCAGAGGGATAAGATTACTTATCTAAGATCATACATCTATTAATCACTTAACAAGAAATCATTAAGTGCTCATGGTATGCCAAGCACTGTGTTAAAAGTTTTAATACAAAAGAGAGGGATTAGGAAATAAGGGAAACTAAGAATAGGGAAAGACCTCCCACAGAAAGTAAGAATTCTATGCCATTTATGAGAATCTTTGGCTTCAATGATGTCTTCCTTGGAGCCAACTAATACTGGATTCTTTCTTATTGAAAATTACTGTCTATTGGTTATGTTGGACTTGTAAAATGATCAATAGCAAGATCCCTTTCCTGTGGCATATGGGCACCTCTGGACACTGTCCTATGATCAAAGACACTTTCATAAGATTGTTTCAAAGACGTTTATGGAGGTTAGCAGTATATCAAGATCTGTTTGCCTCGGTTTTATCATCTGTAAAAAGGGAGAAATAATAGTCCTTACCTCTCAGGGTTGTTTTGAGGAACAATGAGATCATAATTGTAAACTGCCTAGTACAGTACCTGACACCTAGATAGTACTAAATAGATGTTTGCCATTTATTATTGTTATGATGATGATGATAATGATGACAAAAATGCTTTCCAAAAGAGTAGGCATATATCCTCACAGCACTATCCAGTTTTCTAGGCTGAATGATCCATCATTCAATGGTAATTATGTGTAGAAAATGTAAAAATATGTTTTACCAAGCTCACTCTGAATTCATTATCTTCAAGAAAATGGTCCCCTTCCTGATGGAGACTCTTAAAGGTGAACATAATGTTATTATTTGAAAAATTTGAAAATAATTACTTGGAACAGTAAGTTGTACATAGATTTATAGTTTCACATGAAATCATATTTTTATTGTACCATGTTACGGAAATGCTTATTTTATTCCACAAATTAGAAATAAAATTAAAAGAAAATATCTACTTAAGGTATAGTTGGGATTGAGAATGGGACTCCTCCTGACATATTTTTGTAAATCCTTGTGCCAAGATCTCTCCCTTCTGTCAGTGTCTTCTGAACTAAGTTCTTAGAAGAGAAGCCATCATTTGTCAATGCTCAATACATGAATTTAATCTGTGCCTTAAAAAAATCTACCCCAAACAATGCACCCTTTATGCTGTAAGGTCATAAAATTAGATTTGTCAATTTTTTCCCAAATGGTAAATGTACCCAAATACTGTAAAGATGAGCATTTTAGGGGGTCATACACAAGCATCTGGATTCATTTTATTTTTATTTTTATTAATGCAGCACATTTGCAGTTCGCAATGTGACAGACGACTTGCTAAAATTAAGGGTATAGTGACAACAAGTCTGTACAATCTTTGATGTAAGCTAAAAATCATTCTGCCTAAAAGGCACACATTTGTTAAAACTTATAAAAATTCTTTCATTGTGTTATTTTCAGAGGTTTGGGAACTGTAAAAATGCTTTAGGAAAGAATCTTGATGACAGTGCTGGGAAGCAGAGTAGCATAGAAGATAGTGGAATTTGTAGTCAGCAAGACCCATATGCTGTGTTGGTAAGCAAAATGGCCTTTGTTTTGTTTGAGTCATTCGGTGTCTTCCATTGAGCCTTACTAGGTGCTAAGCCCCAGGCCCAAACCCCTATTAGCTGTAAATCCTACGTGGGTGTGGATTGGCAACTAAGGTGGGTCCCAAGGTGGGGCTAACTCCAGGGAGGGCCTAGTTTACATGTCTGGGACAGCAGAGGCTCTTAGACCACATGGGTTTAAGTGGCCTCTTTGTGATGATTTTAGGTCAGGTGGGTGAGTCGCATGTATGACTTACCCCTGACGCTGAAAAAGATATAAAACCAGGGCCTGGCCTCCTCTTCCTAGGAGCTCATTCCTGAAGCAGTGGTTGCGCGTGTGACTCTGGGCCAGCCTTTGTTCTTAGCTCCTGGGCTGAACCTAGATGTTGGTAACTATGAATCTGTATTGGGTCTGTCTGTTGATGTTTGTACTTTGTTTGTAATTTGCTCTGAAGTTCAGGGTGCTGGCTTTTTTCCCGAAACTAAGTGAATGATATTTGTGTGCTGAATTAAAGTAAGCTTGTAAACTCCTTCACCTTGCTTTCCTTAGTTAAGCAGATCAAAAGAACCTGTGCTGTCAGCAGCTTTCTGGGTGCTGGCTGTGGGTGGATCTTTTGCCCCCACAGAAGCTGCTAGTCGGATTGTTGAAACATATGCAAGCCCTGCCTTTCATATATATTAGCTCTATGACCATGGGGAAATAATCAAGTTAAATTCTTAGGGTTCTAGACCACACGTTATAAATAGGTGAATACCTATGGGAGTGAAAGGACTTTTTTTTGGTAACATACTAATTGTTCCCTGTAGTAATGAAATCACAGGTTCAGACACCACCCCGCCCCTTCTCCACACACGCACGCACACACACACACACACACATACACACATATATACACAAATATATACATATACGTACATATATATGTATATCTATCTATCTATCTAAAGAGAGATCTTCACTAAAAGGATATACCTTATAAGCAAACATGCTTAGGAAAATATTTTATATAGTTTCTCATTCCAGTTATGTCTCTGCTCATGAAGAGAGACAACAGTTCTCACAACCAGCTACCACAATTGAGAATGTGGAATTTTTAAGTCCATGAGCTGGAACTTGGGGCAGTTTAACCACACTAAATAAAATGCTAGGATAAGCATTATTCTAATTGACCAGGTTGTCATTTCTCTTTGCTTTTGGCATGGTTAATCAATTTCCTTTAGCATTCTCTTATATCAACCAATATTTTAAGACAGGGTAGTTCTTTTTTGGGGTGTGTATGTGTGTGTATGTGTGTGCGTGTGTGTATATGTGCACTTTTGTATTATTTCAGGAATATGAAATATGTTAGAAACTGTTGCTCATAGATACTAGGAAAATGTTAAATTTTATACAACTCAAAAATCCTTGTTTCCCTTAAAATATTAATTCTTTGGATGGGAATTAGAAGTGGGTGAAGGTTGGAGGAAGAAGAAAGTTGCTATGAAAAGCAAAGATATCTAGTCACCATGGAAAAACAGTTCTCTGTTGGCAACACCTGTGCTGCCTGGTACGTTCAATTTCAATTAACATTGAGAATACCATATGTGTGAATTAAAAAAGGAATCATTTATAGAAGCCATGGGATTTCAAATGTAGGTCTGAATTAAAGGGAACCTCTGTCTTGAACAGATTTTAACTGACCTAAATTCCTTCAAGGTAAAGAACCTTGTCAAATTTTATCCCTGAAAGTCATTAAGACTACAATTACAATTAGAACTTTCTCTAAAGGTGGAGTAATAACAATAGGGAAAGAGAAAAGAAGAATTAAACCTGAGATTTTGATGTTAGCTGCCAAGGAAAGAACAAATTTAAGTTAGAAAATTTCATTATATTTAAATATAGGACATATTAAAGGAAAACAACTTACATGTTTGGCATTTGCACTTCTCATTTAGGAAAAGATAAACAGAAACATAATTTAAATTAGATATAAAAATATATAGGCAATTTTGGGCAGAATTAAGGTCTAAAGTGATTCTGAATTCCTAAAAATGTTTAAATGGAATTTTGTATAAATTGTAATGTATGTATATGGGCACCCAGGTGGCACAGCGCCAGGCTTGGGGTTAGGAAGACTCATTTTCATGAGTTCAAATCTGGCCTCAGACACTTACTAGATATGTGACTTTGAGCAAGTCACTTAAGTGACTGTTTACCTCATTTCCTCATCTATAAAATGAGCTGGACAATGAAATGGCAAACTGCTCTAGAATCTTTGCCAAGAAAACCTCAAATGGGGTCACGAAGCATTGTAAATAACTGAAATGTGACTGAACAACTACAATGTATGTATGTATACATAGTTGTTTATATTTAGAATGTGAAAAACAAGATTTAGAGTGATGAGTTCCTGACATATATATATGTGTATATATGTATGTATATGTTTATATATGAAGAATTATAGATATAAATATATAGATATCTTAGTTTTCTTCACTTCAGTTTTTAAAAATCTTTTGTTTTATTCAGCTGAAAATTTCCTTCTTATTCTCCACTCCCAATCCTTCCTCCAGTACAATACATACAAAAAATAAACCCATTAAAAACCCATGGAATCAAACAAATATTCAACCTATCCATGTCCAAAAGAAGTTTTTGTCACATTCTACTTTCCTAGTCTTTTACCCCTCTATCATGAGGTGGGCAATATGTTTCATTGTTAATCTTCTGGAATTGTCATCAGTCATTAAATGATAAAAAGTTCAACAAAAGAGTATTACATTACATTTGAATACCATAGTTTGTTCAGCCATTCTCTAATTTATGAGTGCCACCTCAGATTTCCATGCTTTGCCACTGTAAAATCTGCAACAAAGAACAGTGAGGCAGACTTCTGAGCAGTTTCAATTTATTAGGGAAACTAAATCAGTGGTCCCTAAGTGATTGGATCCCAGCCTGAACTCTGTAGGCAAGGATGCCTTTTGCCCAAGGGATGCAAATTTTTTTTTGTTAGGAAATGAGAGAGCACTAAAAATAGAATGAGGCAGTACAATTCTTCAATAGGTTAATTTCAAAAGGGGGAAACCCATATGATTGGTCAAAGGGAAACAACCATCAGTTGCCAAACTTCAATTATCAGGCTTTCACATGGCATAATCATGAGTTTGTTGAGTCAATGAGTAGGCAACAGGATTCTGGGTCTTTTCTGGGACTTCCTGCAAGCATGTTTTTACAAATATCAAATACAAAAGAACAAATTAAAAGGGAAAACCGGTTTTCTGCAACACAGTAGCCTTCTTAGCATATTCATAGGTGTGAAGAGGGGGATTAATACAAGCCTAAGTAACAAAACTATAAATCTTATAAATATTCAAAAGCAATGTAACAATCAGTACATGGATATTATCGTCAATATATGGTAGATTGATTCCAGACTACAAAATTCTTATTTTAATAATTAAATCTAATTCTATCCTATTTTTTCTTACACATAGACAATCACTTATACCCGTTAGTCACAATTAATTGAGTAAATAGTGATTAATTGAATAGGGGTGTCAAATTATTCTCAGAGTTTATTTTTCTTGGGACAAATCCCTTAACCTATCCTCCATCTACCCCACTTTCTCTCCTTTTCTTCCCTATTTCCCTGTTGAATGAAATGTGTTTTCTGTGTGTGTTTGGGATTCCTGCTCCAGTATTCCTCTGCAGGATGTCCTGGATACTAAAATATCAGGCTCTGCTGCGCACCTGAGGTCTGAATCACATAGCTGCAGCTGTTGGCTTCTAAATTTCTTCCTTTCTTGGTACACCATGGAAGGTCTCCCTCACTAGGAATGCCACTCTTGTGCTCAGGTCACCTTCTTAGTCCACCCTGGATCTGTCATCTGGAACTGAATAGTGAACAACAAAACTACCATTTCCTATTTGTTCCTGTCATAGCACCACTGTATGGGGGCAGTGGTACCCTGGTATGGTTTTGGCATCTCCTCTTGTTCTGGTACACAACCACTACATAAGCATTGGAGTATTTGGCATAGCATGAACATGGCCAGATATGACCCCAGTGACCATGAATCTGTCTCTCTATGCTGAAATGGACTGGACAGATGATTCATTGTGAATGATTTTCTGGGTTTCTGCATAGTATTTGGTCTGATATATTCTGTAGATCTGTCTGTTCAGAGGAGTTTTGTGGAGAGGAGCTGACTGCCCTGCTTCCTACCATTCAACTGCCCTGGTTCCGCTTCCCCTTGGCTATCTTTAAATATAATAATACTCTCAAGGATGATATTGGAGTCTAGGTTTTATTACTAAAATGTTGATATATAGATTTGTAGCTAAAGGGCACAAAGAATGATATCACAGTGTTGTCTAAGGAAAATGTAAAGATAACTTCTAATATGTCATTCTATGTTAATCATTTTAATGGGAAATTATGCAGATATTGCTGAAAAAGGGTACCATATGAGTTCTAATACCAAGTGTGAATAGATAGAGAATTATAGTATAGTAATTTGAATATTAGGAACTTTCTTAAAGACTAATTTGGAGTGTACAAAGATGAAGAATGATTCCTAGACTAAATTTTAACTGAAGAAAGAATGGTTCAGATATAAATTTGTTCATGCAAAACCATTTTGCTTGAGTAATTCTCATCAGAAAGGCATTAACTCAAAGCCAATTGAAAAGTATCATGAGTTTTTAATTACTGTAATTTACGTACACTATAAAATTAATTTTCCCCTAACATAATTTATTTCATTATAACACATTCAATTTTGAAGCATCATGTACTTATTTTGTCTTTATTAAATTCTAAATCCAATCATCAAGGAAATAGGTAAATCTTAACCAAAGAGAAGATGCTCTTGACTTACTTACTCTGAGCATTAAATCAAAACATTGTTTTACTCTAGCTATGACCAGTTGGGATTTCAGCATTTACTATCATTGTTTCTTAAAATTTCACATTTTCATTATTTAATATCAAATGAGGCATAAAACAGGGATACACAATCACAAAGAAATACCACTGCATGGGGGAGAGATGCCCTACATAGGATCTAAAGGAAGAATGATTATCAATCATGAGATCTCAGATTTAGAGTTGGAAGGAACTTTACAAGTCATTTGATCCAAACATTTCATTTTACAAATAATGAAATTAAGGTACAGGATGTTTGACTTTCCTATGGATTAAATGGCAGAACTGAGACATGAACCTAAGTACTCTGCCTTCAAATCCAGTATTCTTTCCAATGTACTATAGAGCCTCTCATTGATAGCTTCCTAATTTTCCTGGTTACAGTTGACATTATGCTAATCATAACAAATCTTAAAACAAGACAAAGCCAAGATACAAAGTTGCTTAAAAGTTCAGCCAAACTATCCAAAAAGAAAACAAATAGGAAGATAAAGCATGTCCCTCACTAAATTGTGAAGGGCAGTTAAATAGAAAACACAGAGATGTATCATAAATACACATACCTTCAGTAGACACTGACCATGGTCCCGAAGCCTGGTTCAGGGATCAATAAATCAATAAGAAGAGATTGCCTTTGTGCATTTGGTTAGTATTTTCAGTGATTACAGCCTTCTCCCTAAAATAAAGGTCCATCATCTTTTAACAATAATACTATCCTGTGGGTGCTTCCACTAAGCTGTCAAAGTAATCTTCTTAAAGCATAGACCTCACCATATTGCCCACCTCTCTCCTCCACTTTGCCCCCATTCAATAAACTTCAGTAGCTTCCTATTAACTCCTAGAACAAATATAAACTGCATTTGTCATTTAAAGTCATCCATAATCTATATACCTCATAACTTTCCAGTCTTCTTACACCTGACTACCATTGTGTACTCTATGATCCAGTAACACTGTCCTTCTTGCTGTTCCTTAAACAAAATATTCCATCCCCTGATTGAATATTTTCATTGACTGTCCCTCAGACCTGGAATATTCTTTTTCTTCACATTTACTTTCTCAATTTCCTGGCTTCTGTCAATTTTGAACAAATATATGACTGTCAGAATTCTTTCCTAAGCTCCCTTAATGCTAGTACCTTACCCATGATATCATCTTAATTTTTTCCTGTATGTATGTTATTTTGATATAGCTGTTACCACATACTACTTTTTATTAGACCATGAGCTTCTAAGAATCAGGTTCTGGCTTTTCCTTTCTTTGTATACCCAGTGCTTAGCACAAAGCCTGGCACATGGTTATTTTGTTTTTGTTTTTGTTCATCCTTTATTTTAAAAGAGGACCAGTGACATCATAGGTGATCCTTTGACTTGTCTGTGTGTAACAACAACCCTGCTTTCAGCTGCTGTGGAAGTGTAAGGCCAATAACACCAGCATGTAGGAGGACTACTAGCACAAGTTCTTTGATCTTCATTTTTAAGGAAAGCAACTTTAAGGTGTTTACAATCTCACTTTAATTAAACATACATATATCATTCACTTAGTCCAGGGGAAAAAGACAGCAACCTGAACTTCAGAGCAAATACAAACAGAAATTACAAACAGAGAAAATAACACACATCAACAGTCAGGCTTCTCTTTGTCCAGAGCAATATATACATAGTTACCAGAGAGAAAGAAGCATCAGCATCTGAGTTTTCAAAGCTGGGAGGGCTCCTTAATGGCTACCCAGAGTCTAGTCTGGCCAAATCACATGAACATTCTTCCAATGAGCGAGCCCCAAAGCAAAATGCTAACCTCAGAGTTTATATACACTTCTTCAGGATCAGAGGGCGTCACAACCATGGGACTAGAACTCTTGTGGCTCAGGCTTTCTTGTGACTTAAGTAGGCCATCAAAGACTCTTGATGCAAACAAAGGCAAGACTCTATCAAAGGCACTTGATCGCCTTAATGATGAGAAGAATTAGAACTCTAAAAGAAAAAAGAACAAAACAAAAAGTCCCACTTGGCTTGCCATTACAATGTGAAGTAGATTTAAATGAAGCAGAGCTATGTGAAGTTGTCAGCCTCACTCTTCTTTTGAGAGTGGTCCATCGGTTCTTTGCTTCTTTTAAATGTTCTTTTGTTCTCTGCTGTACGCTTCTTACTTTGTTCCTTTTTGCCCCTTCCACCCCCCACCGTGAAGGCTACAATTAAATGCATGGATATATGTGTGTATATCTATCTGCACAAACACACATATATGTACATACACATGTAATATACATATAAAATATATGTGTGTATGTATACACATATATTATACACAATATGCCCTTACATACATATACTTATTTACACATACATATATTTAGATATCTATAATCATACTCATATACAGACATATGTATTCATATGCATTTATGTAAGACTATAGTATACTTATTTGTTCTCTGTTTCTCTGAGGGTAGATAACCTCTTCCTTAATATGTCCAAGTTTTTCTATAGTTTTCTAAGTCCAGCAACTTATCATTTCCTATACTACGGCAATATTCCATCTTATACCGTTTAGTTATTTTAGATAGTCCAAAACAATGTTGATGAATATGGCTGACACAGTGTAATTTCCCTAAGATTAAATCTATTTTAGCCTTAATTTTGTCCAAGATTATGATTACTACCTCTGTTCCTTTTCCCATAATAAATTCTACTCCTATTCTTTATTTTATGATTATGTGTATCTCTTATTTCCTATCCCTTCTCGCTCTTCTACTTTACTTCTACCTGTTATCTTGCCCTCCTACTATTTGACCTACCCCCTTCCAAGGATCCCTCCATTACCTTCCCATTCCTATTAATTTAAACACCCTCTTATAAACCACTTTAACCTATTCCCTCACTCTCCTCACTAAGATCCCTCCCTTATCCTTTTCCCCTCCACCACCCACTTCATGTTTTATTTATTTCTGAATTTAGAAGACTATTATACTCTCATGTTTGTGTGTGTGTGTGTGTGTGTGTGTGTGTGTGTGTGTGTGTGTACCGTTTCCTCTTGAACCCATTCCTGATGAAAGTAGATTTCCAGAACTAACAGCCCCCCCCACCCCATCTAATTCCTGTGTCAGTTCTTCCTCTTGTACCTCATTTGTATAAGATAATTACTCTTTTTAGCTGTTCCTAAATGGTTTTACTTTTTAAAATCATATCATACTCAGTTCTACCTCAGTCTTTCTTATTAACTACTCAATTACTAATGACAATCTTAAACATGTTTTCCTCATATAAAAGATAAACAATCTGTCCTTATTGAGTCCCTTGTAAATAGTCTTTGGTATGTACCTTATATTTCTCTTGGCTCTTGTATATCGAATCTTCTGTTAAGTTTAGTTTTTTTTTAACATAGTCCTGAAAGTCTGACAATTTATTAAGTACATTTTTTTTCATTCAGGAATATACTTAGTTTTGCTGAGTATATTTTCAGCTGGAACCCCAGTTCTTTCGCTTTTAGATATATTATATTCCAAGACCTATGGCCTTTTAGTGTTGGAACTGCTAGGTATTGTGTGATGCTAATTGTGGCACTGCCATATAGAAAATGTTTTTTTTTTCTTGTTGCTTGTAATATTTTATCCTTGAGCTATGATATTCCCGTAAATTTTCTTTGTAGGATCTCATTCAGGTACTAATTGGTGGATTTTTTTCTATTTCTATTTCCCCCTCTTGTTCTAATGCTTCAGGATAATTTTCTTTAATTATTTGCTGCATTATTATGTCAAGATTCTTCTTTTGATCATAGATTTTAGGTAGTCTGATTATTCTTAGGTTTTCTTTTCTTGATCTATTCTCCAGATCAGTTATTTTTCTTATGAGATTTTTCACATTCTCTTCTATTTTTTCATTCTACATATTTAGTTTTATTATTTCTTGATCTCTTATGACTTCACAGGCTTCCCCTTGCCAAATTTTGATCTTCAAGGAGTCATTTTCTTACTTAAGATTCTGGATCTCCTTTACTAATTGGTTGATTTTCTTTTTACAATCTTCTTGTTTTTCTCAGATTGTCCTTTTTTTAGTTTCTCTTCAATTTCTCTCATTTGATTTTTAAGTCTTTTTTTAAGTTCTATGAATTATTTTTGGGCAGGTGACTATTTGACATACTCTTTGGGGTACAAGAGCATTTCTTTGCTTTAGTATCCTCCTCTGAAGATTAACCCTGGTCTTGTCTATTCCCATAGTAACTTTCTATGGTTGGATTCTTTCTCTTTTGTCTATTCTTTTTTTTTTATTAGTATCAGCTTATTTTTTATAATGACTTCTAGTCTTTGGGTATGGGGGATAGTGCCTCTGGCCTTAGAATCTCCTTCAGTTCTCCCCTCTAGCTTGGAACCCAAACCAAGACCTTTAGCTTCTTTTAAGTGCCCCACAACCAGTGGGGTGGGGACACCACTGCTTCTGCACTCACCAGATGTTTTCTGGTTCCTTCTTGCCAAGAGCTGTGTCTCCACAGCACAGTTGGGTCTGGTATTCCTTGTCAGCAGAGGTTCCCTTGATCTTCCCTGGCTCAGATCCCCAGCTCCCCTCTCTACCTGAGTGGCAAAAGTTCCTGTGGCTGGGTCCAAAGCTGCCTCCCAACCTGGCTAATCCCAGAGCTCGCTGCTTGCTGTTTAAGTGGAACTAGCCTGGAAGTGTTTATTCTTCCCAGGGACCAAACCTCATCCTAGGATTTTTCTTCATATCTTCTCTGATTGTCCCAGGAGGACCACTCTTCTACCTCTATTCTTATTTACTTTTACCTGCTCTATGTTCACCCTGAGGTGTTGTTTTATCTTCTTTGTGAGAGAAATCTGGAAAGCTTGGCATTTTCTGACCTACTCTGTCATCTTCCTAAAATCCTCTTTAGTTTGACAAATCTCACAGTGGATGAAAGAATGAAGTGCCTATTAGACATTACGGTAATAACATTTGATAAAATTATATTTCATCAAAATGGAATGGAGAGTTTCATGGTATGCATTAGTAGGCTGAAAATTACCTAGAGGCACATTGCAACTTACATGTAGACCCCAAGTATAAGAAAGTTCTTGTGTTCAAAACCAGTTATTGGTCTTTGCTAGCATGTTTACTTTTTCTACCTAGATAATATAAGTAAAGTAAAGCAATTTAAGCAAATTATGTAATAAAAAAGAAATTTAAAATTATAAAATAAAGCAATTTAATCAAATTATATAATATAAAAACCAAAACATTTTCCCCCCAAATTTGAGTTTTACCTCCCTCACATGTGTACATATCATCACTGGAAAGAGCAGGCTGACATAGGGAACATACGCAAAAGCATGTGTGTAAGGATTATATAAAAACAGCACATACAAACAAAGGACAATTCATACTTTTCACATTTCGGGAACACTGAAAAATATATTGCAATCATGTAAACAACAAGATGGTGGACTAGACATTTTCTACTTTTGCTACTTATTCTCCAAACAACCCCAAAAGAGGGTTTATGGACCAGATGTAGAGCAATTACAACTGTTTCCACAGGGCAAGAAGGCAAGAAGCTCAACAAGGCAACAGACCTATGTATAGAAAATGCTATTGCTTAACAAGTTCACTCGGTACCCATCATTTACCAACTTACAATCACAGGTGAAATGCACAAACCAACACGTCAGCTTTTGCTTTGGGACACACTCAGGGATTTCCAACCTGCCATTCCCTCTGCTAGCTTTTCTCACCCCTGCCTTTCTCCCAGAATCCTGCTGGAATAATCAATGGACCTCTATCCTCTCCAGCCATGTGTGAAGAAAAGGAATACTTTATAGAACTTGATACAATGATAAGAAAATTCATTTGAAAAAAAAAGATCTAGAATGTCAAAGGAAATAGTGAAGAAAGGTAGGGATAAAAGAGGAGTAAAACCTCCAGATGCAAAATTATAATTTAAAGCAGCAGTCGTCAAAGTCATTTGTCATTAGCTTAAACATTGAAAAAAATAGTTCGATGGGGAAAAAAACTACAAAAAGTAAAAATCAGCATTAATTGAACTCAAAAACCTGATGTTTGATAAAGGTGAAAACATAAATTACCTGGCAAATACCTTCCTTTTCAATAACAACCACAGGGAAAACTGGGAAACAATCTGGAAGAAAATAGTCATAGACAAAGATCTTGCATCAAATTAGATGATAAATTTAAAATGACTAAGTGATCTAAGTATTAGAGATCATTCATATCACAAAACAATTAGAAGAAAAGCAAATTACATATTTATGTAGGTAGAAAATGAATTCCTAAACGAACTATACAATTAGAAAACAAAATAAATGTATTTGCTAATATGAAATTGAAAAACTTTTGTACAAAATTAATGAATCTAAGATGAGAATTTTTTTATTGGGAGGTAAAGGAGAGGGAATTCTTCCTTTCTGCCTATGGGAACTCCTAGGTTAAGGTACCCCAAGGCTCTGGGGCTCTATGCTAAATACTCAGAGCAACCTTGGCATTTATTTATTTTTTATAGTATCAGACACTCATCCCAGTGAAAGATATAAAGAAGAGAGGAATTGGAATAGGGGTCATAATGTGGGGCCAAGTCAGCCAAAGGAGAGGGACCTGGAATTCAGTTGGAGAAAATTATGTCTTCCTTGAGCCAATGAAACTCCCAGGCTGGAGATGGAGGCCCATGAAAATAAATTCTCCAAGACTATAGTATGCAGAGAAGTTTTGGGATACAACCCTCAGAGAAACACATCATAAAAGATAGGGGAATCTAAAGATGAGTGATAACAGCATCAAAAGAAAAATGGGAAAACTACCAAAGATCTGGAGGAAATCAAAATACTTAGACACCTAGAGTACAAGCAGACATAGTATTAGAGAAGATACTGAAATGAGAAGGAAAGATGAATACCAAGTCATCAAAAATATTACAAACCATCTAAAGACAAAGGAAATTAAAACCTGTTGAAACAGAAAACCATGTTCATGATGAATAAATCTGCAGCAGAATATTTCAGAGTGGTTTAAAAAAGTCAAAATCTTGAGAGAAGTCACAGGAGAAGAAATGGCAGTATTTTATGATCTGCACAGCAGAAATAAAGAAAAAACAAGTGACTTGAAATAAAAACAAATGAAAATGAAGAATAATTTGAAAGAGAGGAAGCAAAAAGCAGTAATATTAAAAGAACACATGAATTCTATAAAAGCAATGGACACTGTTTTCAAAGACAGGACCCATAGAGATAATTTAAGGAGTCTAGGCCTCCCAGAAAACAAAATAAAACAAAACAAAACAAAAAACCATGACATGGCATGAAAAGTCATAAACCAACTGTTTTAATGCAAGAAACACCAGAACAAAACTTCTTTGAACTTTTGATTACAAAAAACAAAAACAATAATGCAATGATAAAAACAACAACAAGAGATGTAGATTGCCTCAAAACAAACAACAAAAACAAAAATAACTACAACCTTTTGTGGTATATTTCAGAACATATAGTGGTTTAATTTACAATTTTAATGGAAAACCAACCAACAAGAAATAAATTCTGTAAGCCACCGAGGTAAAGCCCTTTAAATATAAAGAAAAATAGATCTAAATAATGCAAAACTACATGGAGTCCATAAGAAGCAAAATACGACAACAATACAAAAGCAAAAAGTGTGCAAAAGGCAACTCAAAATGTCATACCTTGCAAAGCTGAGGCTAATCATTAATGCAAAAATATGGCTCTTTGATAAAATTCAGGTATTCTAGGCATTCCTGTAAATAACCCAGGTGCTAGGAGGATCACTGTAGTCTGCTATTTTATTCTTCATGCTGGTTCTGCTGCACTTGCATCTCAATTTTTGCCACTCATTTTATTTATGCTGCATGTGTGAGTGCGGTGTCTAGTTGGAATCCTAAGCTGAAATGCTACCTCTTTCCTACATAAAAAAGAACATGTTCTGCCATATCACTCTCAGCTTAAAATTCAGATTTTACTGCACTTCTTTTAGATAGGCAGGAAATCACGTACATAGTTATTTGGGGCAGGGACCCAGGCAGGTGAAAAGCAAATTTTCAAATATGGAAAGATGCTAAGGAAGCATTGTAGCATAGTCCTGAAGTTATATCTACCGTTAAATGGGTTAAAAGTCAGAAAGTGAGTGACAGGAGAATGTAAGGGAAAAAGACCAACAAAAATTTCAAGGAGAAAATTAAATCAAAAGCTAAAGCATAAGCACATAAACACACAAAATATTAAAATGAGAAGGAAAGATGTAGTTTAAACATAAAAATAATGATAAAATCTCTTCATGAATATTACAAATCAAAGGAAATTGATATAATGGCTGATGAACACCAAAGCTTTGTGTTAAGTTAAGCAACTATGGAAACACAGCAAGATGATCCAGAATAGTTTATAAAAGAATTGAAAAGCATAAGCAAAGAAGTGAAAACAAAACAAATGTTTTATCTAGGTGGCACAGTGGATAGAACACTGGACATGGAGTCAGGAAGACAAAGGAAAATCAATCCTCCAATCTGGAAGAAGGTGCAGAGATGATGGATTAGAGGCAACATTCCCCTCCAAACAAATTTAAAATAACATCTCAAATCAAATTTTCAAGCAGCAAAGACCACCAAACATCAGTGTGACATTTTTCTCACTTAAAGAAAGTTAAGGGGTCAGTAGGAGAAGTTCGTAACAACTGAGTGGAGGTCTATTTGGTCTCCACACAGGCCAAGGCAGTAGCAACAACAGCAGTGACTTTGGGAACTCTTAGCCCTGAGATTTTAAGGGGGTCAGACAACAAGTTAGGAAGAGATTCCTTGAGACTATTTGTTGGCATTGAATACAGTAGTCATTGATTGGCAACTCTGTTGCCTATAGTCAGTTCTGGCTCACAGTTCAAGGACAGAGAGGAGCACTGGGTGTACTTTCAAGGCAAAAAAAAGTACTAACAAATGGGGTGCAAGGGAATGGGGGTCCAGGTAAGGTAAATACCAGAATGCAGACCAGGAGAAAAGTGACCATATCTCTCTCAGGATCACATCACACCAAGTATTAAAACTTGTGAACCCCCAGAACTTGCTCTGAAAATAAGAAAGAGCCTGAAGTTTGGGACAGTGCCTCCTCATCCCCACTGAAGCAAAGCCAAATTTTAATGTAAAGGATAAGGTCAAGAAATAGGCTGGAAAAATTAGTAAATGGCAAAAAAGAAGAAAATCACCATAAAAAAAAGAGATGCTATGGTGGCAGGGAACACCAAGACGTAAACTCTGAAGAAGACAACAGTTTGGAAACAACTCAAAGCCCCAAAGAAAAAATGCTAATTTGACTCAAATCCAATAAGAATTCCTGAGATGTTAAAGAAAGAGATAAGAGTGGTAAAGGAAAATTTGAGAAATGAAATGAGAAAGATACCAGAAGATTATGAATAGATAATTAATGGAAATATTGAAGAAAATAAAACCTTAATAACAGAATATGGACAAATGGTTAAAGTAGCACAAAAATTCCATGAAGAAAAGAACTCCCTACAAAAAAAGAGTTTTCTCTCGCTCTGGGAGGGAAGGTATAAAAGCTCCATGAAGAAAATAATCCCTTAAAAATTAGAAACAGGCAAGTGTAGGTTAATGACTCCATAAGACATCAAAAAAAAAAGTCAAAAGAATGACAAAATAAAATATGAAATATCTCTTCAGAAAAGCAACTTCTGGAAAACAAATCAAAAAGTGAAAATTTAAGAATTAACAAACTACCTGAAAGACGTGATCAAAGAAAAAGGATAGATATCGTGTTTCATGAAACTATCAAGGAAAACTGCCATGATGTCTGAGATGCAGAGGGTAAAATAGACATTGAAAGAATCCACAATCACCTCCTGAAAGAGATTCCAGAGCTCTCAGGTCAAAGGAAAAATACTTCTAGCAGTCAGAAACAAACAATTTAAATATTATGGATTCACAATCAGGATCACACAAAATTTAGCAGCTTCCATGTTAAAGAAGTAGAGGTTTTGAAATGATCTAGAAGGCAAAAGAAGTAGGATTACAACCAAAATTAAATACATAGCAAAACAAAATAATCCCTTATGGGAAAAAAGGATTGTTTAATCAAATAGAGGAATTTCAAGCATTCCTGATTCAAGCTAAGCAGAAAAGTCGACATTCAAATACAAGACTCAAGAGAAACATAAAAAAGGAGACATGGAGGAGTAATCATAAGGGTCTCAACAAAGTTAAGCTATTTAAATTCTTATATGGGAAGATGATAGATGGAATTTCTGTGAACTTTATCATTATTAGGACACTTAAAAGGATTCTGCATGGACTAAGAGCATAGGTGTGAGTTAAATATGTTGAGATGATCTAAAAATGAAAAGGCAGAGGTAGAATGGGGAAATTTTTTTTCACACAAAAATAGCACACAAGAAAAAGCTTTTACAGTAGAGAGTAAATGTGGATATGGTATACAGCACTCACACCTCACTCTCATTGGAATTGGTTCAAAGAGGTAAGAACATACACATATACGTATATGTATATGTATATCTATATATCTAGATAGGTACACACCTATGCATATATATGTGTGTGTGTGTGTGTGTGTGTGTGTGTGTGTGTGTGTGTGTGTCTGTGTGTCTGTGTGTTTGTGTATGTCTGGTATAGAGATCTATCTTGTCCAACATGGAGCTAGGAGGAAAATTGAATAAAAAGAGGGGAAGGATGATAAAAGGGTAGACAAGTTAAGGGAGGCAATGATCAGTACCAAAACAGCCTTTCGAGGAAGGACAGAATAAAAAGTAAGATCAGAGGATAAATAGAAGAAAATGGGATGGAGGAATTTGGAATTCAAAATTCAAAAACAATGTTAAAAAATAAAGAAGTAATGAATTTAAAGAAAAGAGAGGACAAAAAATTAACAAATTTTTGTAGTCTTTTAGAGAAATGTGTGGACTGTTGCATTGAGATGGAACCAGAACAGTCTAATATGAAAATATTATAATTATAAATTTTGAAATGCAATATACTGGAATTATAATGGTAAAAATTTAAGGTACACTCTGAGAAACTAAACAGGAAAAGGCAGATTTTGAGGTAAAGAAGATTCATCATAAATACATGTACATAGAAGGACAACATAAAAGGGGGGGCTAGAGAGCAGAAACAGGGAGGGATCAAAGAGATACATTCCTGGTGGAATAACTGAAAATGTCTCTAAGTGAAGTAGAAGCCCCAAACTGAGCAAGCAAATGTCAAATTATGCCTATCACAAAGGTGGCCAATCACAGCCCAGACTGTCCATAATCACTTCCTCCTCCTCCTTCTCTTCCTCCTCCTCCTCCTTCTTTCTTCTTTCTTCTTGTGTTCAACCATCCTCTTTTTTTAGTCTTTAATATTTATTGATTACAAACTTCTTTCTAGGATATAGTGTCCCAGATAATTTCTGGCTTTGTGTACATTTAATCATGACTTGGTCATGATTAAATTCCAAATAGCCACAGAAAATGATGACAAAGGGAGAAGAATGTTTTAAGAGAGGATCAAAACTGAAAACAACTAGGTAGTTTGTAGAAAGAGTTAGTTGACTATCTCCAAGGTCTATAATATTTGTTGGACTACCAAAAACTCTGATGTGAACAGAAAGCTCAGCAATAGGGTATGGTAAATATAACATCCAGGAAAATTTATGTTTGAACTCAATAATTTGCAGTGCTTGATTAAATGATTTTCTTGGGGAAAATCTGTGCCGTTTAGAGTGTAATTGAATTTATAATACATCTTTGTCACTTTCATAATATATTGGTGGGGATTAGGGTCTATGCAACATAATTAGTTCATAATTTTCCACTTTGCTATAAGAAGGAATAAATTAAAATAAATTCTTATTCATTAAATTAACTAATAATTTCTACCTTACAGAAATGCACTTTCATTTTCAAAATTAAATCTTTTGAAAACTTGTGACAATATCTTTAAATTTCAATTTCAGTCATATAGCTCATAAAAGAAAAGGTCCTAATGATGTTTAAAGCATTAGAGATAGAGGTGGACTACCTGAAGTGTGGTGCAACAGCTCATGGAACAGTGAACCATGACAGCAAGTCTAGTATCTGATCTGTCATTACTTAGCTATTTGTCCACAGACAAATCACTCATCCTCTTTGTGCCTTAGTTCTCACATCTATAAATTGAAGTAACTGAACAAATAACCTTTTCCCCTTCAAATTTTGATGTTCGATGACTCTGGGACTGAATAATTGATTCATTTAATTCTATAATTGTACTAGTTTGACAAGGTATCTAGGTCTCCTAAGGACTCATTGGAAATAGGGAAACATTTTCCTAGATACTATGAAATAATTCTGTTGAAATGACAATGAACCATTGCTGATCTACTGCTCATTAAGAACTTGAAGATTCAGCTGCCTGTTTGACAATGTTTGCTATGATTATTATATGACTAGGTTTTCATCTTCACAAAAATGTTCTGATTTTCCTTAAAAGTGTTTTGGGTTAAGAATCATTATATTAATGAAACTTCACAAAATATATTATACAAAAAATGTTCAGAGGGAATTTTTTAAAAGTAGATTCAGTCTTTTTGAAAATGACTATTTTCTAAATATATTCTTTTTTGTACAAAAATTCACAGAGATTTTAATCCTCTTTTATGAGTTTTCTTCTTTGTTTTGGATCAAGAGCTTTAGGCATAAAGCCAAGAAAACAAAATGTATCACTAATTTGCAGAATGTAGAAAGGAAAAATGTGAAAAAGAGAAATAAAACTTTTGATTTCTACTCAGAGTATTTAAAATCATATGGCAAAAACTAAATTGCACAAATAGATTTTGGGATCATTAAGTCCACAATTCAGAATTTTATTCTGTATACATAAATTATAGGTAATAAAAAATTATCTAGATGCTATTAGTGGAAATAAGAGGGAGGGAATCAGCATTTATTGTGCCAACTGTGTGCCAGGTGCTGTGATAAGCCCTTTAGAAGTATTATTTCATTTGATTCTCACAATAACTCTGCAAAGTAGGTGATTTTGTTATCCTCATTTGTGGATACTAAGGCAACAAGTTAAGTCACTTGGCCAAGGTCATGCAGGAAGTGTCTGATATCAGATCTGAACTCAGGGTTTCCTGAATTCAGGCCTAGTGCTCTATCCACTGCAATATCTAGCTTCCACAAAACACAACTCTATGTAAAATTATTTCATTCTTTTTAAATATTTTCTTGGCTTTGGAAAATCAACCATTTCCTCACCACCCTCCCAACCCCCCAGTCCCCTAACTTCCTAAGTCTTCTCTTTATCAGATTAAAAATCCCCAGCTCTTTCGGCAGAGACAGCTTGACCTGCTGGATGCAGTGCTTGATTTCAAGTTCTTAAGACCTGGGTTTCAATTCCACCTCTGATTCTCACTAGTTGTGTGACCTTGGACAGATCCTTTAATCTCTCTCTGTCTAAGTCAGTGGACCTGTAGACCTCCGACCTTTATTAGTTATGTGCCATAGGGCAAGTCACTTAACCACAGAATCTCAGTTTTCTCATCTCTAAAATCAGAGTGACCTTGAAGGTCAGTTTGCATTCTAAATCTGTGGTCCTGATTGGTAACCATCTTTTCCCCACCTTTTAAACAAGCAAATGTTTGGAATGGCAGTGACCTCTCCACCAGGGTGAGTGACATCATGTTTGGTGTATGCCAGAAATACTTCCTAGACAAGTGGTCAATTATCTGAATGGCCTTGATTAGCTTGAAGATTGAGACTAC
>CM053626.1:269522032-269553401 GCA_028646595.1 Phalanger gymnotis
AGAAAAGAAAAAGAACATCTATACTGTTGGTTTGTAATTGTTTATTGCTTTCAAGTACCTAAGAGTCTAAGTTTCCTATAATCAGCTTCACTTTGAATCAAAGAACCTTGTCCAAATATAATTACTTGAATTTGAAATCACATTAAATATAAGAAGAAAGGGGAATTAATGAAACTCCAGTTCAAAAACACGGCTACACTTCACTACTTTTCTGTTGATATCTAATTATTTCCTACAGCTGAAGCAAGGACAGATTAAGCTCCATCCTGTTTGTGTTCCGAGCCAGTCAAATATACTGTATAAATTCTTGCTGCAAAGAGCCCAAACTCAGGCATCCTATTTGAATATGAAAAGGTTAGGTTCTGACAACTTTGAGACATTGACATGTAAATGCATCCCTTAAAAGTGACTTTGGTCTTTGGTGAAAGGAAAAAAAAATTACTTCAGTGAAGGAATAAACAAGATATAGAAATTGTTTTACCTTCCCAG
Source organism: Phalanger gymnotis (assembly GCA_028646595.1). Taxonomy (NCBI): domain Eukaryota; kingdom Metazoa; phylum Chordata; class Mammalia; order Diprotodontia; family Phalangeridae; genus Phalanger; species Phalanger gymnotis. The sequence continues at coordinate 269,522,522 of CM053626.1, forward strand.
GTTGGAAAAAAATCTTTTTGGAAATGTTAATTAGCTTTAGTCTATCCTCTGAAAAGAGGAAGATGCTAGATTTTGACCCCCTTGGACCCTGGGATGTGGAAAGTACTCTGCATTGTTCAGGAAGGAGATCTGAATTTGCAGCTACCAGTTAAGAAGATGAGCACCTCAGCCCAGCTGGACAAAAGGGCAACATGAGGTCAGAGCCCAGAGCATCTAAACACTGTAACTGCTGCTTTCTTACACTGCAGAGCTCCCTGTTAATCACGTTTCACTTTAGCTTCCGGATTTGTATTTTGCTTATACCTTTTTCAGTCATTGTTTGCTCTCTTCAGTATTGACTCTGTTAGCTTAGGGATAAACTTTTTTTTTTCTTTCCTTAAAGACAATGTTTTATTTCAAGCTTTCTGGGGCTCTTGACTCCACTTAGATGCATAACTAGAAATTATTTAATGTATTGGAGGAAAAAGGGTTGGATTTTAGTGGCTGGGGCTTGAAGAGACATTGTGGTATAATCAGAATATAATCCAGCAGGGCAGATTGGATAGCTTGCTGAATACAGTCCAGGGAAGGGGAGACAGCAGGAAAGAGGACATTGTAGTGGTAAATACAGCCACCCTGGGAAAAGTGGCGGCTCAGATGGATTTCTTTCTGCTGCCTTGGACAGATTCTCTCCTTATTTTTCCTTGAGACCAATTCATAATGAAGATTAACCATATCCTTTATCTAACAAGCGCTACCCTTGGCTTCAGCCTTGGGCAAGACTGAAGGGAATAGGGATTCTGTATATTATCTTTTCATCCATGCCACATAAAATCTACCAAATCTGTCTCCCAACTGCCTCATTAGCATTTTTGCATACCTCCCTGTACAGAACTGACCGACTGAATGAACTTAAAATAATATATCAAGTTTTCACGATGTGCCAAGCACTGTTGTAAGTGCTAAGGTTACAAGTCTAAATGGAGAGAGTCCCCACCTGCTCTCAAAGAACTTATATTCCATTGGCATTGAGGGAGATAACATTTATAGGGCAGAAGTATGTAGGAATGTCATAAAGATGATGAGCAGAACAATAGAATAGTCCATTGCTCTTTCCAGAGGCAATAGTAGAATTGATTTCATTATAGTTTTTAGAGAACAAGAGATAGAAGACAAATAGTTAAACTGGGTTATTATTCTCCATTCTTTGAATATGTGTCATTTCCTGTCCATTAATTGAACATAGAGAAATCAAAAGGCAAGAAAAATATGGGCATACAGTAGGCATATGATAAGCATGCAACATATTGAAATGTAATTAAAATATGCTCCATGCATCTTCATTATATTAAAAAAATACAATTGGATTAGTGAAGGTATTCTCTCCACTAACACAGATTTACAACCCTTTTCTCTTTTAGCATACCATCTCCATGAGTTGCTATTTCCAAACTACAACTACTACTACTACTATTTATTAGTATTATTATTATTATCATTAATATTATAATAATTATTATTAGCATTTCTGATAGCCAACTTTCTGCTAATGATTCTCTCTGAACTTGGGCCAGATTCATTTTCCGGTATTGAATTTTAAGACTTCCCTGCTATTTACTGGTGTAGCCTTTGAAAACCTAATTTAATTTCCATGACATGATTTTTCGTATAGCAAGAAGGACATTGTTTAATTAAACACAATTTTATGTATCAGAAGAACATATGTGACTTTGAGGATATATCTATGAATAAAACAAATTCAAGATCGTAAGATGAATATGAATCTTAGAACACTACAGTTTTGAGGTGCTACTATATTTATTCCACTAGTTATATTAATCATGTTTCTAAAAATATTATATTTTGGCCACAAATAATATTATATGAGAAATGATAATGACTGAGAAAAAGATCCTTTTTCCTTATTTCCTGCCAGATATCTTGTCAATGAAGCATCATTGTCCAAATATGATGAAGTGCTGGGGGAAAAAAGAGATTTTAATAACCAGTCTTTGTTTGACCTTTTTTCAGATTTCCCTAAGGTTGTCTACTCATCTATTTCCAAATTAATTTTTTCAGCCATGTTGCATCCTTAATTATGGGAAGGATTTGAATGATTTTTTTTCATATATTTCCACATCTATTTTTAGTCTGATGCCTCCCACACTGAGATATAAAATTATTCAGATCTACTTTCTAGTATAAAATGTGCAGTTCAAAGGATAACAACTGTCTATGAAGATTGCCAATGATTAAAGTTTATTGGGGTGGGAGGATGCCATGTTATGCAAAACAAATTATTGTGATGTTCTCTATGCAACTTTAATCTGTAATCATTGAAATTAAAATAAAACTTGAGAGTGTGTTTAGTTAGTCCACACATTTGCTGGGTACTTACTCTCTGAAGGACTATGTATTGAATGTGCACAGAAGTGACTATTCTAATTCAGAAATACACATTTGAGTACCTACTCATGCAGAGAAAGAATATAGTGAGAGGTAGTTCCAGCCGCAAACTGGATTTTCAGGCCAGTGATAAGAGAAAGTGAAAAGATTTTCTTTGATATTGGTCATAACACTGAACTTCTCAGGGCCTCATTTTCTTCATCTCTAATATTAAGAATTGCACTAAATAGGCTTCTAATGCCCCTCCCAGATGTAAATGGAGGATCCTATGATAAAAGATGGAAGCATGTATATTTTTGTATGCATGGAGAGGATTGGGCTGGCATTTCACCCAATCAATGTTATCTAAAGCCCAGTGGTTCCTGCTGCATTTATTTGGCTCAATGAAATTATTTGGTTGTATGAGATATATAGTACAGATAAGGATTTTGCTTGCCTTATGAATATACAAAGAAAAATATTCCTTATGAGTGGGACTAGAACAAACAGAAACTGCAGGATGGCGTGTGTTAGTGATGACAAAACATCATAATCAAAGAGGTTCAGAAGTGAGAGACCTCTCAAAGGTTTACAAACTACACTAGAAAATGTTCACTATTTGCCTACACCCACACCCACTTCTATTCCCCCAATCTTCTTATACCAAAACAAGCAAATAATAATTGAAGACTTCCAGTAAATGATAATTTATTTCCTCCCAAGGTAGCCAATTCCACTTTTCGTTAATTCTAACATCCGCAAGGATACTAAGCTCTTCTCTTCCCTCACTCTTCCCATTTTCTCTGTTCTTTGTGTTGCTGCCCACTAAAGCCCCATCATACCTATCAAGAAAAAGAACCAAAAAATGGCCATTTTTATGACTTTGAATGGGAAGTTAAATCTCCGGATCAGCCATTTTAGTACAACCCAATCCAATCTAGAAGATATCGAATAGGCTAAAGAATTTCATAGTAATATCAAACAGATATTATTTGAAAATGGTATAGAACAGACATTTTATTTTTCAAGTGCATCAGGTATGTTATGTCTCAGTGTAGATGATGTAGGTAAGGAATGTAAAGCCCTAATAAATATGCTTATAATCACTCATGCTAAACACTGGAGACACAGAGAAAAGTAAAAGACAGTCTCTGCTCTTATGAAGTTTGCAATCTAATGGAAGAGAAAACATGCAAATTCCTTGGTATGAACAAGTGATACACAGGATAATAGGGAATAATCAAGAGAGGGAAGGCACTAGAATGAAGAAGGAATAAGGAAAGCCTTTCTGTAGAAGGTTGTATTTTAGCTGCAACTTAAAAGAAACCAGAGAAGTGGGGATGCTGAGATGATGAGGGAGAGACTTCCAGGCATGGAAGATAGCCAGAGCAGAGTGAGGAAATTGGAGCCAGGAGATCCAGTGTTTGGTTTGGTGAAATGCAAGGAGGCCAAGGTTACTGGAGAGAAGAGTGTGTTTAAGGGAGAGGAGTGATCTTAGGTTGTAAGAAGAGCAGAAAGACTGTGTCAGGACTAGATTATGAAGGGTTTTGAATGCAAGAAAGATGATTTTATCTTTGATCCTGGAGATGACAGTGAGCCATTGGGGCTTATTAAAGGAGTGATATGGGTAAGAGTGGTGCTTTAGGAAAGTAACTTTGGCAGATAAATGGAGGACAAACTGGAAAGGTAGGGGAAGACTTGAGGAAGTCTTACCAACTAGCAGGCTATTAACAATAGCTAAGATATGAGGGCCTGCACTGTGTGTGTGTGTGTGTGTGTGTGTGTGTGTGTGTGTGTGTGTGTGTGACAGTATTAGAGGAAATAAGTGGGCATATTTGAGGAATGTTGCAAAGTTGAAATCAACAGAAAATATTGGATATGGGGAGTGGGGTGGGGGTGGGAGAGAAACAGTGAGGATTCAAGCATGTTGCTCAGATTATGATCCTGGGAGACTGGGAAGATTTTGGTGACCTCAACAGTATTATGGAAGTTTGGAAGCAGGGAGAGTTTAAGGGGAAGGATAATGAGTTCAGTTTTGAGCATATTGAGATTAAAATGTCTACTGGCCAGCTAGTTCAATATGTTTGAATTGAAGATTAGAGGACGGCAGATAGGTTAGGGGTGTCTAAGTAGAATCCATCTAGTGCATCATCAGTATGGAAATGATCATTGAATCCTTAAGATCTGATAATAATGGCTAACCTTTGTTATTGCCGTTGTTGTTCTGTTATTTCAGTTGTGTCTGGCTCTTCAATAGCTATTATATAGGCAATGCTATAGTTTAGGTAAAAGATTAACTTCTAGGCAGGCTTTGTTGTTCAGTTGTGTCTGACTTTTTATGACCATTTTTCAGGTTTTCTTGGCAAAGACAGTGGAGTGGTTTGCCATTTCCTTCTCTAGCTCAATTTACAGATGAGGAAATTGAGGCAAGCAATGTGAAGTGACTTGCTTAGGGTCACACATCTAATAAGCGTCTAAGGCCAGATACGAACTCAGATCTTCCTGACTCCAGGCCCAGCACTCTATCCATTGCACCATTTAGCTGTGCTGGTTAATATTTACATAACACTATGCTAAACACTGTGCTAAACAATGTACAACTATTATCTCATTTGATCCTCACAACAATCCTGTGAGATAGGTGCTATTATTATACTCATTTTGCAGATGAAGAAACTGAGACAGAGAGGTTAAGCAGCTTGTCCAGGATCCACGTAGCTAGTAAATTTCTGAACCTATGACCCTCAATCTTCCTAACTCCAGGATATCCACTGCATCACCTACCTATCTACCTGATGAGATCACAAAGTGAAACAATATAAAGGGAAAAGAGAATAAGATGCAGGATAGAGCACTATGGAAAACTCGTTAGTGGGTTTGACTTGGATGAAGATCTAGCAAAGGAAACTGAAGGGGTGTTAAATATATATGAGAATATATGTAAGCAATTGATATCCCAAAACAGAGAAAAACAATTTTAAAATATTTTATTTTTTCAGCAATTACATATAAAATAATTTATAACATTTTTTTAAAGTTTTGAGTTCCAAATTCTATCCCTTCCTCCATCCTTTCCACCCTTTCTGAAATGGTAAGCAATGTGATAAAGAGTATACATGCACAATCATGTAAAACATTAACATATTAGTCATTTTGTGGAAGAAAATGTGACAGTAAGAGAGAGAGAGAGAGAGAGAGGTCCCTGAAGAAGTATGTATGTATGTGTATATATATATATATATATATATATATATATATATATATATATATACTCTGAAGTTAGCATTTTGCTTGGGGGCTCACTCATGGGAAGACTGTTCCTGTGATTTGGCCAGATGAGAGTCTGGGTAGCTGTTAAGGAGCCCTACCAACTTTGAAAACCCAGATGTTGGTGCTTCTCTCTATGGTAACTATGTATGTATTGCCATGGTCAGACAAAAGTCTGTCTGTTGATTTGTGTTATTTTCTCTGTTTGTAAGTTCTGTTTGTATTTGCTTTGAAGTTCTGATTGCTGTCTTTTCCCCCTGAACTAAGTGAATGATGTATCTATGTTTAAATAAGGTGAGATTGTAAACCCCTTAAAGTTGCTTTCCTTAGAAAAGCAGATCAAAGAACTTGTGCTAGCAGCCCTACTGTACACAGGTGTTGATGGTCTTACACCTCCACAGCAGCTGCTAGTAGCATTGTTACAGAGTCAGACACACGTCACACATCAAATAAGTGACTAGAATAGTCATTTAATCACTCATTCCCATGGGAAATTCTCTAAGAGGTGTCAAATGTGGGACTTCAAGCACATGCAGCCCACAATACTCCTAATGACAAATCAAACCAGATTAAAATACAATTGAGAAATATTTAACAAAATAATTTAAAATGCAATAAACCACAGATAATGTTAATATGTGGTTTTCTAAGTCAAATATGTGCCTACTAGGATCCTTATATATAGTTTGATGGCCCCAGTATCTATTTAATAGCACTGCTCAGTGCTTTGACATCACTGTTAAGAAAGTTCTGAGTTGTATTGGTAGAGGAAACTTTCTTATATTGTTCCCTATATCAAATGAATGATTTTTGGTTCAAATAACTGAACAAAACAAAACAAAAAAACACAAGAAAAGTCTTCAGAAGTTTACTATGTTGAGTTTTTATAACCTGAATTACCAAGAAATAAGATTAACTATTTAATTATATTTTATAATTTATATTTTATTTTATATTTTATAATTAATTTTATAATAATTATATATATTATAATTTTTATAATTATATCTTTTATAATTAACTAGTTAATTATAAAAAAGAGTTGAAACAAAAATTTCTAGTGTTAGGGAAAAGGAATATAATACAAGATTCAAGTAAATAAAAATCAGTAAATAAGACAAAACAAAGTGAAAATAAATGCATGTGCATCAGTGAGTATTGAAGGGAGTGAACTAATAAAAGAAATAACCAAGATAAAAAAGGTTCAAAATATTATCATAGTAATTATATGAATATATAATTATAATAATAAAATACATTGGGAGTTAGCTAAGTCTTTCTGAGAAGGCATGGGGTGGGGGGAGATTAGAATTTGTATAGTACCTACTATGTTCCAGGCACTGTGCTAAGAATATGTTACAAATATTATCTCATTTTGATATTCACACCAATCCTGTGACATAGGGACTATTATTATCCCAATTTTATCATCCAGGAAACTTAGTTCAAAGGAGTTGCCCAGAGTCATCCTGCTAGTAAGTGCCTGAGTTCAGATGTGAACTCAGGTCTTCCTGATTCTAAGCCAAGCACTCTATTCACTCTACCCACTGTGCCACCAATTGCCTCTAGATGTTTCCTGGGTAATATGCCTTAAGGAACCAGCATAGAGGTGTGATCATCATCTCTTTTAAGAGAAAATAATTAAGTCATTTAACAGCACCTAGGTAATTAGATATCATTTCACAATTATTTAGAGGAAATCTGAACATATTTATTAAATAAAAGGTGATAAAAAGCAAGGGAATGAAGGCAATAAAATGTATAACTTCGTTTTTAGCAAGTTCTCATTGTTACCATGTAGTTTAACATTTCTTTGATGTCTACCCACCCTTAACAGGAAGAAACCTCCCTTTGTCTTTCCAAATAAAAATCTCTCCCCCAAATCCTTCTGTTCCCTACTGGAGGATTAGAAATATAGAATTTGAGATCTAGAGCTTGAAGTTACCCAAGAGGGCATCTAGTCCAACCAACATATTTTATATATGAATAAATTGATTTTTCAATAGTTTTTCAGTTGTATCCAACTTCTCATGAACTGATTTTTTTTGGCAAAGATATTGGAGTTGTTTGCCACTTCCTTATTTTACAAATGAGGTAAACTGAATTAAATGTCTTGTCCATGGTTTACAAAGCTAGTAAGTGTCTGAAGTCAGATTTGAACTTGAGTCTTCCTGACTCCAGGCCTGGTGTTCTATCCGCTGTATCACTACCTATCCCTGAATATACTGATACCCTTTCTCCCCCCCTCCAAAAATGAAAAACAAAAATGAAAACAAAAACAAAAAAAAAACAACTTGCCAAAGGTAAAATATGTAATAACTAACAGAAGTGAGATTTAAATATAAGTCCTTTGACTTCAGAGATAGTGATCTGCACCTTGAATGTCATTTCTTCTCTGAATACTTTCGTGAGATATCTAAGATAATTGTCATGATAAATCAATCTGGCTCAGAGACATGTAATATAGTATCATAGATTTAAAGCATGAATGGACCATAGAAATAATCTAGTACCACCACCTAGTTTTACACATGAGGAAACACAATCATAAACAAGGAAGCAATAATATACCAGCTCTATAATTCTGACTGGTCACTATAGGGTAGCCCTTTTTTTTTTTAGGAGTAGAAGAATCTAACAGAATTTAAGCTCCTTGAGGGCAGGGTTCTAATTTTGTCTTTGCAAATCCAGTGTGTTTCATTTTATCTAGTAGAAGGTAGTTTCCTGGTCAGTGAATGAACTGGATGGAGAAAAAAGAAATCAGATTAAGAAAGTCTAGAGTATTTTTCTAGCTTCTTACATTTGGGTATTAGGCAAAATCATAGATACAATAATCACTGAATATAACAGAAATTAAAGCCACTTATTTTGCTTCAAGACATTTTTATTGCTATTACTACTTTCCTTTTTTTTTTGGAGGGAGGAAAGCAAGGTAATTCTGGTTAAGTGACTTGCCAAAGGTCATACAGCTAGTAAGTGTGAAGTGAGGCCACATTTGAACTCAGGTCCTCCTGACTCCAGGGCTAGTACTCTATTCACTGCACCACCTAGCTGCCCCACTATTATTCCTTTTTTAAAACAATACAGAATGTCAAGGCTTGAAAGGACTTTGCAAGCCATTTAATCTAATATGTACTAGAACACACAAATGGTCAATTATACTTGTAGATTTCCAGTGAGTTAGATCTACTCTTTCTTGAAGAAATTCATCCTATTTTTAGTTATCTCAGGTTGTTTTGTATTACCCCAAGCCAAAATTAACTTCTTTTAATTATTCCTAGTCTCCCCTCTGGGGTCAAATATAACAATCTCATTTCCATTTCCCTTGTAAATTACTTCTCCAGGCTACAACATTCCCAGTTCTTTCAATGGATCTGTCTGTGGCATGACTTTATGGATGTTGGCTATCCTGGTTACTTTCCTCTGGGGTACTGGGATTGATGGTGTAAGGTTTGTTCAGGGAAAACTAGTACCTCTGGTGTGAGGACTGCGAGCCTTTTTCAGGGCACTCACTTTGGGTGCCCACCTCTTCAACCTAACTCTCGCCTATGGTTCCAAGAAGCTGTAGCATATGCAATGGCCACACCCTGGTAAATTGTCTCAGCAGACAGGCTAAACCAAGTGGAGAGTAACTGAGGGGTCTCATACCTATTGGTGACTTATAGGGATGTCTACCCCAATCATGCAAAGAATTCCCCTGGTGGAATGGATGAATGAGAACAACTTGTTCCAATGGCCATGAAGGCAGCTGAAGTAGGCACTTGGAGTGCATAGCACTTGATTAGACATTAGAAAATGCCAAGTTCATCCACCACATCTTGAGCCATCACCAGTCATCTTGACTCTGTCCTGGCACTGATCTGTGGTGACTCTGGAGAACAGAGTGAGGCCAATGACTTCATGCAACTATGCCACACCTAAATCTAGTTTACACACAAATCAAAACACATCACCCATGCCATTTTACCATTTTTACCTAAGTCAAAGTCTTCTGGCTGTAAGCAAGTGATGATGCAGCAGCTGTAGATACACTGGGAGCTATAGTCACAACCCTGCCTGTAGATGGCCCAGGCCATAGGGTGGTCTTCTCACCAGAAGCAGCCCTCTGGGTGTCTGAGCAGCTTTTTAAGGATCATACTGCTCACTCCCCGGTATGAGGAAAAGGCTAGAAAAAGTGCCTTAAAAATTGTCTGCTTACCCAACCATGGCCTGGTTACCACGTGTAACAACAATGCTACTTGCCGCTACTGTGGCTGTGTAAGACCAATAACACCAGCACACAGGAGGGCTGCTAACACAAATTCTTTGATCTGCTTTTCTAAGGAAAGAAACTTTAAGGGGTTTATAATCTCACTTTAATTAAACATACATACATCATTCACTTAGTTTGGGGAAAAAAGTCAGCAGTATTGACTTCAGAGAAAGCACAAACAGAAATTACAAACAAAATTATATAAACAGAGCAAAATAACACAAACCAGCAGACAGACTTCTAGCTGTCTGTGCAAGATATTACATACATAGTTACCAGAGAGAGAAGCACCAACAACTGGGTTTTTCAGACCAGGGGGGCTCCTAAATGCCTACTCAGAGTCTTGTCTGGCATAATCACAGAATGCTCTTCCAATGGGTGAGCCCCCCAAAAGCAAAATGCTAATCTCAGAGTATATACACTTCTTCAGGGTCAGAGGGCATCACCTCACCAGAGAGAGTCACCATGTGACTCAAACTCACATGACTTAGGCTTTCTTGTGACTCAAGCAGGTCATCAAAGACTCTTGATACAATCAAAAACTGTTGATTGAAACAAAGGCAAGGCTCAATCAAAGGCACTTGATTACCTTAGAGCTGAGAAGCACTCCAAAAGAAAAAAACAGCAAATAGTCCCACCCTGCCTGCCATTACACTGAGGCAGATGGGGATCATACCATGTCATCAAAACACACACACACACATACACAAACACACACACACACACACACACACACATGCACAAATGTACCAAAACTTCTTTAAAGATGATTCCACTCACCATCAGTACATGGAATGTGTGCACACTTGTACACAACACAAAATCCAGTAGACCTGAAAGATGAACAGCTCATGTTGTGAGAGAACTCAGCAGTTATTGCCTCCAAATAACAGCCCTGAATGAAACAAAGTTGGCAAGCGAAGGCCAGCTTACTGAATTTGGAGCTGGATACACATCTTTCTGGAGTGGCCAAAAATGAAAGGGAGCGCCATGAAGCTGGAATGGGTTTTGCAATCAGAACTAATCTAGTCAACAAGGTGGAGACCCACCAAAAGGAGTGAATGACAGGCTCATGACAACATGATTTCCACTTTCAAGAAAACACCACACCACCATCATCCATGCCAATGCTCCTACCATGATGGACCCTGATGAGGTCAAACATAAATTTTATGAATACGTGGGAGACCCTTATCATCACTGGGTTAAAAGAGGACAAACTTATAATTCTGGGTGACTGTAATGCTGGACTAGACTCAAACTATCAGACTTGGAAGGGAGTTCTAGAGATGAATGGAGTTAGAAATAGAAATAGCAATGGTCCATTACTACTAAAGACTTGAGCATCTGATTACCTTCTTGTCACCAACACTGTCTTCCATTTACCTAAACATGCTAAAACTTTGTGGATGCACTCTCATAGCAAACATTGGCATTTAATATATTATGTGATTGTAAGGAGAAGAGACAGGATGTAAGAGTGACAAAGGCAGTGTGTGGTGCAGAGTGCTGGACTAATCATAGAATTATCCTCTCTTCAAGCTAAATATTTACATTCAACAAAAGCAGCAACCCCAGGGCAAAACCAGTGCCAACAGATTAGAGTTCTTCTCTGAGTGGGAATAGTTTGGTGCTAATTTGGAGGGAAAGTTTAGCCAAACACAGTTGGCAACAGTGAAGCAGAAATGGAGTGGTCAGCTTTCAGAGATTTGGTGTATGGCACCACATTTGCTCATCTGGGTTAGAACACATGCAAACATCAAGACTGGTTTGATGAAAGTGATGAGGAAACTTCAAAGTTGTTAAATGAAAAATGAGAACTCCACAGGATTTACCAGTATAATAGCTCATCCACTTCTAAGAAGGCAGCGTTTAATTCCATCAAAAGTAAAGTACAAGTGAAGCTTAGAGAGATTCAGGATTCTTGGATCAGTAAGAAGGAAGATGAAATTCAATTTTATGCTGATAGTAACAATCCAAAGCACTTTTATGGTGCCCTGAAGGCTGTTCATGGGCCAAAGACCTATGGTGCCTCTCAATTACTCAGTGCTGATGGAGCCACATTGATTAGTGGTAAGGACATGATCCTAGAGAGATGGGTTAAACACTTCAATAGTGTTCTCAACAGACTATCATCAATCAGTGCTGAAGCCACTGACCATTTATCTTAGGTCAAAGTCAATCCTTCTCTAACTGAAGTTTCAACTGAAGAAGAGATTTTGAATGCCATTAGGCTTTTTTCATATAGGAAAGCACCTATTGCTGGTTCTATTCCAGCTGAAATTTACAAGGTGGGGAGTCTATTGGTCATACAAAAGGTGACTGAAATTTTCTGAGTTATATGGTAAGAGGAGGTTATCCCCCAGGAGTTCAATGACATCTCCACTGTCCATCTGTTAAAGTTAAAGGAAAGAGATTGTCCTATAACAATCACAGGGGCTCTCTCTTAGTCATTGCTGGCAAGAATCTTTCCCGATTCCCTCTTAATAGGCTTACCCTTCACCTGGAAGATGGCCATCTACCTGAAAGCCCTTTAGACAGGGTTGAGGAATGGTACATATGGAGTTTGCTGCCCAACAACTCCTGGAGAAATGTCAGCAGCAGAATAGAGATCTGTACACAATATTCATTAAAATGAACAAGGCTTTGATACTGTTAATCACGAGGGTTTGTTGAAAATTATGTCAAAATTTGGTTGCATGGAGAAGTTCATTAGCATTGTATATCAGTTTCATGATGACATGCTTGCCTTGGTTCTAGGTAATGGACAATGCTGTCTTGCCTTTCCAGTCACCAGTGGAATGAAATAAGGCTGTGTGCTTGCTCCCTTGCTTTTAAGCATGATGTTTTCAGGCAGGTTGTCAAATACCTTCAATGAGGATGAACACAGCATCAAGGTCAGCTACCACACTGATGGCAAACTATTCAACTTGAAAAGGTTACAAGTCAAGACCAAAGTGGAGGGATTTTCTGTTCGCAGATTTTTATGCACTCAATGCAGCCTCTGAAGCTGAGATGCACCAAAATATGGATCAATTCTCTGCTGCTTGTGCTAATTTTGGCCTAAGAATTAATACCAAGAAAACACAGGTGCTCCATTAGCCATTACCACACCATCTATGTGGAACCATTGGTAATAGCAAATGGAGAAGTTTTGAATGTTGTGGATAAATTCACTTACTTTGGCAGTGTACTTTCCAGGGATGTACGCATTGATAATGAGGTTGACACACACATTGCCAGAACTAGCTCAGTGTTTGAGAGGCTCTGAAGAAAAGTGTGAGAGAGAAGAGGCATTAGACTGACTACCAAACTGAAGGTCTACATAGTTGTGCTGACCTCATTGTTGTATGCCTGTGAAACCTGGACAGTGTACCAGCACTATGCCAGGAAACTGAATCGCTTCCATTTCAGTTGTCCTAGGAAGATTCTGAAGATCACCTGGCAGGATAAGGCACCAGACATTAAAATCCTTTCTTGTACTAAACTGAAAAGCATTCAAACTCTGCTTTAGAGCACACAACTCCATGGTTGGCCATACTGTTCAAATACCAAATATATGCTGGCCAAGAAGCCTATTTTATGAAGAACTCACACAGGACAAATGTTCACATGGTGGTCAGAAAAAGTAATACAAGGACACTTTCAAGGTCTCTCTTAAGAAATTTGGACTGGATTGTGTGATGGGGGAGACATTGGCATGGGACTGTCCAGCATGGTGTGCCCTCATCAGAGAAAGTGCTGTGTTCTATGAACAAAGTAGAATTGAAGTAGCTCAAATGAAACATGAGATGAAAAAATTTAGATTCCACCCCAAGTGTTCTAATGGATTATTTGTGCCTGACCTGTGGTAGAGTATTCCAAACTCATATTGGTCTGATCAGCTACAGTTAGACACACCGTAACTTGACTCTAACATAGTAAGGTCATTTTGGTCCTCTTCAAGAATGAAGGAAAACAACTAACTGCTAAGTAACCAATTAACTAGCTAACCAATCCAGGACTGAGCAATCTTTCCCTAAATTCTTATTCCAGGGCCTAGAAGTGACCTTGGTTTCCTGAAGGTCCTGCCAATGATTTGGCATGCATTACCAATTAGCAGGAATGATAAATTCATTCCATTTCCAAGACTACTAGAAGTTGCAATCTTAAGTATAGCTTCTTGATTCAACTAACTGGCTTACATAGCATGCCTGACTTTTTAAGTGTAAATAAAGATATCCCCAATATTTTGCCAGCCAAAGGCTAGCTGACTTTTAATTCCATCTGTTTTTTAGAACTTCGTGCCTTATAAAGAAGTAACAGTAGGCAAATACTCTTTTGTATTTCATGTAAGAACATTAACACCTAGTTATCTAATTTACCCCTAATTTCTGGAATTTTATAACAAATAACTGGACAAATAACTTAAAATTTTTTGGCCTCAGTTTCCTCATCTGTAAAATGAGGGGGTTAGACAAAATGTTCTCTAAGGTTCTTTCCTACTTCAAATTTATAACATAAGAAATTAGTTGTTCTTTTTTTTGAATTGACTTATTATGAATTCCTGTCTATTTTCTTTTTTCTTGTCTCTCATTTCAGGGAAAAGTAAAAGAAGTGGAAAAAAATCAAGAAGTGAAAAAAGGGCTAAAAGAGGGCTGGAAGCACAAACCAGAACTCCTAATTTGATATAGAATGGGAAGGAGATACAGTGAATTGAGTAATTGGTTCGAGATTGGTAGGTAGAATATGAATAGTCAAAGAAGCGAGTAATTTTGGGGACAGCATATTGAATAAAAAGTAGGGCAGGGAGGTGAAGACAGCTCAATCAGGGAAGAGGTGGTTGTGATATTCGAGATAAAAAGTAACTAGTAAATGAATTTCAGACAAGTTCCAAAGGATGCAACATGATTTGGTGGTAGCTCCATTCCAAGAGGTGAATAAGGTGGAAGAAGTAGAAGGGAATTGAAAAAAGTTATACTGCTTTGTAAGTGACAGAGAAAGAGAACATAATAATCGGCGACAGGAGAAAAATGGAAGTGTAAATTGTTGGAGAAAAAGGAATAGCTCAATCTTTGTCAAATTTTAGCTAAGAAACATGTTTTAGTTGGATGTGTAGAGAATTAACTCAGGTATTCCAGAGACAACTCTGAGTCAAACAGCCATCTTTTAATCAAAGACAGAGCTTGGAAAATGTGGATTCTATAATAATATTTATTTCACATGTTAGTCGCTGAACTATAAGGGCCCTTACACATTTTAAGACAAATATTGGTGTTGTAGGCTAGCTATTAATCTATGGATTATTTTACTGAAAAGGACAGAAACTTGATTATTAGACACGTAATTTCTTTTTTTAAAAAATTTAATCTGCATTATTTTATTTTCATTTATTTTTTCATTTATGGAATCAAACAAGCATTTCCATAACATAGTATAATTATAAATGATTGCGTATGAAACTACAAATCTATTACGTACAACTTGCTATTCCTTTTAAATATATATAATAAAGTTGCCATATGAATTTCTTTTCTTACCTTCCCTTCACCTCCCCTGCTCTAGAGATGGATACCATTAGACACAAATATGTGTGTAAGACATAATCTCTTTTTTTTTGGGGGGGGTCACACCTTTTAATAGAAAATACAAAGATCTGACACAAAACAGCTAGACTAGAAAATGAGGAGGATGGGGTGGGGACAGGAGAGATGACAGCTACTTGGCAGCTACTTCCTTCTCCTTGGGAGATGGTCTGTACACGCCCACCACCACTGCACAATCATGCTCACAGGGCTCCAAGGTGAGCTGTTCCTGTGGCTTCATATTTTCCTGCTGCATTTTCTTGACTTCGGAGGCAAACACGGCTTCAGGGGAGGGTGTGGAGTCTATGCAGTTGGCCTTAATGGAGATCACAAAGTGTCCCCCGTTGCGCAGGAAGTTGTGTGCATTGAGAGCCACGATTTGGGACTGGTCTGGCTGGGCCGCATCAGCAAAAATCACATCCACCATCCCAAGGAGCATTCGGTATTTGTGGGGGTGTCGGGCATCGTCAATGACAGGAATGATGTTTGTCCTCTTCTTGGCCGCATTGATGAGGTCTCGGCCAGATCGATGAGAAAACTCGACAGCACAGACCAGACCTTCAGGGCCCACGATGTCAGAGACATGCGAGACGGTGGTGCCCGATGCTGCTCCCCAAGTAGAGTACTTTGGCCCCAGGTCGGATGTGGATCTGATCCACTCCATCCAGGATGGCCACTGCCAGCTTTGATCGGAAGGGGTTCCAAGCACGGTACTCCAACTTCGCCTCACCATAGACCGACTCCCCCGGCACTATGTTCTTTGTGACCAGAGCATCTTCTTTTCCTCGACAAATAAAAACTCTCTCATGTAGATGAGGCTCCACAGTGACCTTTCCGCCTTAGAAACCTCCTCTACTGCCCCGGCTTCGGCCCCGGGGGGTGCCTCTGCCCTGACTGCCCGGTGACTGGAACCCTCCTGGGCCACCGCGATCTCCAAAGCCGCCTAGGCCCCGAAAGCCGCCTCAGCCCCCAAAGCCTCCTCTGCTCCCTCGGTCACCACCTCTTCCGCGCCCTCCGAACCCACCCCGACCCCCACCTCGGGGGCTGAACTCTGGCTTCAGGGCACGCGGCTCGCTCTCCGGAAAAAGCGGAAGCAGTGTCCGCCTCCAGCGGACACGCGGCTCCCACGCTTCCCCTGGTTATGGAGGAGGAAACCTAGAAAATCCTACTTTGAAATCAGTTGCAGGAACTTTTTTCATTTCGTACTCACAAGTGAAGCACCATAGTTAAATGGGTAGTGAGAGCGCCTCAGAATAAAAAAAGACCTGGATTCAAATCCTACCTCAATCACATATTGGCTTATTGACCCTGGTAAAGTCACTTAACCTCTAATTTAATGCAGGTAATTATCTATCACTAGCCTGAGAACAGCAGGATAAGGGAGTTTTCTCACTGGGAGCTCCCTAAGTCAATAAAATTATAGATCTGGTCTAAAAACCAACAGGTAAATTCTAGGTTCTTTTGCCATGTTTTGGCTGTATTAGAAGGAAAAATGGCACTGAGATAGATTAGTAGTAGACAAAATCACTACATTGATTTTAAAAGTATATGCTGAGCACAAAATAATAATGAATATGTTTTATTTCTTTTCAAGTAGTTTCTCTAAAATCCTAGTTTGGCATGTATTTTGTGACTTCTATTCTACCCACAGATTTAAGACATCCTATTTTAACAAATCTTCATAAAGTCCTTCAGCCATAACCAATTGTTATTTGGAGGTCTGTCTAGCTTTTGTCAGGATTTACTAAGTTAGAAATCTTTTCCCATGGGCTTGGTAGATCAATCAAGAAAGCTTCATCGTACATCACTCCATCCACTGGTCCCAAAGTGATGAGATGATAGATAAATAGATAGATAGATACATAGATAGATAGATAGACAAATATAGATATTTATCTTGCTTGTAAAGACGATCTACAAAGTTATAGA
Source organism: Phalanger gymnotis (assembly GCA_028646595.1). Lineage (NCBI taxonomy): Eukaryota > Metazoa > Chordata > Mammalia > Diprotodontia > Phalangeridae > Phalanger > Phalanger gymnotis. The sequence goes on from CM053626.1 coordinate 269,539,898, forward strand.
GGGGTAGCAAATCTGTGCTGGTGAAGTGAATATCTACCTCAATGAAATTGCTGCTTCCTGAAGGAATCAAATATTATTTTAGGAAAGCATGTGACATCATTCCATCTCTCATCTAATGTAGCAGTGATTTCAAATTCAGAGACATCTGCATCTTCTAACTTTATTTTTGTTGTTGTTGACTGAGAAATGTAAACCACTTCAACCAGCTGCTGTTTTCTATGTTGTTTCACCTAAAATTGGTACATCAAACAGATCCAGTGAAATATACTTTATTGATAGCAGAGGAAATGCTTTGAAATTCTTTCCTTGTAAAACAATGCTTTTGGCTGACATTCCCAATCAAAGATCATATTATGGAATATATCTGCATATTGGATGGACATCACCTTAAAATACTATTCCGCAAGCATGCTCTGAAATGGAAACATTTATCTAAAGGGTCACCAATGCTCATGGTCAATTTCATGTAGAATGTTGAGCTAAATTAGACAAGTTATGGTAAACAAACTACAATTTAGGATATCTAAATATGTGCATATATATGCATATATATAATTATATGTGTATGTATGTATAACATTTTGAAAACTGTGTATTCTTAGCTTTGTATATATCAAACCAAATAGTTGAAATTTATTTATTTGGACTTACATATTGAGTATACCAGTAAAAAAAAGGTAATGCATTCACTTCTATCATTAGTATAATATGTTAAAGAGATTTCCATTCACAAACTTGATTACAAGTATGATTCATATAGCTGCATAGAATCCACCCGTCAAATTACATTCCCATGACTGCACATATATCAGTACTAGTTCTGTGAGTAATTCATGGCTTGAGAAACTTTTGACAAAAATAGTCTTACATGAAAAGATCTTTGATAAAAAGTAAAATTCCGTGCATTGTATTCTGTTGCCATTTCTCCTCTTCTTCCTTGATCCACTCCCTTGTCCCCAGATGTTCATAACTAACCACACTTACCCTAGATTCAGATGTCTGAACTCTGCCTCAGATTCATACTGTTTGTGTCAACCTGGGTACTTTGAGCCTCAGTTCCTTCATTTATAAAACCGGTATGATACCACCTACACTGTACCTTACAAGATTTTTGTAAAAATCTAATGATATAACATATATAAAATACTTTGTTAACCTTTGTAAAGCTGTTATTATTTGGAAAGTTGCAGACACAGAAAATTCTAGTATTTCTGGGTTCCTATAATTTGTAGAATTGTATAGATAGGAACAGAAAAATATTTTCCCCTGAAATTCAATCTCATATACATAAATAAAATCACCATACTTATTAATACTTGAGTTACTATAGATTATGACATATCTGTGTGTGTGTGTGTGTGTGTGTGTGTGTGTGTGTGTGTGTGTGTGTGGAGAATGGTAGAGTACACACCTCTGATTTTATCAATATGGGGAGATACTAGTGTGGATAACTTCCCATACATACAGAACAATAATCTGAGTCTAATTTATAGTGTATCACAAAGTTGCCTGAGGGAGCACTGACAAGGTAAATAACTTGCTCCCAGGACCATAGCTAGTATGTGTCAGAGGAAGGGCTTGAATGCAAGTCTTCCTAACTCCTTGGTACGCCTCTATATGTTCTTCTTCTCTGGAAATAACGAGCATTTGGGAGTCTATTTGCTTAGCTTGTAAAAAAATAAAGAAAGAAAAATGAATATTAGCTTAAATATTGAAAATACTTATTAGCTACAAATAGTCGTATTAAAAATATGTCTGACATGTGAAACAAAAATATGAATTTTTCACACTTTTAAAATAAATAGTTCTGGGATAAGATTTAAGAGCTATAGCTCTAGTACAGTTTCTTCATTGTATATCTGGGTAAACAGAAGAACAGAGAGGTTAGATAACTTGCTCAACGGCCCACAGTTAATAATAGCTAATATTTAAATGGAGCTCTAAGGTTTGCAAATTGCTTGTGTGCATGCGTGTGTGCATGTGTGTGTGTGTGTGCGTGTGTGTGTGTGTGTGTCTTTCCTAGCCCTCAGTTTGTCTGAGGCAATGCCCATTCAGTAATTAACGGATAGGTAAGGAATGAGGCAAAAGAAGGCCTAGTTTGCCTTCATAAAAGAATCAGTCTAGGAGGAGAGCACTGTTGGAGTTTTTAGCCAGAACAGAAACAATTACTATTTATACTCATTCTGAACCATGAAAACCAAAGAATGAGCAAGTCAGGCTTGGGCAGGGACCTATTATTGGACAATCAGTGAAAGCCAGAGTGATTTGGATTTAAAAACATAGTCAAGTAGCTCCATTTGAATCACAGTTGGCTTTAACAAAGCCTGGTTTTTCAGAGCTATATTCCAGAAATCATAAATGAAATATATATTTTCATTTCCTGTATATTACATATATATGGAATTATATATTCATTTCATGTATGTTATACATATATATGTAAATATATATACATATGTATATATATAATATCTATATACACTTACTCATTTGTTTTTCACAATAATCAAGTGAGGTGCTATTGCAACCCCTGTTTTGCAAATGAAGAAACTGGGGCCTAAGATTAAATGATTTGCCCAAAGTCATGCAGTGTTTGACTAAGCATCTAGACAGGTTTTTTTTGTTTGTCTGTTTTTACTCCAAATTTACTATTCTGAGGACTATGATATGTATTAAGTAGCAGGGTTGAGATTCAAAGAAAAGTCTTCTGGCACTAAATGCAGGTCTCTCCATCCTGCCCTTACTTTCAAACTAAGGTTCTATATTTTGGGGGCAAGAAAAATAATCTGAGTTGAATACCTATGGAATGAAAGTAAGTCACTTTGAACCACTTTACTATGATAATTTTGACAGATTTTTGCATTTATATATGATAAATTTCATCATCTCACATACCTAGTATCTCATACTCTTATCAAAGGGAAAATTTGAAAGAAAATACCAATAATATGGGAAATGAATATTTGGGAATGGGAATGGGAAATATTAGGCAGACCATAAAAATAAAAGTTTCAAAGTATTACATATTTTTGCTCATACAGTCATTCAAGTATTTTCAATTCATAAAGTCACTGAAGCTGCTAACTTGAGACTGCTAGACTTTAAGACAATAAAGATAATTCATTGGACCATAAAAGTATTCCACAAAATTGGTCTAAGAGTGCCACTAACTCCACTGTCAATGTCATTTTCAGAGTTTGCCAAGACTTTGTCACAGTAGGTTAATGAGGTGATAATGAATAGAAAATTTTCTACTGAGTTTGAACTAAGTCAAAAATTTTCTCATGTTCAAAAAGAGACTACTCCACACTTTTCTTTCGTCGGTGTAGTGCCAAACTCCTCAGTTAGATCATTGAATTTTTAATTCCTCCTCCGTTTTTTTTTATCATCTACCTCCCAACCCCCTAGTCACCAATGGGGTGTGATTAAACTAGAAGGTTATGTAGATTAAAAGACAAAGGACTTCTCTAAAAATAAAAAAAAAAATCTTACCATAGTATTTTGTCAACCAGGCTTTCAGGATAATATATTTGAAGTCATAATAATGATCATAACTGGCACCTACATACCACCTTATGATTGGAAAAATGTTTTATCTGTATTATCTCTTTTGATCTGTGTAGTGACTCCATAACAGAATAGCTGTGCGGCTTTCTAATTTTTATTTTTTTCATTTTATAATACTGGACCTGTGAATTCTGTGGTTTAGAGAATTCTTGGGTAAGGAAACTTCTTCTTACCAGAACAAATTTGTACCCTCTCTATAGCTTATCATCTTAGATAGATGAATGGGACATTGAGAGATTTACTTTAGCCAGAAAATATCAGAATTGATTATTGAACCCAGATCTTTTTGGCTGACATGAAGCACCATAGATTTAGGAGAGAAATCTATCATATATTTCATCCAGTCTAAACACCTCATTTGGCAGAGAGGATAAGACCAGTTTTCTCAATTTTCCCACAATATGGATTAATTTTCCCTGAAAAGTGACAGACCTATCTCTGAGACTTGATGGGTTCTTGTCTCCCTTAATGTCGCTTCTGATTCTTCTAAGGGCATAAAACTACCCATGTGGAGCTGGGCCCTTTTGACTTGGTGCATTTCTGTAGACCAGGTCACAACCCACAGTTTAAGAAGCAGTGACTATAGACCACAAAATGTCATCATATCCTGCCCTCACCATATCCTTTTCTGATGACCAGAAAGGTTTCCTTGTGGAAAGACAGGGTTTGGGAAGAGAAGGGAGGGATCAGAAGGGAATAAACATTGATGTAGCATTTACTATGTGCCAGATATTGTGCTAAACATTTTATGAATATTTTCTCATTTGATTCTTAAAACAACCCTGCTAGGTAGGTGCTTTTATTATTTCCATTTTTTAGTTGAGGAAACTGAGACAAACAGAAGTTAAGTGACTTGCCCTGCATCACATAGCTGGTTAGTGCCTAAGTCTAGAATTTAACTTAGACCTGACTCCAGGTCTGGTGCTCTATGCACTGTGTCACCTCACTACCTGGAAGAAACTTCTAGAGAAGCTAAGTACCATCATATGGTTGTTTGGGAAAATGAAATCTCATTTTGTTAACTGTTCAGCAACTTGTGAGTCTCTTCTTTCATCCTTATATGGAACCTAAACAGGGGGCTAATGTTAAACCCAAGAAGCCAAGGAAAGTTAAATGACTTAATGAGATGGAATAAGTCAGTAGCAGAGTTGAGATTCAAACCCAGACCTACTTACTCCAAACCAGAACTCTTTACATTGTGGCATTTCACCTCTTAATCTATGGATCCCAGATTCATTACACTTCCCACATTGGCGAAGGAGTAGGCAGAGTAATTATCTGCCAAAAGCTTATCCTAGACATTATGTCTCAGAATAGGGTGGGGAATTTTTCACTATCCCAACAGAACCCTCATAGCAGGCAGAGAAGCAAACATTTAATTCTTTCCTAATTGATTAATTATTCCAATCTGCGCAGTGCCTCTTCAAACCTTCTTATAACTCTTCAAGTTTTCCCTGCCCCCACTATCATAGCTAAGAGGCTGACCTTTTCTTCGACAATAAATTGAGGCTATTCACTGAGAGTTTCCCTTTTCTTTCTCTTCCTCATCTCAAATCAATAACACACCTTCAACCACTATCTCCTTCACTGCTGTGTTGAATGAAGAGGTGGCACTTTTCCTAAACAAGGCAACTGCTTTACACGTATCTTTGATATTCTTCTTCCGGTCTTCTTCAACATGCTGCTCCTACTGTCACCGCTGTTCTCTTATCTTCAGTCTCTTCCTATTTGCCAGCTATTTACATGTGCCTACATACATTTCAATCTCTCCTCCATCCTTAAAAACCTTCACTTAATCCTATCATTCCTACTAGCTATTATCTATCTCTTGCTTCATTTATGGTTAAATTCCTTCAGAAAGTTATCTATGTTCATTGCTTCCACTTCTTCCTCTCTCATTTGCTTCTAAAACTTCTGCAAACTGGTTTCTCACCTCATTGTTTAAGTAAAACTGCCTCTTCAAAGTAATAAGTGATTTTGCAATTGCCAAATTACCAGGTCTTTTTATCAGGCCTCATCCTTGTCAACAGTATTTGATCATGTGGATTGCTTCATCCTGTATACTTACCACTCTCTAGGTTTTCACGACATTGCTCTTTGCTCTTTCCCATAACTGTCAGATATATCCCTCTTAGTCTCCTTTGGTGATTATTTATCCATTTCAGAAACACTAACCAGGGATATCCCTCAAGGTTCTGGCTGGGACCTTCTTTCTTCTTTTCATGGTATACTCTCTCATTGATGATCTTATCAATCGCCAATTACCTCTATAGAGATAATTCCCAGATCCATACTCCCTAATCTTTCTTTGAAAGTATAGTCATGCATCATCACCTGGTTTTTGGACATTTTAAAATGGTTTTCCTGTAGGCATCTCAAACAAAACATTTCCAAAGCAGAACTTGTTACTTTCCTCTTCAAACTCTCCTCTTTTCTGTACTTCTCTCTCTCTCTCTTTTTTTTCTTTTCTTTTTTGAAGAAGCCACAATTGTTCTGGTGACCTGGATTCTCATCTTTGGTGTAGTCTATAACTTCTCACTGTTACCTACCCTAGATCCATTTTATTGAATGGAAAATAACAAATCTTGTCTTTTGTTTTTATCTCATTTTACCTTGTTTTTGTTTTTATATTTTCCTAATATCTCTCATCATGTGGTCCTTTTTCTCTACCTACACAGCAATCACCCTAGGTAAGGTCGTCATCACACCTTTCCTATACTATTAAAATCATCTTCTCTCTGCCTTAATTCTTTATGCAATTTAATCTGTCTTCCGTTGAACTACCAAGATGATTTTTCATTCTCTTACCATACCCACTACCCTGCCCAAAGACCTTTAATGGCTCTCTGTTATTCCAGGATTAAGAACAAAAACTGTATTTGGCATTTAAAGTGCTTCATATTCTACAACTTTTCTTCCTTCCAATTATCCACTTATGCTATTTCCTTCCATTTTTTTCTAAGAACCAGCTGCACTGGCCAACAAGATGTTCCTTGAGTAGCTCACATCACCTCCCATTTCTCAACCTGTAAACTGGCTTTTCCCTATGCTTGTAATGTTATCTGTCTTCTCACCTCTGCCCCTTATTATGCTGTGCTTCCTTGAAGATTCAACTCAAATTCTACCTTCTATAGGAAGCCTTTTCTAGTCTTACCATTTGCTAGTTCTTACTTTCATGTCTGTTGCAACAATCTTGCTAGCAGCTGCTGTGTCTGTGTAAAACCAACACCTAGCACACAGAGGGCTGCCAAAACAGGTTCTTTTGATCTGCTTTACTAAAGAAAGTAAGTTTAAGAGGTTAACAATCTCACTTTAATCCAACATACAAATATCATTCACTTAGTTCAGGGGAAAAAGATCGGCCCTCTGAACTTCAAGACAAATACAACAAATTACAAACATCAACAGACAGACCTTGTCTAATCAAATCATAATACCAGAGAAGAACCAATGGGTCTGGGTTTCAAAGCTGGGTCAGGGCTTGCTCAGAGTCTCAACACTCCTGCCATGAGTGTGCCCAAAAGCCAAACGCCAAGCTGTCTTTAATTATATGCTGTTGTGAGCCCTGAGGGCTCTGGCCTCATCCAGGCTGGGTGTGTAAAGTTCCCCATCCCCAGTATCACATCATATTCAAGACAATGACTTCAGATTGTCCTAATTCTGATAAATAGCTGAGAAATATTCCAAGACAAAGACAGCAAAAGGGTTTCTCACCCATTCAAACAAAAGGGACACTTGATAGTCTTAACATCCCAAAAAGGAAGAACAGGGAAAAGTCTGATTGCCTTAACATTTGCTCATAAGTCAATCTTCTCTGGTCAAGTAGCGAATATCTTATTGACCACATAAAAGACTGTCAAGTACTTGAAAATATTGTTTTCCCTTATTTCTCCAGGTTAAAGATCCTAGTGTCTTTAAAAGTTCCTCATAGTACATGAACTCAAGGCCCTTCACAATTCTGTTTGCCATCCTCCTGAGATTCTCTAGCTTATCAATATTCTTCCTAAAATGTGGAATGCAGAACTGATCACAGAATTTCATATGTTATCTGACCAGGACCAGGATCTAAATGCTCATGCTGGACTGTATTTCATTACGTTTGGAAGCTGTCGCTGATCCTTAGTCCTAAGAATTGATTAAAAAAGTGAACTATGTATGAACATAGGCCAGAGTTCAAAGTCTACAGTGGCTTGTTGCTGTCCACATATGTATGATAAAGGCAGGGATGTTACCAAGGTAGAGGAAGACAATGATATTGCCCTCTGCGTTTAGATTTTGTGCTTTTGCAGAATCATTTGCAGGTCAATATCCAGGAGACGAAAAAACCCACAAATTGTAAAACAAATAGACAAACAAAACAAAACCGAAATATGCAAAATCAGACCAATACATTTCTCTGGGGTTTAATGGGAAGAATCCCTTTAAAAGGTGGCTGGAGATAAAAGATCCCTCTAAAGATACTAAACGTGGAGTTTCAAGCACTTTTGACTCTAAGAATGATACAGACTTAAAAAAGAGAAAATGACTGTTGTTAGTAGGAAACCGAGTTCAGAAAAACAGACATAAAAGCTATATGCACTATTTAGATGACTCTTGGTTCTATGCTAGAATGATTCTCCTTTTGGAAAGGAGAAACTTCTTAAAGGCTCTAAGGAAAGATAAACTCTTTTTATTCAGAAGAAAAAGTAAACTAGGGATTTCCTTAATCTAAGGACTAAGGGTTTGCCTCTTACAGGTTATCCAACAGCAGCAGTATGATTTCACCTCCAGAAGACATCAGCAGTCCTGCTTAATCAGAGGAGTGAGTTGCTCATCCATGTATATACTTTGGACACTTGTGTGTGAGGTAAATAAAATATGAAGACTTCACAGGGAAGATATGTATAAATATATATCTATATCTATACTAAGAAATGTTTAAAAATCAAGAAATAGGGAAGTGGAAAAATTCTGATGGCTCAGCCTCTGGGAAGATTTGCCCTGAAACTTTTTGTTCTTTCTTCTGGTTCTGGTTTAAAGATTTGCTCAGTAAGAACAGGGTCACTATGACCTGCTTTCTTTAACTGTAAAAGTACTGTAGAAGAATGGAGAGGGTGTCCCCCTCCCCTTATCCTATTCTCCTTCTTCAGATTTATAGATGTCACCTCAGTTGTAATCATTAACTAAGGGAATGGGAATTGGAGTTTCTGTGCCTCAGTTTCCCAGTTCTTTGTCTAGCTTTCATGCTCAGATTGTAAGCCCACCTCCCAGCCAATGGGGAGAAGGGTCAGAGGTGGGCAGGAATTCTCTTGTGTTAGGTATAATTATTGGTGCTTTGCCTTTTGTAAAGTGCCTCCCTTGCTAGATTTGTTCTGGCGGAGGACGCCCCATTCTCGAGAATTGAATAAAATTTATTTCTGTTCCCACGCTGAGATGGCTCCTTATTATAAATTTAATTGGTGAGGGTCTCTCATTCCACACACATGCTTTGTTTATCTGCATGTCTCTCCATATAATTCACCTTGCAATATGTGTTTATGATGCGTGTATCCTGGCCAACTGTTTTTCCTACATTTTCTATGCATGCCTCCATGTGTGTTCTTTATAAAACTTGTTTATGCATAATTGTTTGCACTTTGTCTCCCTCATTAAACTGTGAGCTTCTTAAGAGCAGGGATATCATACATTTTTTATCACCTATATTTATCATAGTGCCTGGCACACAATAGGTGCTTAATAAATATTCATTGACTGACAGTTTATTTTGCCCACTGATGTTATATGTATGTGTGTGAGAATGTTTTATGGGGGAAATGTTTTAATTCTCTGTTGTTTCATTAAATGTCATTATTTTGAAGTAATTATGTTCTCTTGCTGACTATCAAAAAGTAAACATGTTTGTGGAACCTTATAAGTAAAGGCTTTTGAATGAAAGAATTCCAACAGAGTTCAAGGAACCTGAGATACCTTATTTTGGGAACCCATGTATGAGTTAGGCAAGACCTTGAGTGCTACAGATTGTACCATTAGAGATGACCAAGTCCAATCCCCTCATTTTACAGATGAAGAATGTGTTGCCTGGAGAGGAAAAATAATAAATTTGAAAAAATGTTTCTGGAAGAACCATGACTTTCACTCTGGTTTCTTGACTCCCCTTTTACAGCATTTTGTATTTTTGTTTTGTATTTTTTTTTCAACCACACCACAGCTAATTTTTTTTCTTCCTGAATTGCTTGCATAATTACATTTGTTTCTTAACTTGCTGTCAATGCAAGACTCACAGAATTGTGAGGGAAGTGATACGACACAGAAGCCAGCATCGAAAGGCACTCATACCTCCAAAACTGAAAGGTTTTTTTTTTCCTTAGGTATTTATTTACCACATAGTCTTAAGTCAGATTTATTGCTAAGAGTTTGAAGTTCATTTTTTTTTTTTTTTACCATATTGCTTTTTAAAGGGAGCTTTATTTCTTTCCTAGAGACTGTCTTTAGCATAGACTGGTATGCCAAGAGTGAAGGAGGCAGAAACAGGTCAACAACTTTTCAAAGGTTACTAAACTTTGCTCTGTTGGATTCCATTATAATATTCTGCTTCCAAATATAAAATAAAAGCTTCATGAATGTATTTGTACATAAATTCTGTTATTTTCATGCACATGACACAAATAAAAATACTTTTCAATCAAGAATATTTTAGAACACTGTTTAAAGCCAATAGCCAGAGTCATTTGCAATACTACTCAATCTCAATGATCCTGAGCAAAAATGTTTTGCAAGAAAGGACAGCTGATTAACTAGAAAATAGTGTCTGGAAACTGACTGGTAAGATGCAGAATGTCAAAATGCTTCTCATTTTTACCAATCAGGAAAAAAAAAAGAATAACCAAATCAACTTTTGAACTTAAAAATTACTTAGAAGAAGCAATCATTCCCCCCATTAATTTTAGCCAACTCTGCAACAGTAATGTTTTTCTGAGGTTTGACAATGATGTAAAACAATGGAGAGCAGAAACCCTGCCAGGTACCAATTGATTTTATGCTAGGAACTGTGATAAGCCTGTCTACTCAAAATGAAATGTTCATCTCAGTGCAGATTACATTTCAATGCTTCACTGCATCTGTAGATAAGATAGTTCATTTAGTTTCTGCCTCTTCCATGCTTAATGTCCATTTCTCAGCTTCATTAATGACCAGTCTAAACAAAATATACCACTTTTTAAACAAGTTATGTAGATAATTTTGATTATCCACTGTGAGGATGGGAAGTAGACACAGGAATTAAAAAAATAATGAAAATTTGGAAGGTTCACTCTCTCTAAAATAGTGCTTTTTTTTTTTTTACATTACTTTCTGTTTTGGAAGTACTAATTTTCAAAATTCTAATTTGGTAGCTCATGCCATAGATTTCTAAAAATACTACTCTTGAGAATTATCTGACAATGGAATGAAGCTTTCTTCTCATTGGAGAACTTCAAGGAAAATGTGGATGACCTCTTTTTAGGTATGTTGTAAAAGAGATACTTTTGCAGTATGGGCTAAATTAGGTGGCCTCTGTTTCTTCTAACTATGAAATTATTACTTCTCACTGAACTTTTATGACTTTGTGAATTTGTTAAGTCACTTAACCTGTCTGTCTCATTTAACTCAACTGTAAAATGGAAATAATAGTAGGACCTCCCTACCAGGATTTTTGAAAGGATTAAATAAAATAGCATTTGAAATTACTTCACACCAGAGCCTGGCACATAGTGCCAACTTAATAAATGTTTGTTTCTTTCCTTGATTTGTAATAAACATATATGTTATGATTTTTTATTCCTCATGGAAAGAGTACTGGATTTGGAATCAGAAAATCTGTATAAAAATCATCGATCTACTACTTACTTTCTGTGTTACCTTGGATAAATTACTTAACATATATAGGCCAAAGTTATCTCATCAGTAAAATTAGAGAGTTGGAATAGATTCCCTACCTGTTGCTCTTACCTGTAGATGATGTGGAATCTTAGAGCATTTTTAGCATCTCCATCTCTTTGTACCCCAAATAGATGACTCTTTCTAGAGGAAAAGAATAGAAATGGAGGGAAACAATTCTAGTTTCTAAAGCCCAGATATATTTTCCTTCTTTTTAGTCATATGCTTCAGAATACTTCATCTGCTTCAAAACAGCCATGTGTTCCTGACATATGATACAAGTTTTTGAAAGTGTTTTTACCCTAAAATTCACAGAAGAGGCATTGTGAATATTACTGTTGTGGGCCTGAATGATAAATCATTAGAGAAGATCCTCTATATGACAGTGTAAGCCCAGCACAAATGTGTCAAGCTCCCTGCCCCCTTTAACAAACCTTTGGACTCTCCCACTTGGAGACTGATAGGCCCTGAACAAAGAACAGGAAACTCTTAAGACAAAGAATAGGAAATAACTTCTCTGCAACTGGAGAAACATTAACCCGGCCAGTTCTTAGGAATGAGGGGGGTGGGAGTGGCTCCTCTTTCTGGCGGGAAAAAAAAACATTCTTTGTTCAGGGTCCTATAAAAGTCACCACATGGGACAGGCACATTGGAACCTCATCCATGGAAAGGATGCTTTGCCTGGGATTATGTTCAGAAGGACCAACCAAAGAGGCTGTGAAGGGGTCCCCCAGCTTCAGAGAAGCCTTGGGTGCAGGTGCTGAACATGAAGTGTATGTTGTATGTTGCATGTGTGTCCTTTGTTGTTGTTGCCGCATTTGTAGAGAAGAGAAGGATTCCCAAGCTTGGAGAAACCTTGTGTGGTGGTGTTCCTCTGAACAGGTATTGCCTCTGTGTGTCTGTGTCTCTGTCTTTGTCATTGTGTTAACTGTGTAGTAGGAATTGTTATATAAAATGGTTGCGGGGCTAATAGAGTTATTTCCCCTGTCTTTGAATAAAAACTTTGTTCTGTTGGGAGTATGCCTCATTGCCAGTATGATCCCAAATCCGAACCTAACCTAGGTTAATCAGACAGTGCCCAGACCCTTTTTCTACATCAAATTATTCCTTTTCCCCTATTAATTAATTCAAACAACTTCCTCGTTATTTGAATGTTTTTTTCTTATTATTCTTAAGGACAAGTGGCTTTCTTTTTGTTAAAAAATGTCAAAAATGTTTCTAAAGTTGAGGTTGTGAGATACAAATTTCTTATTTAAAGAAGATATTTATTTTTTTACATTTAATTTTTTTTTTATTTTTAATTTACAGCCTTCACTTCCACAGGTTTTTGAGTTCCAAATTTTCTTCCCCTCCTCTCTCCCCTCAAGATGGCATGGAATCCAGTATATGTTCTACATATACCTTCACATTAAACATATTTACAGAAGTCAAGTTTTAGAGAAGAACCATGATGAATGAAGTGAATCATGAAAAAGAAGAAACAAAACCAAAAAAAATATAGAAAAAAAAGAGAGAGAGCAGATAGCTTCCTTCAATCCACATTCATATTCCATAGTTCTTTACTGGATATAGATAGCTCTTTCCATCATGAGACCTTTGGGGCTGTCTTTGAACCTTGTATTCCTGAGAAGAGCCAAGTCTATCAAAGTTAATCATCACAGAATCAATATGTCTGTGATTGTGTACAATGTTCTCCTGGTTCTGCTTCTCTCACTCAGCATCATATCATGTAGTTCTTTCCAGGTTATTATGAATTCTGTATCTTCCCCATTTCTTATACCACAATAATATTCCAATACATTCATATACCACAAATCGTTTAGCTATTTCTCAATTGATGGGCATCCCCTTGATTTCCAATTCTTTGCTACCACAAAGAGCTGCTCTAAATATTTTTGTACATATGGCCTTTGCCCCTTGTGTGATCTCTTTAGGATACACCCCTAGAAGTGGTATTCCTGGGTCAAAGGGTATGCACATTTTTATAGCACTTTGGGCATAGTTCCAATTTGCTCTCCAGAATGGCTCGATCCGTTCACAACTC
>CM053626.1:269553901-269591398 GCA_028646595.1 Phalanger gymnotis
GTCTTTATTATTACTAGGCCTTGTGGAGTATCTGGAATTACAGGCCAAACTACAATGTGACTATCGTTTTAACACTTTCTGCCTTACCTCAAAACAATATAATGCCACTGAACATAACTGGGACACAATTCGCACGCAGTTGCAGGGTGCTGTTTTGGACAATATCACACTGGAACTCCAACAACTAATAAGCCTGACAGAGGACATTAACATCGCATCACATGATGATTTGCTCTCTGATAAAATTGCACAGCACATTTTGGACTTTTTCCAACAAGCTGACCCATGGCATTGGCTGAAGCAATGGCTCATCCCTCTCTGCATAGGATTTCTGTTCTTGGTCCTGGGCCTCTGTCTCCTCCCTTGTCTTTTTCGCTGCCTCCTTTCCCTTGTGGACCAGTCCCTTTTTGGCATGAAGTGTGACGTCTTGGCTCTCCATGACCTGTATACTTCTTGGCAAAACAAAAAGGAGGAGTTGTAACGGGACAAGTTATAGCTGACCCCAAGGCATCATTGGACCTCTGCGCCCAGGACCAGCTGAGATAACATCAGGGTTCTGAGGTATGGGAGGAACAAGATGGAGTTTGGAGGAAGGGTCTCATCCTTGTTGGCAACGTGGTGCAGGGTTCTTTTCCGGGTTCACCTGAGCACAGGTGAATCATGGGGAGAGCACGGGAAAGAGAGGGGAGGAGAATAGGAGGAGAACAGGAGAAGAATAGGCGGAGAGTAGGTGGATCAAGGCAGTCCTAGTACTATGTAATGAAGGCTATAAAATCTGGTCACTGTCTTAATTAAACAGAGCTATTTCACCATCTTGGCTTCCGGCCTCACCATTGCCAGCGAGATCAGGCCTTTGCTGGACAAAGGCCTGGGACTATGGGGTAATACCCTTACACTTAACTATTCTTCTATACTAAATATCCTTGCTTCCTTCAAATGATTTTTCAGTTGGAACAGTTTTGAGTTTGCTTGAAGGACAATGATCTTCATTGCTATCTTCTGGATGGATGCCTTTCATTTGACATCCTTTCTTCTAAAATTAGAAAGAAAAGAATGAACGAAAGAAATGTGATTACAATTTTCCCAGCACTGTGCTAAGTAGTATGGCTATTTTTTTAATTTTATATCAGAATGAAAGCTCTTGACTGTTTCAATTTTTGTTTATGTATTGCAGAAAAGGAGAGACCTGAGGTTGTCTAGATATGATGAAACATGAATAGGCAAAAGAGTATGACTCCAGCACCAGTGTCCAGGGGTAAGTAAAGTGTGGAGCATTGAAGCAAGGCCAAAAGGTGACTAGGGTGCCATGTGTCACCCAAAGTTAAAAATAATATTTTTAATTTGATTTGACCATGGTAAGAGAACATTCTCTCTCTCATACAACTTTTAAATGTAGCTTAAGGACTCATTTGCATTTTAGAAGACCAATTAACAATCCTATTGAGCTTCTAATCTCCTAAGAATCCCAGGTAATTATGGAGTCATGCCAGAAAATACCTATCTGTCTCCTCTGCCTTTGTATTTGCTAATTCCCATCTGTAGCATTCTCTCCTTTTTCAACTATGCTTCACGAAACCGCTAGCTCTCTTAAAATCTCATTCCAATCTTATGTCACATACTACACTTGACATTTCATGATTCTCCAGGTTATCAATGCTTTCCCCAAAAGTCTTATATTATAATATTTTCATGTACATTTTATTTTTTCTTATATGTATACTTGCTGTTTCCTCTCAATAAAATGTAATCTCATTGAGCATAGATAAAATTTATTCAGTCTTTGTATATCCAGTGACTAGTACTTAGTAGGCACTTAACAAATTATTCTTGAGTATGGAATGAATTACTTTTAAATACTTATTTTTTTTCTAATTTCACTTAAAATTTCTAACTTTTTTTTTATAATTTTCAGTTCCAAATTCTCTTCTTCCCTCTCTCTCCTCCCCTCCCCCACCTTGAGTAGGAATGCATATATTGTCCAATTTAACATAATTCCATATTAGTCATGTCCTAAAGGAAAACACCAACAATAAAAAAAGAAAATAAGAAAAATAGGGAATGAATTATTAATTATAATAGCATACATTAAAGTATTCTTCTCCTCATTGGCTTTTTGTAGCTCTTTGGCAATTTGGGTTAGTCTATTTTTTAAGTTATTATTTTCTTTAGCATTTTTTTGGGTCTCCTTCAGCAAGCTGTTGACTCATTTTTCATGATTTTCTTGCATCACTTGCATTTCACTTCTCAATTTTTTCTCTACTTTTCTTACTTGATTTTCAAACTCCTTTTTGAGTTCTTCCATGGCCTGCAACCAATTCATATTTTTCTGGGAGGCTTTTGATGTAGGAGCTTTGACTTTGCTGTCTTCTGGTTGTATGTTTTGATCTTCTTTGTCACCAAAGTAAGATTCTATAGTCTGATTTTTTATGCTGTTTGCTCATTTCTCAGCTAATTACTTGACTTTTGAGCTCTTTGTCAAGGTAGGATTCTGCTTCCAGAGTAGAGAGTGCTCTGTCCCAAGTTCCAGAGGTTTTGTGCAGCTATTGTCAGAGATACTTCTAAGCACCTGTAAATTTTCAGTTCTTCTAAGGTGGTATGATTAAAGGAGAGGTATTTACTCCTCTCCTGGCCTATGCTCTGGTCTATCAGTGACCACAAGTACTCTTTTCTACCTTGGAACTATAAGGAGAATTCCCTCTCCACAGCTGCCACATTCCATTCCAGTGTTCCTCCTCACCCCAGGACTACTGCCCAGGGCTGTGAGTTAGATCCAAGTAGGGCAAAGCATGGGAATCCCACATCTGGGCCAGCAAAGAGATGCCTGCAGTCCCCCTCTAGTCAGCTGCTCGATCTCCCCACCATCTGTGGGCCATGAGCTCTAGAAGCTGCCACTGCTGCTGCTAACGCTGCTGCTTCTGCTCCTACCCCTACCATCATGTGGCCTCCACAGCCCTGGATCTGGGACTGAACTGTGCTCTTCTCTCACCCTGTTCTGACAGAGTTTCCCCACTGACCTTCTACTTTATCTATTGTGTTTTTGGGTTGAGAAGTCAGGAAATCACCAGAGGTGCCCGTGATTCAATGCCCTAAGGTCACTCTAGCCCTGTCTGTGCCATCTCCGCCCACACTGGACTACACTCCACTTTCAGCCTGGTGTGTCAGACCTTTCCTGTCAGCCTTCCAGGTAGTCTTGGGCCAGAGATTTGTTTCAATCTGTCTTTTTCTGGCTTCTGTAGCTCTAGAACTTGTTTAGAGTCATTTTTACAAGTATTTTGGGGAGTTTGGAGAAGAGCTCATGCAAGTCCCTGCTTTTACTCTGCTATCTTGGCTCCACCTATGTCCATTTTACAAATGGATAAATTGTCCTTTCATTAAATAGGATTATATCTCTAGAGTAGGGAGAGAACTCAGAGGACATCGTCATTTTATTTCACAGATGAAGAGACTGAGTACCCCCCCCACCCAAAGGACTTGCTAATGTTCAAATAAGTAGTAGGTGAAAGAAGCAGGTTTTGAACCTAAGTTCTCCCTCACACTGCATTGGGGTGGTTGATTTTCCAAACCTAGGGGGACAAAAAAACATGCCTTTTATAATTTAACCAACTGAACATCCTGATGTTTGAGGTAGCTCATTATCTTAATCTACCAAGAAGTCTTTGGAGCTTTATTCTGTCTTGCAATATACTTGGTGTCCTTACAGCCTCCCGTCTTCTCATTAGCCATTGTTTTCACTTGCTTCAGTACTTTTGCAGATGTTGCCCTTTTGCATATCAATAGTTGTATTAGAAACATTTCTATGATGTCTATTTTTCATATTTTTGTATCTATCTCTTTATCTATTTATACATCTATCTACTTATCTGTTTTGCTAACAACACAGTAATCAAATATCCATCAGATGCTATCTCAGATGATCTGTTTCTTTTTTTTAAATACAGCACTAATATATGTGTATACATGGTCTTAAAATAATGAGTGATCTACTTAGTGGTTCTATAAGCCATTCTAATTCTTGGCTACCAGTTCTAGTATTTCCCTTTCATCTACTCCCATTCCTAAATCCGTAACTGTACTACCTGTACCAATACGTGCATATATACAATTTGTGTACATGTGTGTGCACACAAACCCATACACACACACACACAAAACTTGTATAGATACAATTTTTACATAAGTACTTTATAGATAAAGTATTTCCATTATCATTGTAGGTTGGAAATTTTTCTTTCTTTCAACAATTTCTCCTTTAAATTACTTTATTGCTTCACAACCCAATTTCAATCTATATTCAAAATAGTCACCTTTCCTAGATGACTAATCTTTCAAAGATGGTATTTTAATCATGGTGGTGTGCTGGGATTGTGAATGAGAACAGCGAGAAATGTGCCAAACTACCCACAGGAGATCTGAACCCAAAGATTAACTTTGACTCAGTGGAAAGAAGAATAATGTGCCTGTTCCACTTCATACCTGCAAAACTGCAGCTCAACTACTTTGTCAGATAGGAGGCATTAAGAAAATTGGTAACTCTTTAAAATAATTCTCCAATTAATCACTGCAGAATTAATGTAGAAATCCCAAAGAACTAGTTATGACATCCACATTAATACCAAATGAGTTCATCATGATTAATAATGTGACAATAAATACCAGAGAAAATTAATAATGATTGGGCTATTACTTTAATGCCTTGCTACATAATTCAAACATTTTTACATGCAAATGTAAGCATTTTTGAATACTAACCACAACTTTTTGTATATAATTTATAAGTAACTTTCTAAATGCTTACATGTATACATTCATAATACTACATTTAATTTTTACATATAATCAGAAAATAGAAAAAACCTAGTCACATCCTCTTATTTTTGCAGATTAAGGAACTGTAACCCAAGGAGGTTATGATTTCTCCAAGATCCTAGAGTTAATAAACAATTGAGAAAGAACTTGAGCTTTTGTCATTTGATGTCCTATACAGTATTCTTTCTGCTATATTACCAGCCTTCCTTAATTCTAAAACCATTCCTTATTTAATATATTCATATTGTACTTAATATATTAAGAATTATTCTATATGTATGTCTATCTGAATATCTATAATCTATGCATATATGTATGTGTGTGTCTATCGGCATAAAATTTTTGAAAGCAAATAAATTACTTTGGAAGTAGATGGTTTAATTACATTGATATAGTTAGACCTTCATGAAAAATAAGATCAATGGATTTGGTTAACCTTAATACTTATAACTTCTACTAAAGCTCTGTTCCTTTGCGTATTTTTCTATGAAGCTGATCTGAGCTTTTTAAGACCATTGTTACTGAAGCACAAGTTCTGATACCTACTTGAAAACTCTGAACAGGGATCCAAAATATCCTGGTGCCTGTTATCCATGGGCTTCCTCTGACATATGTAGAAAGGCAAATTACTATAAAATTGGTGATAATTGTTTCTTGGGGATGAAGAGTAGGTCATTACCACAGAATGTCCCCTAAGATATAGAATGGTTGTGATGGATATAAGCAGACCAAATAACTTCATTCTTGAAGTTAGAAATGCATTAAGGTACTGAAGAAGAAACTAATGGATACACATTTTAAAGAGATTTTATTGATTTTTTTAAACATCACCTATATTTACTTTACCAACTCTAGCTTCTCTCATCCCTCAGAGAACTAGCCTATTCACTATAATAAAATTTTAAAAAGAAAAAAAAATTAGCCCAACTGATCAATAAATCTAAAAAGAAATCTGTCTTTATATGAATGCTACATACCCATGACCTCTGAAAATGATTAGGGAAACAACTTTTTTATATCTTTTTTTGAGCCACTATTGTTCTTTGTGATTTTGAAATATTCATTTTCAATTATTTTGATTTTTTTTCTTTTCTTTCCACTTACATTGTTTTAGACATTATGTATATAGTTTTTCTGGTTCTTCTTATTTCATTTTGTATCATCTAAGTTCATGATTCTTTATATTCATCACAGAACAATAATATTTTGTGATGTTCATATACCACAATTTGTTTGGCTTTTCTCCTAGTTGATAAGGCCTGTTTTGTTTTCAGCCCTATATATAAATCCAAATTAAATTAGAGAATAGTTGTATTAATGTACAACTTCACCAACAATGTACCAGTTTGCCTCTCTTTCTACCATTTCTTCAAAGCTGCTTATTCTCACCTTTTTTCATCTTTGATAATTTTCTGGGTATAAGGTGACACCTCAGAGTTGTTCTATGTTTTCTTTGTATTCCCTCTTTGGAATATTGTTTAAGAAGTTTTTTTTAGTAATCTGATGTATTTTGAATATAAAATTCTTATGAGATATTTTATAAAATATTTTATTAACCACTATCCATATTTTTCTAGCTGCAATAAATTTGTTTTTGTAGAGGATTTAGAAATTCATGTAATAAAATTATCTATAATATCTTTTATAATTGTCTTTATTCACTGGTGATTTAAAAATTACTTTCCTACCCATTACTGACAAAGGTACATATTATATTTCTCTTTAAATTTTGATATTATTATCTTTAATATTCAGGTCATATGTTCCTTTTCAAATTATTATAGAATATTATATAAAATGATACATTTTATATTTCCCAACAGTTCTTATTAAATAAGGAATTTTTCTAAGGTTTTTATGTTTTTAGGTTCATCAAACACTGGGTTGTTAAGTTGTATTATTTCTAATTCTTCTTTTAAATCTTTACCAAATTATTTTATCCTTATAATGTATTTTGAAATCTAATTTCCCTTCATTCATTCCTACCTTGTTTAACTATTTCCCATGATAGTCTACACTTTTGCAAATGTTTTAATTTTTTAGTGAAATCAAACAAAATGTGTATATTTATCTATTATCTATTTGTATTGCCTTCTATTTGATTTCTAGGGGAAAATACAAGAAAGAAAAATGTACATATCATATGTCATATAGATATACAAAGGCTTAGATAAAAATATTGCTATAGATATGTAAATATACAGAGGTAGAGCTAGACTATACAAGCTAACTATCTGGGGTCTAAAATTGATCATGAAGACATGAGTGAGATGGATTACTTTTGGGAAATTGTAAAGTTATGTTAATGATGCCAGCCTTATCCTTGAACCAAAACCTTATTTTATAAATGGAGTAATTCTTATGAAGAATATTCTTCCAAAGAAATCATATGGAAATGAGTAAGAGACCACTAACATTAACACTAAGTAACTAAAATCTCTGAAGAATTCAATTTGAAGTTCATCAAATATGCAATAAAGATGTATGTGCTGAGCTTGTACAGGCTATACCACACTGGGAAAAAGAAGTCACGAAGTAATTGCGAGTAGGTTGCCAAACATTTATAGCAAAAAAGAAACAATAACAAGATGGAGCAGTTACATAGAAAGAGAAAGGGATAAATGAGAAATAGATTGGTCTTAAGTCCACTATGCTCTTTCCCAGACATCTTCATGCCATTCCACTGTGAATATGTAACTTTCCCCATTTCTACCCCACTATTTTCAATTCTGGCTCTGATGCCAGTGAAGGATGTGCTAACCATCTGAGACATGATGCCAATCACCATTAGATCTGACTCCTGTCTAAAATACTTTTCCAGAGCTACCACTCCTATATATATATATATATATATATATATATATATATATGTTGTCTTTCCCTATTAAAATATAAGGTCCTTGAGCCTAAGTATTGTCTTGCTTGCCCAAATTTGTATACTAAGTGCATATGAACTGGTAAGTACTTAATACTCAACTTTTCATCTATTCATTTTAATATTGTTTTGACTTACATTAGGTATGGGGATAAAAAGATGAAGAGCTAGAATGCTTATTCTGTTCTTTGAGATGTAAGAAGATATAGAGGAAAGCTTCTAGACCTTTGGATCTAATGTAAATGATCTATAAAGAAAATGGATAGGAATTGAGATGAGAAGGCATGGGAGTGTTGTATTCTCTATCAATGGAGCATGTGCTCACATTAGTGCAAACATAAATCCATTGAAGTTATTCAAGCGTTGTAGCCCATCCTTCACAAATTAGTAATAAATCATTTTCCACCATAATAAACCAGGTAAAACTAGAGAATATATTTCTTTCAAGGCAAAAAAAAAAAAAAGGAAAATATGTATCACCTTTGATTACATTAGTTCTCAGAGTTTTTACTATGTAAAGTAGCAATTTCTTTTATAAATTGGAGGATAAATTTCCCTTTTCCTGAGTAAATAATTTTGCTCTCTTTTGTGCCTCAGTAATATTTAATCAATTATTAAAAATTACTGTTTGCATGGCAATATTCTATGCCTTGTTCTGGGCCTTAATCTAGAATCTGATAACATTTCTTATTAAAGAGGGATACTTATCCTTTAATATTATTTAAATTTTTGGGGAGAAGTTACTTTAAATCACAATCATGTAAAATATATACATTTCTATATCAGATATTATCCCTAACAAACATAATAAGCATCCTTATATTTTCAAATGTACTGTACTTTTTGTTTTTGCATTCTAAATTTGATGTTCAGCTAGAATGTAAATGTACCTCACTTTCTCTAACAGATGTATTTATGGAGAAATTCTGTCTAAGTCTGGAATTACTTGGCTTAACTTACATTTTTCATATTTCTATAGAAAAAGAAAGTTGTTAAATCATATTTAATTGTGGGGAAATGTCATAGAGGCATTCTCCCCTAAGTGACAGATTAGAACATAAAAAATAGCTTTTTGTTTTGGAGGGGAAAGCACTCTAAGATCTGCATACTTTCTAAAAACAATACAATTAACACTATTTAATTGAATTTGGTTGAATATAATGATAGCTCATAGGAATAATCCACACATAACACATAAACACATATATACATACATCACAGCAAAATCATGATGTAAGATCATGAATCATTTATATACCCCTATTTCTGTGGAGACAAGTCTATATAGATTTTTATTATTTTATTAGCTACTTTTTCCTATTTCTGTAACTATAAATCGAAACTTTAATATAACTTAATCATTCTAAATATGTGCAATAGATCAGTACTGTGTCTAAATGTTCAAGTTCTGAGATCCTATTGATTTGTATAAAAGTGTGACTGTGTCTCTAAGGAAAGAATTTGGATGAATGTGCTTAAAATATTTAGCCTTAGCACCAGTGATATGTATACAAAAATATACACATATTCATATAACTATATACATATATGCATATGTATATATAGATAAAGAGATTGCTTAAAGGATATTAGAAAGTGAAAGCATTAATATATATTTCAAATAAGGCCAATTATGACATCCAGCTGGGTCCCCTATCTTGTCTTTTTGTTTTAGCAATCAACTTCTTAAGGAGGTCTGTAAAACTTTGGCAACACAATGAGAGTGCAGTTGAATTTGAACCATGATGAATCACCAGGGAGCCCTCATTGCAGTGCTCATTATAGCCTAACCAAACGTGACTGAGCAACTTAAAAATCAAATCAAGTTCTTGGATGTCTCAGAGGAAAAAAAAAGCTTCAAATGAAACCCGTGGAGGGCAGCTTGCAAAGAACAGTGTCATATTCTGATGTCAGATAAGCCTTCATGCTTCATCAAAAATCGATATTTTTCTTCTTCCCAAATAATTTATTTTCATCAGAGAAAGTCTTGTCATACACAGCAAAAGCAATGTAATACTTGTGCTTAATATGCACCTTCTTGCAATGGTATCTTGCAAAAGATGAAGATTAATATCAGTTGAACCACAATTTTTCCAAGCTGTTTATCTGGAAATGCTTTAAAAGGAGTTTTAATAGTAGGTTCTTTCCAGATATAAAATTTTATACTTAAGTCTCTCTCAATCTCATACTGTATATTTTCTATCTTTCTATATTTCCCCATTACGATTTTTCTTTAAAGAAGAAAATAAGACTTAAAAAACATTCTTTGTCTTTTCCATAAGTGTATATTTCAGATGTATCTAAAACCCTTTTGTATTATGGTTTCATACAAATATCACCCAAAACATGTACAGAAAATATATTATAATTTAGCATCTTATTAATTTGAATATATTTTTCCAAATAGCTATTAGATAAAATTATGCCCTTTATATTATCAGAATTCTAGCTCAATTATCTGTGTAACTATTGATTATAATACGATATGAATATTGTATTATATGTATAATAAATATACAATATAAAATTATAATATATAATTTGACAATTGATTATAATTATAACACTCTGTAATTAGCCTTAAGATCACTGCCTGCTAGCTAAGAAATTATAGGCAATAACTCTTTTGCTGACTGTTTTAAAATGTATTTTATATGGAAAAAGAACAATTTCCATATATTTTAAATTCATCTAATTTAAATACTGTTTTGTTGACCTGGAGAAAATGAACTAAGAAATTCACACAAACATTGACTCCATGCCTAGTATTTTGAAGATCAGGATAGAGAGTTTGATTTAAAATAGCTGAAGGGCTAAGGGAACTACATAGCCCTTGGTGCAAAATGAATAACAGTCAAATATATTAAATATGATAATAATCGGTTGACTTATGGGAATCTATAAGTAATATTCTATTTCTTCCCCATCTCATCCTGAGGGGAGAGTAGGAAGGACATAGAATATAGCAGCATTCCAGGAATTAGTTGTAGATTTTAGTGATCATACAGGAAGTATGTTTATATGTCAATGCTTTTATTTAGTTGTAGGTTATTGGGGTCTACAGCACTCTTTCTTGATAGAGAAAGTTTTGGGAAAGAGCAATGATAATGAAAAAATTTTATAGCCATTTCTGTGGTAAACAGAAATTGAGAGAATAGAATGTTACTATTTCAAGATTGTGAGGCCTGCTAACCCTATTTCTGAGCTCTATTCCAAACCATAACCAAAGAATAATCTCTAGCATAACAAATATGGCAACTGGTCGTCAAGCCCTTGATTAAAGATCGCCAAGGAGAAGGAACCCCCCCCCCCAATATCCTACGGAAATGCATTCTATTTTTAGATAGCTCTAATTTTTAGTAAATTTCTATTTCCCTCAAATTGAAATGTTCCTCTCTATTATTCACACTCATTACTCCTAATTTTCTCCTTTGCAGCCAAAAAGGAAGAAGTCCACATTACATATCTTCAAATACTTAAGGATAATTATCATGCCCCCCACCCCAGGCTTCCATTCTTTTGGTTAATTTCTCTCCCATTCTTCCAGACACTCTTTTTTAAAGTCATATTTATTTGTTTCATTAAATATTTCCCAATTATACATAACAAGCACATACCACAACTCATTCTACCTGTCCCAATTAATGGGCAACCCCCTCAATTTCCAATTCTTTGCCACCACAAAAAAGAGCTGCTTTAAATATTTTTGTACAAAAAAGGAACTTTTCCCTTTCTATGGTTTCTCTGGGACATAGACCTAGTAGTGATATTGCTGGGTGAAAAGAGCATTTGACTAAATTCCAAATTGTTTTCCAGAATATTTGGACTAGTTCACAAATTCACTAACAAACAATACTGTTTCAGTTTTTCTACTTCTCCTCCAACATTTGTCATTTTCCTTTTCTGTCATGTTAGCCAATATGACAGACGTGAGGTGGTATCACAGAGTTGTTTTAATTTGCATTGTTTTACTAATCTGTGGTGATTTGGAGTATTTTTCATGTGACTTTTGATAGCATTGGTTTCTTCTTCTGAAAACTGCCTGTTCATATCCTGTCAGATTTTAGTGATCATACAGGAAGTATGTTTATATCTCAATGCTTTTATTCAGATAAAATAGTTATTTTATTGACCTTTGAAACAGTTACCAGATCATTAAATACAAAATAAGACACTATAGTGACTTGTGCTAAAACTAATTCATTTGAACTTCATTGGATAAGCAGAAAAAGATCCGCCCCATAACAACAATAAAAATAACACCAATTATGACAACAAGAAATTTAAAAAAAAAATTTTTTTCACTCGTCAATATCTAAAAAAAACCCAAAAAATCATGGGAACTATTCCAAAAGAAAAAATGCACTCAGTATCTCAAAATCTGTAGTACTTCTTTCATTTGCATTCATCTAGTTGAAGGCAAAGACAAAAAAAAAGTGTAGAACTTTAAATTCTATAACATGTCTGCCTGGGCATAGAAGTCAGAGCCTGAGAATATGTAGCACATCAGAATTAGCCATAGCTATCTCAGATTTGGTTA
This sequence comes from Phalanger gymnotis, assembly GCA_028646595.1. Lineage (NCBI taxonomy): Eukaryota > Metazoa > Chordata > Mammalia > Diprotodontia > Phalangeridae > Phalanger > Phalanger gymnotis. The sequence goes on from CM053626.1 coordinate 269,566,123, forward strand.
ACAATTTGTTTTGAATAAAAAAGTCTATTTTGAACAGAGCGCTATGAGAGGCCCTGAAGAATGCACAACATTTCTGTGTTTCATTGTTCCTGCCCTTATGGACCTAACAGTCTAAAAGCCTACCACTGATGTTCAAAATTTGGAGTTAGGATTAGAAAGATTTAGTGTCTTTCAACTATGCCTACCTATAAATTTATGAAGATGTGGAGCAAGAGGAGAGAGAGAGAGAGAGAGAGAGAGAGAGAGAGAGAGAGAGAGAGAGAGAGAGAGAGGGAGAGATGGAAAGAGGGAGGCAGGAAGTGGGGGGAAGGAGGCAGAGGGATGTGGAGACAGACAGACAGTGAGACAGAGAGAGAGAGAGAGAGTCAGAAAGAGAGGAAAAAAAGAAGAAAATTTATAAAGTTTGAGCATGTTTACAAATATTTTGCTCTGTGCCTTTTTTTCTTTCTTTCATACAACCCAGTACCTTTCTATGACCTCTAAGATCAAACAATTTTTCTTTCTTTTTTGGGATTCAAATATGGTCACAAACTTGACTTAATTTATCTCCCTAACCTCGTCATGCCTTACTTTCCTTTATACATTCTACAATCTAGTGAAATTGACCATGTTACTATCACTCATACAAAACACACTTCTCTGTTCTCTATACCTTCTAACTATCACTCATGCCTAGAATGTCCTACTTCCTCTCTTAGAACTCCTAGATTTTACAAAGACTCATCTTAAGCACCACCATTGATGCGTGGATTTCCCTGATACCCTTAGCTTACATTCCTCCTCAAAGAGTACTTTTAATTTATTTTGCATATGCCTATATATGCACGTTTGTTGCCCCCCAATGGACTATGATCTCCCTGAAAGTAAAGACTTTTTTTGCGTATGTCTTTGTATCCCCAGGACTCGCAACAGTGCCTGATATATAGTAGGTGCTTAAGAAACATTGATTGATCCATTAGAATGACTGCTTGACTTAGTAGGTATAAATAACACTAACAGAGTTAAGAATAAAAAGAAAGACAAAATTAAATAAATGTATTTTTATCTACCTATATGTGGCCTTCAACGTATTCCCATGAGTTCTTCTCAAATATGACTGGGAGACATTTGATATGTATTTAAGTATGATCTACTCAAAGCCACAGAAATGAACAGATGCTAGAAACTGAGCAAAAGTTCATTTTCCTAAAGAGAACCTGAACCTTAATTTGAAACATTACATAGCTAATTTTTATTAATAAGGCATGATTTACAATGAAGTGAACCTGTACAGCATGAAGAGGCCTGAAAATGTCAAACTATAAGAAGGTTTTTCATGGAGAAATGAAACACTGTGGGATTATTCAAGTGCTCCAAATTGTCAAATTATCACTGCTTCAAAACCAAATTGCAGTATCTGGTCCATGTAGGGGTCAGGCTCAAAAATTTTAAGACTAACTAATTATAACTCTAATTAATTTCATATAAATCATTATACCCAATAATGAAGTAGTATAACATCATATTTTTCAAATTACTAGCACTTTCTTAAACTTACTGTTATAGCATAATGCTGGTTTTTTCTCCCTGTTAATTTTAAATTTGCATAGATAGCACTAAATATTATTGATAGTATAATTTTTATATTTGGAGGGCAAAAAATTGAGAACAAATTTTGGGAAATAACAATTTAAAGTGAATTGGACTGATGTTAAGTGCTCATTTTTAACACATAAAAATAAAATAGCTAGGATTTATCAAGCACTTTAACTTTGGAAATTACTTAATGGATATTATTTCAATTTATGTTTACCACAACCTGGTAGGTATCTCCTATTATAATTCACATTATTCACATTTTACAGATGAGAAAACTGAGGTAGATAGAAGTTAATTTCTTGATCAGGATTACATATTGGTAAGTTTCTGAAGCAAGCTTTGAACTCAAGTCTTTCTGACTTCTGGTCTATTGCTCTAATAATTGTGTAAGTTAGATGCCTATAGGCAAACTGAGTAAAAAATGTCTGAAATTGAAATTTTTATCTAATATTTATTGTTGCAAAGTTTATCTTTTATATTTAAATTTCTCACCCCCACAAAACTTTTATTTTTAAGTTAGGGTTTCTTTTTGGCCAAGATATTTCTTGTTTGTGATACTATGCAATACGCTTTGGCTCACTGTGGTGCTGCTTAAATAAGGTTTGGAATGAGTCATTTTGTTGTTTCTCTAATTTTTAATTGACATTCCCAGTCGCTGGTGTTTGCCAGAGGCAACTGTGTTTCACAGAACATCTAAGAGCTTGTGGTAGATAAAAATAAGCATATGAAATATAAATAATGTTATCTCAAACCAAACCTCTTCTCCACATTCACAAGAGGAAAATTAAAATTTTAACATGTTTGCTTTATGGTTTCCCAAATTCTTTCACAAATGTTTAGGTATTTAGGAATCATAGAAAACTGATTGCTGCTAAGGATAAACTGATATTCCCCAGACAAGTTTGGCTTCATTCTCCAAAATAAAGGGACTTCTTGACAGCTTGTCTAGTGTTTAATGACCATTTTGCTTAAGGAGATATGGTCAAATGAGTTGGGAGGCTGAACAGTAGGTAGTTAATCTAAATGGCCAATCTGGATAATCCTGGCCCTAAAGTCATATGAGTGATTTGATGTAAAGCAAACCAGCAAACTCCAAGAAAGATAATGAAAATGTTTACAAAACTGATCAAATAAAAACAAAAGAAGTAAAAATAATTTAATCTGGAAAAGAAAATATTGGTGTTAAAATATTTGAAGTTAAGTATAAGAAGGCTTTTCTAGTGGTAAAGGTAAACCATTGATTTTCTTCTTCAACAAGGAAAGAACCAATTAAAATGATTGATTAAGAGTGTTAGGATCCCCTAGGGAAAACACATGCAAAATAAAAGTTATTATCTTCTGATGAAATCCATCTTTCCTTCAAACTACCCTAACCTTTCAACTATCCAATCCAACCCTGAGTCATCATCAACTCTTAATTTTTCCTGTTTCTAATCCTTCCCTTGATATCTTTCCAGTTTCCAAGTCTTGTTAATTGTTACCACAACTGCTCTCCTACTGCTCTTATCTCCATGCTCACAGTCAGAGTCCTCATCACCTCTTGCTTCAACTACGTAATAGTCTCTCTGTTTCTCACCTCTGCCCTCACCAAAGTCTTCCTCAAATCAGGCACACATACCCATTTTTTATTCTAAATCAAAGATCTAATCATGTTAGAATCCAGATAAATATTGCCTAATGATAGCCCTGACCTCTTAATTGGGTTTTGAACATGGTAAATGATTAATAAATATTTGTAAAATGAATTTATAGAAATACAGAAACCATAGGATCATAAATCTAGAGCTTAAAAGAACAGTAGCATACATCTAGTCAAAATATCTCATTTTATAGAGGAGGTAACTGAAAATTTTAGGCTTTGCCCAAAGTAAAACTGGTATGAAGAAAAGAGGCTAGATATGAACTAAGTCCTCAGACTCAAGAGCCAATGAAATTTTCACTATCTCTACAACTGTTTTAAAAGCTAGAGATAGAAGTGATATGTGATTTCAATTCTGGAATTATTTTCTGACTGTCCCTCCATGCCTGGAATGCCCTCCTCTTCATCTCTATCTATTGACTTCCCTAAGTTCCACCTAAAAATCTCATCTTTTCCTGGAAGCTTTCTCCAAAATCTCTTAATCCTAGTGCTTAACCTCCATTAATAATTTCTTATTTATCCTGTATGTGGATTGCTTTGTATATATTGTTTACATGATTTTACCCCATAGATTTTAAGTTCCTTGATGGCAGAGACTCTTTTAAATCTTTTCGTAAACCCCAGTGCTGGACACAGTACCTGACACATAGTAAATGCTTAACAAATGTTTATTGATTGATTTAAATTATAGTTGGTCTTACCATCCTCTTCTATCTTACATGTCCACTCACCTGTCACCACACTTGACAGTCACTTTAGAGAAATTGAGAATTAAATATTTTGTAGGCATAAATGAGGTCAGTAGTGAGGAAGGATGTGAAAATATGAAAAATAGAACAAGATTCCAGGGGAGATGGAATAAGATGGAACCTAGGAATAAGTGGAGAGATCTTCTGAGACTTGCAAAGAGGATTAGGTGGGTAAGGTCAGCAATTTTCATGATGTGATAGGGTCTAGGGAAAATGGGGGAAGTTATCTTGTCTCCAGAGAGAAGAAATTCAAATTCATCTAAATAAAGAACATGTAGAAGTGATATCGAGAACATGAGAATAAAGAAGAAAATCCGAATCACCTCTGCGAAAATCACCTTACACCCCTCTCTTAGCTTTCCTGAATCAAAAACTTGCTCAAGACTTGGAACACAAGATCATTGTTTGTAAAATTTTCAGTATATTCCAAAGTTTGCACCTCAAAATACAAAATATTTTCATGTTCTTAAAATATTTTTTCTTGCCAGGATTAGTGAAAATTTAAAACTATACTGAAGAAAATTTCTTAGTAGTTCTTTAAAAGCATTTAAATTATCCTTCCAATTGTATCTGAGTTATTCCAAAAATTGAAAGTTATGGAATTTCAGAGTTTAAAAAGACCTTAGAGTTTATCTGCTTCAACTTACGCTTAAAGAATAGCTTTCCAACTTCTGGGAGATTTCCATATGAGTGGAGCCCAGTGCTTCCATTCACTTATGGACAGCACTATTTATTAGACTGTCTTCCTTATTAAGAGGTGAAAATCTTTCTGTGACTTCGGTCCATTGCTCTACGTTCTGTCTTTCATTAGGCATGAAAAATCTAGTTCCTTTTCTGTGTATATTCTTTTTTTGTATACTAAAAGTCAGACTTGACATTTTGAAGTAGCTATTGCCATTTTCCTCTATTCATCCTTTTTTGGTTTACTGTATTTCCCCATGTATAAGATGCATCTTAATTTTGGGGCCCTAAATTTGAAAAAAAAATGTATTACATAAAGGTATGGAACTCAGGTTTTACTCATCCGCTCATTGCTTTCAGGCATCTTTTGGGCAAATCTGGTGCATGTATGCATGCTTAGTCCATTCTGTATCATGAACCTGAAGCACCAATTGTGTCCTCCTTCGAAATCAGTAATTTGTTTTTCATCAGCAATTCTTCTTGCCTCGTGTCGAACTATCTTTGTGGACACAGGAATTCCAGTTGCCCTTTGCTTTTCAATCCATGTCTTCAGTTTCCTCTCTATATCAGGCCATTTTGCTTACTTGCCTCTCATGGCCTTCTTCTGCCATGGTGTTTTCAGTAGATTTTCTTCTTCCCGTAGCCAGTCTCAGATTGTTTTCTCAGTTGGAGGAGGACCAAACTTAATTCAACAGCATGATTTCAATTCACTTTTGCAAACTAGATGACTTTTAACTTGAATTCAGCATTGTACAAAAATCTTTTCTGAGCCATTTCCATGCAGAAGGTGACAAAATGTAACCTGATATACTGGTAATAAATGCAAAACAATGAGCACAAAGACAGCAAGCATGAAAAAGTAGGAAATGAAAGCAAAAAAACTACAACCACTGTATAAGACACACCCAGTTCTTAAACACCAAATTTTTCTAAAAAGGGTGAGTCTTATACATGGGGAAATATGGTAATTTTGAATCCCCTCTCCAAAATGGGTGCTTTACTTTCTATATGCATGGGTTTCTAAATGTTTTCATCTGAGTCACTGACACAAATGTTCAACAGAGTAAGACAAAGAACAAAAGTAAGACAAAGTTCAAAAGAGTAAGACAAGAACACATTGGGGATTCCTGTTTCAGAATTCAGTTCTAAAATTCATTATTTAATGTGGACAATTTTCAATTCATGTTTCTCATTACCCAAATTCAATTTTATGTAAAGAATTCTGAAAGATGTGTCCTTGAACCTTGTATCTGCCTCCTCTTTCCAAGAGTGCAGGCCTTTTTTTTTTTTTTCTCCCTGTCCCCTTCCCTTCCTTATATCTACAGGCAAATTCTCATTGTAAAAATCACTTTATTTAGAGGTATGCAGAATGGTACACTTACATAAAGTTAGACATACCTGTATATATTTTCATATGTGTATTTATAAATATTACATAAAATGAAGTAATATAAGATATCATATTGCATGCCTTGATGTACTGCATGAATGTTAGGTATTTCAGTAACCATATATAGAAATATACAATCCACATATTGAGATCTAATATATCTAATAATAATAATAATAGCTAGAATTTATATAGTGTTTAAAGTTTGGGAAAAACACTTTAGAAATGAAGCATTATCTCAATTTTTCCTCATAACAACCTTGGGAGGTAGGGGCTATTACTACGTCATTTTACAGATGAGGAAACTGAAGCAGGAAAAGGTTAGGTAACATATTCAGACACAGCGGTAATAAATTCTGAGTCTGGATTTGAACTCAAGACTTTTTGACCGTAGGTACAATGTTCTTTACACTGTGCTATCTAGCTTCCTCATAATCTATATACACATTGCCTTTTTTTACAAATGCCATTGACTTTATGGGAAACTGATTTCATTTATACCTTAATAAATCTATATTCTAAAAAAGAACAAAACTTTCACTTTTGTTTGCAGACTGATAGCATTTTTGAAACCACAAGTAAACTTTATTTTATTTATAGGATACAATATATCTACAATATATGGATTTGAATCAATATAGTAAAGTTAATTGAAAATATCTTCTGTGATACTTTCATAAGTACAGAAAACAAAATTATTGAGATAGAAAATTGCTTTTAAACATTACATTTTTTGGTTTTCGTTAACATCCTAATGGAAATATTACAATGGTAAAAAAACAAATTTGGGTAAAGTCATTAGCCATTGAATAAAGAGCTTTCTAAATACATATTTATAGCCACGATAAACACAATGGACTCAGTAATGATATTATAAGAAAAAAATAATTTGCCTATATTTAAATATTTTTAAAATATACACAACACATGTGTATGTATTTAAGATTTACTTTTCCTGTCTTGCACAGCCTGTGCAAGGGCAGTTTTTACTTAAAGTCTCAATCCCACTATTGATCCACATGGGGAACTTTAATACACTCTCAGCTCTAGGCTGGTTTGGCTCTTCTTAGGTAAACTGATGATCCTCTGTGATTCTATTAACTGCTTCTCCCATTTCTGGTCATCATACCACATTGGCAGAGGACATATTGTAGGCACCTAGGGCCTTTATTCTTAATATAAGTCAGAACTCTCTAGCTCAAGAGATCTGATATCTTTAGCCTTCCCTGTAGCTAGAATTACATGTATGTGGTATAACACCTGGCAAGATAAAAGCATTAAATATTTATTTTAGAAAATATGATAAGATTCAATGGTTTGTCAAACAGCATAGTAACTGATAGGAGATCCATCTTAGCAACAACTTAATGACATTCATAGAGATTAATTGTATAAGAAGTTTTAAATTCCCTGCTCTTAGTCAAGCTAAATGACTTAACAAAACATCCCCTTCTTTTAATAAATAAAGTGCTGTATTTTATTGAAGCATGGATGTTTCTCTTAGAAAAAAAAATATATTACAGCTGCTTCTCTTGCTAGCCAATTAACTCCACTAAGAAAGTACACAGATTGTATAATTATAATTAAGTATACGAACACACCAGAGTCACAGTTTGTTTCTTCTGAAATGATCCTTCCTGGAGGGAAAAGGAAAGGTCACAGGCCAGGGTGCCTTAGTAACAAAGAGGTTAGAAGCTAGTCAGACATAATGAACTAATAGAAAAGTTGCTCAGCAGTGGAGATGAATTTTAAAAGTGATGTCAGAAGATGTATTCGAAAGGTATAGGTAAGATTACAAAAGACAAGTAGTATATTTAACAGAACCAAATATGAAAGGACTGTGTAAGTACAGGAGATATCTGAGTCATAAAACTATCAAGTAATTTAATTATGAAATATTTAATAATGTGTATCAGAGAGGAATGGCCAATGATCAAACACATTGCCTTACATTCTGACTTCCTGTCCAAGAATTGTCTGTGAAGCTACTGCCTATTACTAGTGGTGTGGTTAAAAAATGATGGTTTACATGATTCCAGATGTCTATTAACAGAGAATAATGCTCACCTCCTTATAAAAAGCTGATCACTAAATTGATAAAATGAAACATATTTTTGGATATGGTCAAAATGGAAATTATTTTACATGAATATGCATATTTACTACAGGGGATTTTTTTTCCAATGGCGGAGTCTGAGGATAGAAAATAAATTCTTGTTAATTGAAATGAAAAGAAACAATTTTGGAAAAGATTGTTCATAAGTTCGATCTAGAAGAAGAGGTAAGAAAATGTACTATCCTCTATTCTTTGAAGAGGTGAGATCAATGAGTGTGGGGTATTGCATATATAATTTAGGTTTCCTAATATGTTGAGGAATTTTGCTTATCGCTTTTTTCCTTCTTTCTTTTGTACTCTGTTGCAAGATATGGTTTATGGGTGGGGTATGCAAGAGATACATTTGGAAATGAAGTAATGTTAAAAGATATCAATAGAGTTTTTTTAAAGGAAAAGAAGATACATAATATCCACTCTGAGCTAATCCCCAGAAGATGACTGCTGCCTAGAGTTCTAATGGGAACATTGTGGGTTAGCAATTGTAGTGCAATAGTTCATAAGCCTGAGTTGATGTGCTTCAAATGAACAGTTAGCAATAGGCTCTCAGGTGTCCCTAAAATGTTATAGTAAAAATAATACCTACAAAATATTCTTCCAGACACTGGAGATATATTTTCCCACTATTAAACATGTCTACTCAAGAGAATGCAAAAGCTTAAGAGTAGAAATAATAGTGAGTCACAAGTTTGAGGAACATGGGAACAAAGCATCTCCCTTCTCCATTATTATTGGGCCTGTAAGATCTTTCTCTGCTTGGGAATTCCTCTAAAAGTTTTCCAATGTAAAGTCCCCCTTCCAAGTCCGGGGTGTAATTTATATGCTGAATGGATTACTCAGCTGTACTCATAGGGTCTGCTCCCTATTCAATGGCCAGAGCTAGCTTTCCTTGAATTTATGGATACCTTATTTTTGGCTGTCAGTCCTCAGATCTGCCTTTTCATGTGAATGCTTCCCTATATTCTCTTTTTTAAATTTTATTTTACCAGAACACAAACACAAAATAGAGAAAAGAAACTAAAACATATGATAAACTTAAATATTGAAACTTAAATATAAAGTAAGAAAGAAAAAAGCATGCCATGTGTATAGCAGAACATAGGAGAAGATTCAAAGAATGTAACAATTTTCATTTTAAGAAAGCATATATGATAAATAATACAACTCGTGTTGAGAAGTGCCCATCTATTCTTTGCTTCCTTGTGTTTTCTTTTGTTCTCTGCTGTGTACTTTTTAACTTTGTTCTTTTTTCCCCTCCCCCCAAGTCCCCAGAAGGCTACAATGTAATTTAGATGTTTCACAACATATGCATACACATACAGATATATACATACACTTTTACATAGATATGCATATATAGACACATACTTTCCCAAACCCACTCCACTCCTGATCCTTGTTTTCATGTTTGTACATATATCTTGTTTCCTATCCTTCCTGCCTCCTCTACTTTACTTCTACCTGCTATATCAGCCTACCCCTCTCCTCCATCAACTACCCTGCCCTTCTATTCCTTGCCTTCCCCCCTCCAAGCATCCCTCCCCTATCCTCCCATTCCCATTAGTCTGAAGACCCTTTACCTATTCCCTCATTCTCCTCACTAAAAATCCCTCCCTTGTCTTAATCCTTCCCTTGTCCTCTCCTCCCTCACTACCATTTTATTTTTTCAAAATTTAGAAGACTGTTATACTCTTCTAAATATATATAATGTATATGTGTATATATACATATGTACATATGTATACATACATACATATCTATATATCTATATCTATATATATATATACATATATACATATATTTCCCTCTTAAACCCATTGCTGATGAAAATAATTTACAGGAACTATGAGCCCTCCTCCCCCATCTAAATCTTCTGTATCCTTTTCTTCCTCTTGCACCTCTTTTGTGTAAAATAGTTGCTCTTTTCAGCTATTTCTAAATGGCTTTACTTTTTAAATTCATATCATACTCAGGTTTATCCACCTCTTTCTTATGAGCTCAACAATTATTATTAAGAATCTTAGACATACATTTTACATTACATAAAAAGTAAACTGCCTGTCCTTATGAATCCCTTATAGATAGTTTTTGATATGTACCTTATGTTTCTCTTGGTTCTTGCATGTTGAATCTTCTATTAAGTTGAGGATTTTTTTTAACAAAGTCTTGAAAGTCTGAGGGTTTGTCAAATGTCCATTTTTTCATTCAAGATAATACTTAAATTTGTAGGGTATGGTATTTTCAGCCAGAGCCCCAGGTCTTTTGCTCTTTGACACACTGTGTTCCAAGACCTGCAGTCCTTTAAAGTCTCTGCTGCTAGGTCTTGTGTAATTCTAATTGTAGCACCATCATATTTAAATTGTTTTAATCTTGATGCTTTTAATATTTTATCCTTGAGCTGGGGGTTTCAGAATTCGTCTATGATATTTCTATGAGTTTTCCTCATAGGATCTCTTTTAAGTTGTGCGCGCTGAATTTTTTTTATTATTATTATTTCTACTTCCCTGCCTTGTTGTAAAGCTTCAGGACAATTTTCTTTAATTATTTCTTATGTAATTGTATCAAGATTCTTTTTTTTAATCACAACTTTCAGTTAGTCCAATTATTTTTATATTTACTCTTCTCGATCTATTCTCCAAATCTGTTTTCTAATAAGATGTTTCACCTTCTCTTCTATTTTTTTCATTTTTCATGTTTTGTTTAATTATTTCTTGGTCTCTTATAATTTCACTGGTTTCACTTTGCCCAATTCTAGTTTTCAAGGTGTCATTTTCATCCTCAAGGTTCTGGTTCTCCTTTTCTAATTGGTTGACTTTCTTTTCATAATCTTCTTGGTTTTCTTGGATTATTTTTAGTTTTAGTTTTTCCTCTATCTTTGTCATTTGATTTTTAAAGGCTTTTTTAAGATCTATAAATTCTTTTTGGGCAAGTGACCATTTGACTTTGCTTTTTAGGGGTGTCTTTACTTCAATTTCCTCTTCTGAGGATTAACTTAGGTGATCTCTATTCTCATAATAGGTTTCTATGTTTGGATTCTTTCTCCTTTTCTTGAGCATTTTTTTGTGGTAATAACTTGATTTTTGTAATCACCTCTAGCCCTGGGGTATGGGAAGTGGTGCCTCTTGACCCAGATCTTCAGTTCTCCCCTTTAGCCTGGAACCAACGTCAAACCTCCAACTTCCTCTAAGCGCTGACAGCCAGGGGCTTTCTGCCCCACTGCTTCTGCACTCACTGGCAAGCATATGCTTGTTCCTCCAGCGCTCTTCACAGTGCAGCTGGGTCTGGCATTCCTCACCAGCAGAGGTTCCCACAATCTTCCTGGGCTCAAATGTGCGACTCCCCTCACTCTCCTAGGGTGAAAAGTTCCAGTGGCTGGGACTGAGGCAACCTCTCAAACCAACTAACTCCAGGGCTTGCTACTAGTTGTTTAAGTGGCTTCCCAGCTTGTTGTTAAAAGGGAACATAGCTTGGAGCTGTTTACTCCTCACAGGGACCAAACCTGGTAGGGCTTTTCTTCGGATCTTCTCAAACTGTCCCAGGAAGATCCTGGTTGTGCCCCTGTTCTTCTTTGTCTCCACCCACACTTTGTTCACCTTAAGTTGCTATTTTAATTCTTTTGTGGGGGAAAATCTTAAGAGCTTGAAATTTTCTTACCTGCTCTGCTATATTCATGTCAGCATGGAAGCCTTGAACTCTTTAGATTTGACCCTCTATTAGAAAGAGTATCCTGCTTACTAGCTGAGTAGTTTTGTTCCAAGGTGCCATAGATGAATGGGCTAAGAAAAAAAAAGATAAAATTTCTCCTTTTCTCATGCACAGTTCTTCTGTATAGACCCTATCCTGCATTACCTCCCACTCTCTCCTGGGCATAGCTGTTTAAATCTCTTGGGAGAGTGGTCTGGATTGAACCTAGCCAATCATATTACATCTTCTGATTCATGACAAAAAAGAAACAAACAAACAAACGAAAAAATGAGGCATACACACCCCTGGTGTTTAGTTCCATTATCACATTAACACCTTATTCCTTGTCTTATATTTTCTAAGTTTTCTGTGACTATATCAATTATAGGGAGTAATGGGATTGAGGAAGGACCAAATCTCTATCATATTCCAGGTGGTCTAGCAGATATTAGAGAGTCAAATGAAGGTTTAGGGGCAGAGCCTGTTTTCACCAAAATTTAGAAATCAGAAAATATTATCTTCATTCACTTTGAATTCCCCATTTTGGCTTTTTCTCTTACCTTCGTGGTTAGTTTTTGATTCTCTCACAGTGCTCATTCTCCCCTCCAAAAACAAAGCAAATTTTCATAAAAGTATCCAATAAATATAATTGAAAGGATAACTTTTAAGGTAATGAATTTTCTTACAGGTTTCTAAAATTAGAAACCTTAAAGGTCACTTTTCTGGTAGTAAGGCCTTCTCTGTATATAGAAGTGAAAGACCAAAATATATTTAATTGATGCTGGTGCTCATCAATGAAGCATGGTAGGAACCTGACTGGATCAGGGGTAAGGAAGCTGGATTCCATTATGATGTTCAATTTCAATAAGTCCTATTAAGTTTATTGAAATTTAAATTATAGAGGAAATTCATTAAAGAAAGTCTAAGTATTTATATACTGGCTGGTGTGACTTGTTGAAGGAAGAGAGAAGGCTAAAGAATATTTTTTAAGCAGCCTGGGGATCTTCATCAGGGAACTTTTGTCATGACTTTGCTGTGCCTAGCTAAAGAAGAAGAGTGGCTCTTCTGAGTGAGACCTTTCCTAGTCTTCCTAGCTTACGCCTTCCTGAATACTCTTCCATCTTCATATATATCTAATATGTATCTAGTTATTTGCAAACTATCTCCTCTATTAGAATAGGAGCTCTTGAGAGTAGGAAAAATTTTTATTTTTATTTTTTTGTATTCTGAGCAACGTTCATTTCCTTCTACTTTTTTCCTTCTTTGAGTGAAATTGAATTAGGATGTAAAATAATTATAGACATATTTACCCAGAATCATACTAATAAAATTATCTAAGTTGATATTTGAACTTAGGTCTTCCTGAGTTCAAATAATCTGCTACACTATGCTGTGGTTAGAGAAACTGAATGCTATTCATTGAAGGAGAAAAAGGGCTTTGAAGAGTCATTTGCATAGATACAGAGTGGGAAGGGAAATCAGAGGGTCATCTAGCCCAACTCTCTCATTTTACAGAGGAAAAAAAAATGAGGCATTAACAGACTCACAGGAAGTCAGGAAGTCTTGATGATACAGAAGACATGGAAGTTAGTATTTGGTAGAAGGGGACAGCAGAAGAGGGTTGATTACAAAATAGCCTCAACACAAAAGTATTGAATAAAAAATCTTGAATTGAATATAATTAACTTTGAGTCTTAATATGTTGTTGAATATAATTAACTTAATATGTCGTTGGAAAAGTTTAGAAGCAGCTGACTTTGGGTAACTGGATGTAAAGATGGCATAGGGAAGGAAAAGATAGAATGATGTCTGGATACATTCACAGGGAAGGATGGAATTACAATGATATGTTCTTTATCTGTCCTATTTCCCTTTATCTTATCCTATTTGCAAAAGAATTCAGCTTTAGTGTGTATATAAGCACGTGTGTGTGCGCGCACACACACACACACAGAAACACACACACACACACACACACACACACACACACACACACAGAAACACACACATATGTTTCCTGATAGTACCACTGCTGTTTTTGTTGCTCAATGTGGCTTATCATAGTATGGCCTACATGGCATACCTATGAAACTAATGTGGGGATGACCAATAAGGTTCTAAACTCTCAACCCATGTCTGTACCAGTCTTTTTCTCCTTTAGTATCTCTCATGGTTAGTTGCAAGTTACAAGTTACAACAGCAATTAAGACATGTTAAGCCGGTTAAGCTCATGATTAAAGTTGAGTTCCTATTCCTTGTTTTATAAAGCTATTTATTTATCTTGAGAGGAGAAAACAGCATTTGGGAGATTATTTGAAAAGCTTCAGAGTGCTACTATCTTTGTCAAAATTTTAGGTTATTTGTAATCTATGTGAGCTTGAAGAATTCATTTAACCCTTATTTTCCATACATACATAAATCAGGGGTAGGACGAGGTTTGAACTAGATAATGTCTGAGGTCTTCTCTAAAAGCTACCCATCCAATGCTCTAGTATTCCTTAAAACCTCTATAATATTTCCTGTTTATGATTGATACTTGTATGACCATTTTATTCTATGCCCCTTGATCTATGGTCTGGATGACATCCCTAGATAGACCTAGCTCTTTTGAAGGGACCGTTCCTTAATATTCACAGTACTTGAACACTTTTACCTAAACTATGGTTAGTCTCTGATTACCAAGTGTCTATTGATATAATAGTAGTTATGAGTGACCTGGTCATTCAGAAATGGATTCAACTTGTGGTTTTTCATCGAATAAGGTTTCTTTCTAGGCCCTGAGGCATTTTAGGGCTTCTAGGCCTTTTCTGGTGTCTTTGGAATCATGAGCTTCAGGTTTTCCAAAAAAAAAAATCAAAAAGCAGCTTAAGACTCTAGGTTATTTTGAGAATTCATTACTATGGAAATATTTTGTGTGCAGGTGGTAATTAAGGATAAGATAATTAAATTTTATTTTTTAATTATTGTAATTACATTATTTTAATGGGCATATTATTTTTCCCTTTCACTTTGTGCCACCTTCAATTTAATTCTTTAAATAAACATAACTGTCTGTACATTTCTTTTGACAAGCTGTTTTAATTAGCATATATTGGGTTTGTTTTAGAAAACCTGGATTCCATTGTACACCTGTAAATCTGGAAAATTATTATTAAGAGTTTATGAAGTCTTATTCTGTTTTCCATTTTGGTGTTTTCATTAGATATTCAGCTATGCAAAAGTGATTATAACATATGCCTATGATGTTTTATTATGAAAATGAGCATTTTCTTAAGAACCAATAGGTTCACAAACTGAGTTGTTGTTATTCAGTTGTTTATAGCTATGTCCAACTCTCTGTGACCGCATTGGGGATTTTCTTATCAAAGATGCTGGAGTGGTTTGCCATTTCTGGTTTTAGTGGTTTCAGCTCATTTTACAGATGAGGAAACTTGGGCAAACAAGACTAAGTGACTTGCCCAGAGTCACATAGTTAGGAAGTATCTGAGGCCAGATTTGAACTCAGGAAGATCAGTCTTCCTGACTTCCAGCCTAGCAATCTACACACTGTGTAACCTAGGTGCCCATAACATAAACTATACCTATTTCTAATTTATTTTATTCTTTATTGTTATATCATTGGTTTGAGGGACAAATAAGTGAAATGATGTTGGACTTTCTTCTAAATTGTTCTGATGTAAATATGTGATTCTTTATTTTAATATTTAATTTTTTATATACAGAGCTTTTATCTGGGGCAGAAATGGTACAGGTAAGGGCAAGTGAGAAATTCATGATAATGTAGGCTCATAGATTGTCCTACTTTGGGTAAAGTCATAGTATAAAATAGTTGGCTGACAACAAAAGAGAATCCTTTTAATGCCTTCATAAAGATTAGGGAGAAGCAAGAACTGAGAATTGGCCACTACGGTGACGGAACTAGTGTTTTGGGGATAGGCAAGGGAGTGAAATAAGCAAGAAAATAGGGAATCATGACTATTGTAATCTCTGGATTACTCCAATGAAATTGCATGATCACACATGGAAGTGCCTAGGTATGTAGTCCCAGTCTCCTCCTTTTTGTTATGGCACTAATATTATCCAAAATAGTTAAACTCTGTTGTTTAATCAAATATTCCAGTTAATTGAGAATTGCTATATTTGCAATACATGAATTGCCAATTTTCAAAGATTCTCCCAACAAAAATAATTAAAGCTATATTATTAATATTTATTTGATAACCCAGAAGGCAATAACATATTTGTAATATTTCAGAGTCATAAACATAAAATTTTAATTATTATACTTTTGAAACATTGGTGATATTTTTTTGTAGGATATTTCCGGTTGATGAAGGACAAGGTAACTGTCAGTAAGCAAAGTTGTTATGTTTAAAGTATGTTTTGCTAGACCTTTGATGGCATTACATTGTAGAGATGGAGCAAGAAAGCAATACTGGGGCAACTAAGTAAGCTTTGACATGAAAGACAGGAGCTCAGAGAGTGCCCAGAAACTAGTGCTCAAGAGGGGCATAGGGTTTAGAAGAGAGAACACTCAGGAGTTGTTGCACATATAAAGAGAGGATCTGAAATCAGGTGGGCTATTTATGGGCTAGGTGAAGAGTAAAACCTTTGTCAATTTGCTAGGGAACCAAGCAAATAGTTTAGAATGAGGAAATACCTATACACCAGGGTTTGAGGTAAAACAGTAAATCAGAAACTAGGAAGAGTTCAGGAAAGTAAACAAAAGGCAGCAAGACAAAGAGCCTGGAAATAAAAGATTTTCTGATTTAGTTAGATGGTCTAATGTGTTTCATACTGGGAGGAGAGCTGAACCAAGCTCATGACTAGTCAGTATATCTAAGTGGGAGTATTTGAGCAGTAGCAAGGGAAAGCAGATTAAGGTGGCTGAAATGAAGACTAAGGGACCATAGGTAAGGGAAGATCGTAAAAAAAACCCAAAAAAACAGAAGTGTACATTCATAAGAGAAGAAAATATTGTCATTTTGTTCCCCTTCAGTTTAAACCACAAAGATGGAGGCACTGTCTCTGGGGAAAGTGTCTGGCTCAACAAACAGTCATTGGCTTTAATATCTATTCCCTATGGCAGAATAACCCTGCCATGTTCAATAAAGCTAGATTTCTATATTACAACCTCAAGATACATCTATTTCCACATTGCCTGAGAAATTCAGAAAATACAACTGTAGTCACTCAGCTCTAATCCTAAATTTATTTGAAGTAAACTTGAATTTTCCTAGTACTAAAATCCTGCTGTAAACAACCAATTAGAAAACAGGATTGTAAACTTTGGATTTTATCGTTTTCTATCTAGTGGAGTTAAAAATCCTCATTTTATAAACTTATTCCCTAGAAAGAAACATGGAAGCAATTCTAGTCAAGCTGTACTTAGAAGTCTAGGTAATCATATCTATAGTAATATTTTGAATAACATTTAATATGTTTTCTTCCTTTTCAATCTAATGTTTAAAATTGTCCTAGAATGGGGAAGGAAAGAAAAATTAGCAGTGTTGTCAGCTACATTTGTCCATCCTACCAATGTCATTAAGCTCCTTGAAAACAAGAAGCATAGAACAAGAGCACAAATAGATCAAAATAAATTTATATAAATCTGCCAGAAATTCAGCTAAATACTCCTTCCCTGCCCACAGTAGAAGGTCAGCAGCAACTTTTTAACATTAGAGAGGCAAAGCCATAGATGGGAACTAACATTGAATTCATTCCAAAGATTTGTGTTTGAGTCTGGTTTACACATTAGCATCATGGGAAAATCTTTATGGCTCATTATCCTCATTTGTTGAGCTTTAATAGATAAAATATAATAAATTTAATACAGTGAATAGATTTATCTGTTCAATAAATATTAGACTTTTGGGACACCTGGTTTATAGTACCTCAGTATCCTCAAGGAGGATAA
Source organism: Phalanger gymnotis (assembly GCA_028646595.1). Taxonomy (NCBI): domain Eukaryota; kingdom Metazoa; phylum Chordata; class Mammalia; order Diprotodontia; family Phalangeridae; genus Phalanger; species Phalanger gymnotis. Next base: position 269,583,874 of record CM053626.1, read on the forward strand.
CTACCTAAATTTACAATAACAACTATAATTGTTGTGAGCAGTGCTTTCTAAACTGTAAAGCTTTATGCAAAGAAATTTTAACATAATGTTACTACTAATGATTAATTATTATTAATCAAATAATAATTTTATTATTCTCATTCAGATTATTTTGTTAATGATCATTAATTACTAATAAAATGATCTGAATCATGAAATCACAAATTAGTATTGGAGGACACCTCAGAAAGGATCTAATGCAAATGACAGGTGGAAAAGAAAAGTATCTCTGCTAGAATAGACCTGAAAAATGGGCACTAGAGTGTTTGCTTAAGGACATTCATAGAGAAGGAACCCACAGTCATTATTTTGCAGGACAACACATTCTAATTATACATGACTCGAACCGATAGAAATTTTTTTTTCCCTAAATAAAGACTAAATTTACATATCTCTATCTGCATTGATTGTTCCTAGTTCTTCCACCTGGTCATAAGTAAGGCATTTCTAATCTCTCTTCCACATCATGAAATCCTTAAAGATATTTGTTGTGTCCCCTCTTTCCTTTTCCAGGCTAATTTTATCTATTGCTTTTAACCAATCCTCTAACATTCTCCATAATTTGAAAATTTTGGCAACATTCAAACCCTTAATAGCAGTGTAGCAATTGTTTTTGTTTAAGCACTCTTATCAATTAAATATATGTAATATAAATATAATATATATAGCATAAATTATTTTTAAACTATGCCTATTATTATAATAGTTATGTACATTATAAAACATAAAAATAAAATAAGAGATCCATATGAAATATTATCCCTAGAATAAATACTTATGAATATCATTTATTCATAGTAAATTATACAAAATAATATTTAGCAAGAAATAATATTTTGGGAATATTAATCTAGGAATTTTGATTCTAGGATCTAGAATTTTCCTAGATTGGGATTTATATTATATAAATATTATAGCCTAGAAAAATACTTATTGAAATATTTATTCCTAGAGTCAATAAAAGACTGGGTTTTGCTGAGCAGGGAAGGAAAACATTGTCAAACCCTAGTTTAGGAAAATCACTTTGGCAGCTAAATGAAGTATGGATTGGAGTGAGGAGGGATTTGAGTCAGGAAGACCAATTAGAAAATTATTTCAATAGTCCAAGCAAGAGGTCATGGTGGGGGGGGGCAGGGGCTAAAGCATGGCAATGGCTATTTGAGCAAAAAGAAAGAGAAATATACAAAAATAATTATGAAGAGAGAAATAACAAGATTTTGCAACTATTTGGATTTATGGGGTGAGGGGAACTGAGGAGTAAAAAAAAAACACCAAGCTTGAACGCCCAAGTAATGGAAGTAAAATAGTAACCTCAACAGAAATAGGAAAGATAAAACGAGGGGCAGATTTGGTGGGAAAGAAAAATTAATTCTATTCTGGACAATCATATTCGAAATTTCTTTGCAGCCTCAAGTTTGAAATGTACAATAGGTATGGGATTTCAGAAGAGATACTAGAGATGAATATATAGACATAGGAGTAATCTACTTAGTGTTGATAATTAAACTCATGATAATTGAAAAAGTTACTGGCCGAACAGGTAAGCAGAGAGGAAAAAATGCACTAGATCAAGCCTTGAACTATATCTTTAATTGGGGATGTAATTAGTAATGATCCAGCAAAGGAGTCTGAGAAGTTGTGGTCAGTTTGGTGGAAGCAGAACAAAAAGAAACATCTTGACAACACAGAAACACAATATTTAAGTAAATAGGAGATGGGGTCAAATGTCAAATGTGGAAAAGATAGTGATTGAGAAAAGGTCATCGGATTTCAGTTTTGAAATCTTTGATAACTTTGAAGGGAGCAGTTACAGTTGGGTGAAGAATCTAAGTTAAAGAGGAAATTGAAAACCTGGGAGATTAGAGAGGATTTGCAAAGTTCAGAAGGGATATGGGTATTGAGGGAAAGGTTAGGCAATCACAACCTTTCCAAGCCTCCTCATCCTCTTTTACTCACCACCATACTCTTTTACTCACACCAAAGTGTGTGGGGGGGAGGGGAGGGAGGAACGGAAAGGATGTCTACTCAGTGCTATTGCCCCGGAAGACAAAATTTGCTGTTCTGGTAATAGGGGATTTGGCTGGGGTGGGGAGGTGGGGGGAATGGGGATAATGATTTCATTTGCATTGTCTGAGTTGGTTTAGGATTTAAATATCTTGAGGGCCTGTTGCCTAGGAGAGACATAAAGAGATAACAGCATGTGTTGGCGTATTGGAGTGGGGGCAAATTTGAAGTCAATGGCATTGCTGTGTTGGAGACAAGTCCACAATCACGACAACCAGCTTTGTTGAGTGGGTGGGTAAGAAAGAAAGAATATGACCAGGAAATCTCTTAGCACGTTGCCTGGCTGATAGTAGAAGCTTTAAAGTGCTTACCTCCTTCCAATAGGCTGATGGCAAAACTATTTATAGACATTCCCCTAGTGAGGTCATCTGTTTCCTGTGATTTTAACTCATCAAGGACAAGCAGGTTTCTCTCCAGATTTCCTCTTTATCTTAGATATAACCCTCTGTTAGTTATATCTGATATTGCCCTTTTAGTTCAAAGACCTTAGACAATAGATTTAAAGGAAGAAGGTGCCATACAGGCCATTTAGTCCAACCACATTTCATTGTTCTAGGCAGAGAAAATGGAAACAACACCACCACTCTTTCTCCTCTTTTTAATGCTTTGTTATTGCACAGACATCCAACAAGTGGACGTGACCTTTGATTAATCCTTATCTCCAGCTTTTTTTGAGTCAGAATGGGGTGATTTTATTACTCAGTGTGAAGAAAGCCTCGTATGAAAACAAATGGATAAACATACAAATCTCTGCTGGCTGATGATGACCAACAATTTATCTGTAAATTTTAAAATTAGAAAGTCAACTCTCCTCTATCAGAGCCAGGGCTTAAACCCAAGTTTTCTTTTCTTCAAAGCTGGACCTCTAGGTAGTAGACTATGCTGTTTCTTATTTCCAAAACAGATTTTTAAAACCTCCTGTTTTTGTAGTCCCTGCCTTTGTTCATTATTCTCAACACATCCTAATTTTTAGTCCTTCTAACACTTTTCTTACAGGATCAGCCCACACTTTAATATTCATCTTCTACCACCTGCCCTTGAAAAATTCAAATGTGAAGGGCAAAACATTTTAGGTATGAGTCATTTTTGTCCCCAACAAAGGCCAATGAAAAAGCTCATTCTATGGTCTGCATGTCTTCTCCTGTAAATGATAATTAAAAGAACTCACGTTTTTAACTCAAATCCATCAGATTGGCAAAGATTAAAATGGAAAATATTGAAAGGAATGTGGATGGATAGGGACACTAATGTACTCTTTTTGGAGCTATAAGTTAGTTCAATATTTATGAAAATTAATTCAAAATTATATTTTTTAAAAAAATCATTAAATTGTATATATCCATTGACCCAGAAATATAACTCCTATATGCATATTTGCATATATATACATACATGTATATACATATATGTATGTGTGTATATATATATATATATATCAAAGGCAAAGGGAAAGGGCATATATGTACAAAAATATTTTAGCAACATTTTGTTGTATCAAAGAATTGGAAATAGCCAAAAATTGAGGGATGGATGAATAAAATGTAGTACATTAATATGATGGAATATTATTGTGCCCACAAGAAAAGATGAATATGAATATAATGGAGGTGTGGTGCATGCATATTCACACCCCATCAAATTGTTTGGCTGGGACAATTTCTACACATGGATGATGCTAGATAGCTTGAAATGGGAAGAATTGTGAAGATGTATGAGAGGTACATTGGAAAGACTATGGATCTATGTGTGGAATGGTTTCATTTGGCTGCCCAAGTGGTATAGAGGAGCCTTTCTGGCTTCAGAAATATTCAAAAAGCCTAATAAGCTTCAGCTCCCTCTTCTTTGTCTCTGCTCATTTGAATTTCTTTGGTGAATCTTTTGCTCACACGGCTACTGAGAGACTATGATGTAAGTGCTTTGGTTTTAGGGGCTTCAATTCCATCTGAAGTCATGTGACTCCAAGAAATAAGATTTGCTCCTTAGCTTCTTCATTTGTTCTTTTCTATTCTAGCGGAAAGGAGTGAAATCTCTGATTTTCATCAGGAAAGCAAGCCGTAGATGTATTCAGATAAGAATATAAGACAAGTTTTAGCCAGTGCAGTATGGGTCTTCTGAGGAGTAAGATTCTTCAGCAAAGACTTTCATGATCCCAGCTTAGTAGAAATGAATAATCTGGCAGTCACAACACACTTGCAAGGGAATTTGGTCAGATCAGGAATTTTGGTCAGATATGTAGAAAATTAGCTAAGTTTTACATTTAAACCACAAATTAATTTGGTGTACTAGGGAAAATGTTTGGACTTCTTATTTCCTTCTATATCTTCTGATAAATTTATTAGTAAAATCTCATCAACAATACAAGAGTACATGAAACTGAGGTGGTAGTTTGGCCTGTAATAATAGAAGAGGCGGGAGGTGGAGCCAAGATGGAATAGTAAAGGCAGGAACTCACCTGAGCTCTCCTCCAAGCCTCTCCAAAAACCTGTTTAAAAGGACTATAAACAAATTCCAAAGAAACAGAACTCACAAAAAGATGGAATGAAGCAAATTTCTAGGCCAAGATAACTTGGAAGGTCAGCAGGAAAGGTCTGTTGCACCAGGGTGATAGAGAAGTGCAGTCCAGCACAGGCCATGCCAGCACAGACCAGGCCCCAGCAAACACAGAGCAAGCCTGAGGGCAACTGAATCACTGGCAGCAATGTCAGTTTCCAGAACTCTCAGCCCACAGATGCCAAAGACAACTTAGAAGGTCAGCAGAAAAGGTCCGTCACCTGGGTGAGAGTGGAGAACAGTCTAGCACAGACTAGACCAGCATAGCGTGGCCACAGCAAACCAAGAGCAGATCTCAGAAGAGAATAACTTATCAAAGTTATTCATGGCACAACACTGCTGTTACTGTGTACGTTTTCTTTTGGTTCTGCTTACTTCACCCAGCATCAGTTCATTTAAGTTTTTCCAGGTTTTCTGAAGTCCATCTACCACAGATTGTTTGTCATTTCCCTAATGATGGGCATCCTCTCAATTTCCAATTCTTTGCCACCACAAAAAAGAACTGCTATGAATATTATTGTACATGTGCTTCCTTTTCCCATTTTTATGATCTCTTTGTGATACAGCCCTAGAAATGGTATTACTGGGTATGCACAGTTTTATAGCCCTTTGGGCATATCAATTTATCCTTTTCCTGCTTAGACATGTTAGCCAATCTGATAGGCAGCAACCAATTTCTTAAGTAGTATCAGATAGTTTTGATGATTGCCATTTAACAACACAGTTTTACATCTGGTAAGCTAGACCACCTTCTCTTGCATTCTTTTTTTTCCTTCAGTAATTCCTTTGATATTCTTGACCTTTTATTCTTCCAGATGAATGATATTTTTTTGATAGATTGATTGGCACCACACTGAATACATAAATTAATTTAGGTAAGATTTTCATTTTTTCTATTGACTTGGCCTACTCATGAGAAATTGATATTTTTTGAATTGTTTACTTCTGATATTTTTGTGTATAAAAAGTGTTTTGTAATTGTGTTCATATAGTTCCTGGATTTATCTTGGCAAGTAGACTGCCTGGTACTTTATATTGTCTAATTTTAAATGGAATTTCTCTTGCTATTTCTTGCTGCTGAGCTTTGTTGGTAATATATACAAATGCTAAAGATGTATGTGGATTTATTTTTTATCTTGCAACTTTGCTAAAATTATTATTTGATGTAATTTTTTTCAGCTGATTCTCTAGAGTTCTCTAAGTATACCTTTGTATTATCTGAAAAGAGTGATAATTTGGTTTCTTTGTTTACTAATTCCTTCAATTTCTTTTTTCTTCTCTTATTGCTAAAGCTAAAATTTCAAGTACAATGTTGAAAAATGGTGGTGATGATAGTTTCACCCCTAATCTTATTAGGAAGTGTACTAGCTTATCCCCGTTACCAAAAGATGCTACTTGTCATTTAAAGGGAAGCTCAATTTATTCCTATGCTCTCTAGGATTTTTAATAGAATTGAGTACTGTATTTTGACAAAAGCTTGTTTGTGTTTATTGAGATAATCATCTTATCTCAATAATTATTATAATTATCTTAGTTCTGTTATACACATGGTCAATTGTTTTGATAGTTTTCCTAATATTTAACCAGCCCTGAATTCCTGTTAGAAATCCCCCCTGGTCATTTGATTTTTTTTACAAAAGAAGAAAACCAAATTACTAGTAACAAAAAAGAAAAGGGTGAATTCATCACCAATGATTATGCTCACTTTTGTGGGGTAGTTGATTCTTGGTTATATACCAAGCTCCTTTGCCTTGCGGAATACTGCAGTCTTAGCACTTTGATACTTTAATCTAGAAGCTGCTAAACCTTCTATAATTTTGACTTTGATGGGTATTTACTATTGTGTCTAATCAATTCCACCAATCCATCACAATTTCTTAACCCCTTTGTATAGTTTGTAGCTAGTCACTGCTAAGCTTCTATATTTCCTCTTTTTTTTTTAAAAAAAAAGATGGTTCCCTTGACATTCTTAACAATTTGTTCTTCCTAATGAATTTCCTTATTTTTTCCTTACTCTACAACAATTCTGTAGTAGTTTGTCATGGCACTGAGTAAGTAAATTAACTCAGGGAATTGTCATTTTTATTGTATTGGCTCAGCCCACCCTTTAGCAATTAATATTTCTCCAATTGTGTGTCTTGGTCTTTATTTGTGTGAAGTGTTTTATATTTGTATTCATATGGTATCTGGATTTATCTTGACAGATATATTCCCAATTAGTTTATATTGTCTACAGTTATTTTAAAGGAGAATTTCTCTTTCTATCTCTTCCTATTATGTTTTCTTGATAATATATAGAAATATGAATGATTTATGTGGGTTTATTTTATATTCTGTAAATTTCCTAAAGTTGATACTTATTCGGAAAAGTTTCATTGATTCCTATGTTTTCTAGTATTTTTAATAGGAACAAATATTGTATTTTGACCAATGCTTTTTCCACATCTATTGATAGAATCACATGATTTTTGTGGTTGATATGGTAAATCATGCTTATGATTTTCCTAATATTATACCATCTCTGAATTCTTGGAACTAATCCACCTGGTTATAAAATATGGACTTTGTAATATATTATTGTAATCCCCTCGCTAATATTTTATTTGACATTTTTGCATTGATTTTCAACAAAGAAACTGTTTTATAATTTTCTTTCTCCTTTTTTTGCTCTCCTTGGTTAAGGTAGCAAAATCATATTTATGGCAAAAAGAATTTCATAGAACTCTTTTGCTTATTTTTTTCAAAATATTTACATAATTTTGCAACTAATTGCTTATTAATTGGTTGGTAAGATTTACTTCTAATTCCATCTGGTCCTGGTGACTTTTTCCTAGGTAGCTCATTGAAGGTTTATTCTTTTTGTTTTTTTTTT
>CM053626.1:269591898-269618105 GCA_028646595.1 Phalanger gymnotis
CTAGGAAGGTACCTATTTGTCCAAGAGCATACCTGCAAGTCCTACTCTATCGTTTGTTTGGCCATCTATGCCCTCAGCCCCACCCCCACCATCCATTTCCCATATCACTACTTTATGAATACAATATAGGGAATTAAAACCCATTTATGAGAGGACTAAGCAAAGTCCCATGTTTGTATACTAAAGCAAGGGAAATCAGGTTAAAAAAAGCTTTTTGCCATGCCCAGGTGTACACATATAGAATAAAAGCCAACTCTCAACTCCAGTTTTCAAAATAGTGTCAAGTGTCTGGCTACTTCTAGACAAATAGAACAGAGACTGATTTTTGTTGATCCCTAACTCTCACCACAGTGTATGACATATACTAAGATATATTAAATCCTTCTTGAGTGGCTGACTAAAATTTTGCTTTTTAAAATATATTATTAATAGGATTTCAACTTGTACCAGGAGGTAGCAACATGAAAAATTTCACACCATTTTTTCTTCACATCTAGGAATAATTAAGGATTGTTTAATAATTAAAGTTGTGTTTCACACAACCAAAAGATTTTTTAAAAATAGGATATAAAGGAAAGGAGGAGAGGACAGGAAGAGAGGAAAAAAAAGTTTTCTTGCTTTCCCTTCCCTTCCCTTCCCTTTCCCCTTCCCTTTCCCCTTCCCTTTCCTTTTCCTTTTCCTTTTTTTAAGATTGGGGATAGATTGGTTCCTATCATGATTCAAAAAGAAATAACAATCAATCTTTTAACTACCATTTATCAAATCCCTATTAGATGCCAGATACTATGCTGTGCATACAAAAAAAGGCAAACAAAACAAAAGAAATATAAAAGCAGTCTCTACTCTCAAAGAGGTCAAAGAGTCTAATGGAGAGACTATACACACAGCTATGTACAAACAAGATATAAGAATGTTAAACTGTGGTCAGTCAACAAAAAATTGGTATAATATGAAAATGGGGAAACAGTTACTTGACTTTCAACATGATGGTGATATCCAATGAGGAATTCCATGTCAAGTATCTAAATGTATATTTATTCCTTTAAATAACATTTTTATCTCAAAAGGCCTTTCTTACAAATGGAGGAAGTGTCATCTAGTAGAAAGAGTACTGAACTTGGAACAAGACCTGGGTTTGAATTGTGCATCAACTAATCAGAAGGTGTGAGATATGGGGCAAATAAATTAACTTCTCTTAGTCTTAGTTTCTTAATCCAAAATATGGAAATAATAATATACAGCTCACTGTGTTCTCACAAAGATCCAATAAGATAATAACATAAGGACGATAATATCCTTGAAGAGTTGGACATTTTTATTTTTGCCTTTTTTCCCCAACATTGAGTACAATACCTGGGACCAAGAAGTTACAGGGACTACTTTTTATCTCTTTGTGTATTTCTTAGCAAAGTGCCTGGCACATAATACGTGCTTAATAAATGTTTATCATTTGATTGATTGAGTGCTTAATAAATGTGTTTTTATTTATTTATATATAAACTTCTTTTCAAACCTTAAACCACCAAATAAACATGATTTCATGTTAATTAAAGAAGTGTGGCTTAAAAATAACAGCTCACATTTTTATACTATTTTAACTTCTGCAAAACACTTTACTAACAGTAACTTTGTCAAATGGATAGTTTATGTGTTATTATTCCAATTATGTAGATGAGAAAACTGAGGCCAGGAAAGATAAAATTTTGACTTGGCTAGGCTCACAAAGGTAGTGAATATCAGACTGGGATATGAACCACGTATCTTCTGACCACTTTCATGTGCTGCTTCACTGAGTGCAAATAAACACTTGGGATCTATTAACTATACATACATATAGACATGCACACACAAACACACTCACATACACACAAATCATTCTAAAAAAATTTATGTTTTATATGAATTAAAGTGTTTCTTTTTGTCAATACATTAATCTATGTCTGATATATTTGCAATTAGATATTTTTGCACAACCATACCTTAAAAGAAAATTCTTTATGCAAAATGAAAATACACATAGAATTTAGCTGCATAAACAAAACTTGGTCTATGGTTAAAGAGATGCAATAGTCACATGGAGGAGATAAAAATACAAAATGGTTCAAACATAAATAAGTTCTATAAAGATTAGATACCTTAACTGCAGGTGCTTTGTGAGAATTATAGATTAAAGAAACAATAAAATAAACACAAAAGAAAAGGAGAAAGAAAGAAAGAGATAGAGAGAGGGAAAGAAAAGAAGGAAGGAAGGAAAGAAGGAAGAAAGAAAGAAAGAAAGGAAGAAAGAAAGAAAGAAAAGAAAGAGAAGGAAGGAAGGAAGGAAAAAGAGAAAGAGAGAAAAAAGAAAGAAAGAGAAAAAGAAAGAATGGAAGGAGGGAAGATGGAAGGAAGGAAAGGAAAGGAAAGAAAAGCCCATCTTGGCCTGGATTGTTTTATTCCATAGTCTCCCAGTGGATAAGTACAAAGTTACTTACTACAGGTGTTTCTGTGATTGACATTCATTGGAAAAAGTCTCCAAGTTCAATGTCTCTTAAGCTCTCATTCTATCTATGCAAAGCAGTTATCTACTGTCAGTAAATAAGTCTATAATGGAAAACATGTGGGGATATCAAGTACCTTGAGATTACAGTCACTCCCATTGTAAGCAAGCGATTAGACAAATGTAGCAAAAGTGGTTCTGAGAATCTCCAAAACATTTTCACTTCAAATGAGAGCAGAATAATCATGAAAGTAATATTATTCTAGAATCTGGATATTTCTTTGTCTGACTACACAGATTGATTCAATTCTCTTTGATATTTTGTCAATAAACAATGGGAAGAGAAGAAATAAGACAATCATCTAGCTTATTCTAGGGGGAAAAAGCTACCATTTTTCCTGGGGAAAAAGTTTGGTATTTGAATTAATATAATCATCTTCATGTCCCATTTTGTGTGTAAAATCATATCTTTTAAATTAGGAAAAATATTAAAAATGAAATTATGTATTTTTCCTGTAATCTATAAACCAGATTTTTAACACTATGTCTTTTGGGTCATGAAAGTAAGGTGAAATGCTATCAAAAAGAGGCACAAATATGGGAAGAAATAAATCAATGAAAAGGGGTAGGGAAATTGTTTGCTTAATGGAAAAACAAATCCACCTTGTGCAACACTTAATCAAAATTTTTGTTTCAAACTAGAGTGTCCTGCCATATTGAGGGGAGGTTTCCAGCCCAAATGGTCAATTACTGGCTAATCCAGATGCCCCTGTCTTTATGATTAGTGAGCTGTCATTGGACCAGATATAATGATGAATAAACTGGTCAAGGGAAAACAGAAACTCTTGACCCCTAGAGTCAGATGCTAAATAAAGGCTCTGTATCCACAAAGTAAAGGGTAAATGTAAGGTAAGAACTAAGAACTTTCTGTTTTGCCTTGTTTTATATTAACCCAAGTAAACCTCCTTACCTCCACACATGTTCATGTTGATACCTAGTTACATTCTTCACATTCTCTTAACCATCATCATTATTATTTAGAGAGATTTAAAAAGTGGGAGCATTCAGAGCTGAATGGTTTTTTTTAAAAAAAAAATTACTATTTTAACTATCACTTCTTGTTAAAAAAAAACCATTAATGATACCTCAGAACATAATTAACACATGTTAAGTTGTTTATTTAAGCACTAAACTGATTTTGTTGAGCTGAATTACCATTTAAAATCACACTAATTTTGTTTATCACAATAATTAGGGAGGCGATGGCAGTTCTATGGGCAAAAAAGTGGAAGCTGTTGATAATAGCCCCAGGAAGGACACAATCCTTCTTTATTACTCATAGGTAGTAAAGCAGAATAAAAATAAATTAAATAGAGCAATCAAGGCCAGAATTTCTTGATATCTTGGATGCTGTTCCTTATAAGTTGGTTCGTTATACTACTATTTTTGAGCTTTTTGTCTTGGAAGGTGGGAGAATGCTACAAGTCTATATCTATTTTTGTAGTTAAGGAGATCTGGTCTTCTTGTGTGACTTTCCTCAGGTAGCTTTCCTTTCATTCTTTTAACTGTGTCCCTAGGAAAGTACCAGGTGATATTGATATAAACTCCCCAATGTCCCAAGGCATAGAGAAGATCAAAGATTTGAGTGACAAGTATTATACATTACAGAAGTATAAATCAAAATGCAACTATAGGTATATAGACCCACACATAATTTACATACTTAATATAAGGTGTCCCTAAAGTCTGAACATACAGGAATCTTATTAACATCTCATTAACCATTTCACCGAAGACTCTGTGTTGTTCGGCAACTTCTTTTTCTGGGGTATGCTAAAGGAAAAGATGTACTCAGTGAAAATCACAGATGCAACATACTTGATTGAATGCATGAAGAGTGAATGTGCTAAAACTGATGGCAATGTGGGGTTATTGCAGCAACTTCATGTGAATCACATGAGTCTTGCAAAGCACATTAGCCTTTGCATCACAAGTGATGGAAGTCATATTAAAATGTTATTTGTTAATATTCCAATTAAGTAAAATGTTGTTGAAAATTTCATTCATTTCATTTCTGGAAAATATGCATTTTTGCCTATGTGTGCAGACTTTGGGAACACCTTGTATATGTATGTATATATGAGAGACAGAGAAAAAAGAGACAGAGAGAGACCGACAAACACACAGAGACAGACAAAGAGAGAGAGAGAGAGAGAGAGAGAGAATGGGATGGAGGGAACTACATAGTGATCATATCTGTGAATGGATTAGAATTCAGAATCCAGCAATATGTTGTTTCAAGAGACACATTTGAAAGAGAAAAACACTCAAAGAGTCAAAATAAAGGGCTTGAGCAGAATCTAATATACTTCAAGTAAAGAAAAAAAAGTCAGGAATAGCAATTATGATCTCAGTTAAGCAACAGCAAAAAAAAAATGTCATACAGCCCTTTTGGTCATGTCCAACTCTTTATGACCCCATTTGATGCTTTCTTGTCAAAGAAATTGGAATGATTTGTCTTCTCCAGTTCATTTTATAGATGAGGAAACTGAATTAAACAAAGTTAAGCCACTTGTGCAGGGTCACATGGCTAATAAGTTCCTGAGGCTAGATTTAAACTCAGGTCCATTTCCAGACTCAGCGCTTTATCCACTGAACCACCTGGCTGCCTCCTAAAAGCAAAAATAGATGTAAACAAAAGAGATAATATGGGAAACTATATTTTGCTAAAAGATACCATAGACAATAAAGTGATGTAATTATTAAAAATCACAGAAGATTTTTTCTGATAAAAACCCAATTTCTTAAATATATAGAGGAACAAGTAAATTTGTAAAAAAAAAGAAGGAGCCATTTGTATGTTGTCAAAGAATATACATGAGCAGTTTTCAAAAGAAGAAATAAAAGCTATCTACAGTAATATAAAAAATTAGGTGTTACATTGTTAGTGGATTTGAGAACTGATCCAGCCATTGAGGAGAACAATTTGTAACTATGACCAAAGGGCTAAAAATGTGCATACCCTTTGACCCAGCAATACCACTTCTAGGTCTGTGTCCCAAAGAGATCACACAAGTGGGAAATGGACCAGTATGTACAGAAATTTTTATAGCAGCTCTTTTTCATGGTGGCAAAGAATTGGAAATCAAGGGGGAATGCCCATCAATTGAGGAATGGCTAACCAAATTTGGTACATGAATATAATGGAATACTATTGTGCTATAAAAAATGAGGAGCAGATGGACTTCATTATAACCTGGAAAGACTAATATGAAATGATGCTGAGTGAGGGGAGAAGAACCAGGAGAACATTATACATGATTACAGACACATGGTATCTGTAAGGACTAACTTTGATACATTTGGCTCTTCTCATCAATGCAAGGTTCAAAGACAGTTCCAAAAGATTCATGATGGAAAAAGTTCTGCATATCCGGAGAAAGAATTATAGAGTGTGAATGCAGATTATTTGCTCTCCTTTTTTTTTCTTTTTTCCTTCTTTTTGGTTTTGTTTCTTTTTTCTCATGATTCATTCCATTGGTTATAATTCTTCTTTCCTACTGGACTATTATGTGAATAAGTTAAATGTGAAGGTATATGTAGAACCTATATTGGATTACATGCTGTCTTGGAGGGGAGGGGGAAGTAGAGGGAGGGATAGAAAATGTGCAACTCAAAAACTTGTGGAATTGAGTGTTGTAAAGTAAAAATGAAAACAATAAATTAAAAAATGATGTAGCACCTCACATCTATCAGAAATGAAATGCTGGAAGGAATGAGAGAAAATAGCCGCACTAATGAGTTGTTGGTAGAGTAGTGAACTAGTCTATCCATTCTGGAGAACAGTTTGGAATTCTGTCTAAAAAGCTATAAAATTCTGCTTGTCCTTTTATCCAACAATACCACTCCTAGATCTGTATCCCAGAAAGATCAAAGGAAAAGGAAAAGGACTTATATGTACAAATATATTTGTACTAGCACTTTTTGTGGTGAGCAAGAATGAGAAGGAATCAGAAATCAAGGAGATGTTCACCCATTAAGGAATGGCTGAACAAGTTGTGGTATATGATTGTGAAGCAGAAATGGCCAGGGTGGTGCTTTCAGAAAACAAACATACCAAGACCTATATGAACTGATGAAATGTGAAGTGAGAAGAACCAGGAGATCATTGTGCACAGTAACAGCCACGTTGATGATCAACTATGAAAGAATTGGCTACTCTGCTAATTATAGTGGTCCAAAACAAAAAGTCTCATAATAAAAAAAAAACATTATCCACCTGCAGAGACAGACAGACAGAGAGAGAGAGAGAGAGAGAGAGAGAGAGAGAGTAATTGCTGAACTCTGAGTCCAAATTGAAGTATAATTTTCTCACTTTTTAAATATGTGTAATATGGAAGTATGTTTTGCATAATTTTGCATGTAAATCTATCATATTGCTTTTCTTCTCAGTGAGTGGGGAAGTCAAGAAGAGAATTTGTAACTCAAAATTTAAAAAAGAATGTTATTTTTTTTTGAAATTAACAAAAAGATGAATTTAATATTATTTCTCATAAACTTTTATGATTTATTCTGTTGTTGCCTTGACTGGTGTCACTTTGATTGTAAATTAAAAGCAAAATGAGAGCCACACAGGATAGAGGGCATTCCTAACACATGGCTAGGATCTCAATCCCTGGACCACTGCTAGAGGGTAGCTCCCTAACTGGGGGCATTAGTGTGAAGTGAACCACTTTTTAAACTCACTTCCAAGAACTAAATTACGATGAATATGAGTCACATTTCATAGATCTTTCTCATATATATAAGCCGGTGAATAACAAGGCTATAGACAGAAATACAAAAATTCAGAAAGCAAAGGGTTTTAGGGTAAAAAATAATTATTTCACTGTTGGAAGTGTTTTGTTTGATATCACTGCCACATCTAATTTGAAATATCCATCAAACAATTGGTGTTCATGACTGGAGCTATAGGACAGAGAGAAACTAGAATTAGATATATAGATATGTGAATTATCCATATGTAGATAGTAATTATGTCCATGGGAAATTTTGAGGTTCCCAAAGGAGAGAACATAAAAAAAAACTAGAAGAGGGCACATGATAGTGTGATTATAATGGAAAGAAGCTATAAGTGGGTTATTTCACATGTTTAACCAGGTGCCAAACATACTGATTATGAATTTTTTTTCTATTTATCTATATATTTCATTGAACAACATATTCAGTCTGCTCCTTGGACTGTACTTGGAACCTTTCCAGCTTGCTTCCAGCTTGGTCAGAACTTGCACCTTTCTGACCTAGTATCTAAGGACACAATTAATAATTAGAATAGGAATTTGCAGAGCTTGACCATTTCCTTCCAAGAATGTGTTGCCCAGAATGAAACAGTATTCCAAATGAGAATATTTCTGGAAGCTATGTTTTTCTTAATCTAAGACTTTCAATTTCCCTTCTTAGTTCAATATACACACATGTGTATATGTATGCATGTAGTAAGTGTGTCTGTATATATGTATACACATGTGTTTATATGTATAATATATGTATATATGTGTGTATGTGTCCATATACACCTATATCCTGAACCCACATACATCCTGAAGCCACATACTTGACTGTTAAAAGCACCAAAGCACCTAGAGTAATTATGCACAGTAGCTAATTATGGACAACACCTTCATTTTCAATTCAAATTCTAATCTAGATAACTATACAAGTACATTTGGGATTCTCATAGGACTTTTAACTCACTTTATAGGCATGCGTTTAAAGCATATTTCTACTCTAAGTGAATAGTCAAATAATAAAATAATTATACAGATACTTTTAGTTTAATACAATAAGACTCTGAAAATCACAAGTAGGGTTTGTACCTAATTCTGCTTAAGCATGATTCAAATAAAAATTCCTTTCTGTTAACATTAGACTCCACATACAGGTGGAAGAGCTGATCTGAGGACCATTGAACACAGTTAATTTTCCTAATGCATCACAATTACAGAAACACCTGTGCTAAATAACCTTGTCCTGATCACCATGAAAATGGATAGTGTTCAATAACCCTCAAAATATCTCATTTCATGCTGATTCACATTTTCTCTAACTATTTTTCTGTGACACTTACAAAGCCAAATCCAATTTATTTCCATTCTTGAAGTGAAATGATTTTCAAAATGAAGCAGCGTATTTTGGAGATATCATTTGGTATGCTAAGTGTGTGTCTACACAGGGCAGAAAGATCAAGTTAAAATCAAAAGTTCAATACAAACATCCTGCCCCATCTGTAGGAGTGCTATTTCCATGCAAATTATGACTTTCAATGGCCTGTGAATATCTTGGAGCACAACTTCCACTTTAGATGCTCCAAAAGTTACTAAACTCAGTTGATGTGTTAAATAACCAATGACTGAAAAAAAGGCAGCAATTAGAGTTTCATTGAATTTTCTTCCAGAGGAAACCCTAATATCACATTCAAATGATCAGGAATGTAGCAATGACAGTATTCCACAACAATGATAATAATTATAATTTGTACTTTGTTACATTTACCAACTTATTTGATCTTTATAATAGTCTTGGGATATAAGTAGTACAGATTATTGTTATCCCCATTTTATAGATTAGAAAGATTACGAAAATAAAACAGCAATGTATTGCTTCTTATTCATAATCCTACAGTTATTCAGTATCTGGGGCAGGATTCAAAACCAAATCTCTTAGTTCTCACCAAACTATGTAAACTCTTCTGTTCCAGTCATTTAAAAACCGTCTGTGATATCATTTCATAATTTTACTACTTGGCAGGTCCTAGTACCCACTAACCTAATTTATAAATTAGTACTTCTTCAAACTGTATCATTTTTTTACATAATTTTCATGTATTGATTCATTGAGCCACAAATGTCATTATAGAGCGGTGAGCTTCCATTTCTATTGGAGCTCTGACACAATGCAGATCCAATAAGCTTACTCATATGGTGCCTTTCCATGTGGAAGATTCTAGGGAGCTGGAGGCTGTTGTAAGTTGTGCTTCAAGATATTCACAGGCCATTGAAAGTCGAGTTTTTTTTGGAAATAACAATAGTACCCCTATGCTTTCTGTCCCTCACTCCCCTTCTCCAAACACTATCCTCTATTCACTAATCCATCCTTACAACTTTCTATTGTCTAATTTCCATTCTCTCATATCCATACTCTGCACTGTCCTTTCAAATTTTTAGTGTGATAACATATTCTCTCAGTGCTTCCTTCCTAATCTATAGTTTTTACTATGCTTTATCATGCCACCTAGAGAGGAAGAATATTAATTAAGACTATTCATGTTAATGGAAGAGAACAGAAGAGAATGATACTATTTTGAAACTTCAGTTGATTAATGACTTCATAGGTATGTGATGTCTTTGCTTTTTCTTCAAATTTATATATAACTTCAACTCTTCTTATCCAGTACCACTTTTTGTCCATGTATTTCTAAACTTATCAAAGAGGTTTCCCCCAATTCAATTTTCATAAAGATTTATTAATAGGAAAACTGAAATTTAAGATTACCTTGAAAGATTGACCCAACTTTTCTATCAACTAACATATCTGGTCCTTCTAGAGTTAGGCAACATGCACAAGGGACTGTGTTATTAGCAGAGAATGCATAGATAAAATTGAAACAGTCCCCAGACTAAAGGAATTTGTATGTTTAAAAATAACAATATGTCTAGTATTCAGAATGTCTGCCTGCTTTTTCTAATCCTTGCCTCATGACTTGAATATATCTTTTCTTTTTTTTTTTCTGCTAACTCAATACTTAATTTTCTCTGACATCTCTTCTGTCACCATACTCTCTTTAGTGGTGCAGGTCACAAGCCATTCACAACTTCTTATCCTATAAAAATTTTGTCCATATTTTCACATAAATATTTTATAGAGATTACCATCTCCCCTATTTTAATAATATTTAGAGATAATTCAATCATGCAAGCTATCTCTCTTTTCTCTTACTATGTGGTTGGCTCAACTCTACTCTAGTTTTTTTATCATATTGTCCCTGAATGACATGTTTCATTTATTATTAATAATTACCACTGGTAACATTCCGGAGACTTCATGTCAATCATGGCCCTTAAGGTGCTTTGAAATTTTGATTCCTTCAAGATATTAGGTTTTCACAAATCACAGAGATATATTTTTACCTTAGGAATACTTGAATAAATAAATGATCTGTGATTTCATCAGATGGTAAAATTCCAGTCTAGAAACTTTTTCCACCCACATGGAATAGATCAAATCTTACCTATGATTTAGTAGATGAGTCCTAAGGAGTTTCTTGAGACACGTAGAGGTCTTTCTTGCCCAGAGTCAAACAACTATTAAATACCTATGCCACACAAAAGGCAATGAAGGATTATTGATGTCAGAAAAGAAGGATTTTTAATTCAGGGAAAAGTTGTGGTAATTGATGGTCTCACAAAATAGTAAAAAAGTATTCTAGTTTGCTCTAGTAATCTTTCCATTCAACTCTCAATCCAGGTCTTTATCCATCTGCAGCCTTTCTGTATATGTATTTACATATATATATGCATATATATGTATATATATTATCTGTGCATATAAACAATAAATATATACTCACATATATGCATATATAGTTATACAAAGAATACATGTTCGTATGTGTATATAGGCAAACAATATATGTACATGTGTATATTTGTGTATTGGTATACCTGTACTTATATGTACATACACCATTTCAAAGTGTCTGGACCATTTCAAAGGGAGGAAGATAAAAAACTGGAGAATATAATATAACTATAGTAAAAGTGATTAAGAAGATATCAATAATTGACTCATGAATATGTAAAATATTTATGAGAATATTTACATACATGTTGAAAGCATTTTATTAAAACATGAGTGGACAAGGTTTAACTGACAATACTTTATATATGAACACATCTTAATTATTTATGCAATTAACAAAGTTTCAAAGACTACAAGATTACAATGTTTATTAGTTGACTATTATAAGGAAGTATTTGATTCACTCTAGCAAAATATTTCCCAACTCTATGTAAAGATCATGTAAGATTCCCTAATAGATGTAACAGCACAGATGCTATTTTTTTCAGGGACTTGATTATTAATATCAAATGAGCCATAAAATGAGAAAACATATGCTCATGAAAATTGTTTACCATTGTGGGTGTTCTTCTTTTGATTGTGGGACTCCCTATAGATGGTAAGGGGCTCCAAATGTTCCTATTTGTTTCTGTTATTGTGCTGCTTGCATCAAGTCCCAAATTAACATCCATTCAAAATAACTCTTACACAAACCCACATCCATTCAAAATAACTTTTACACACACACACACACACACACATTTATTCATGTGTACAAAATTCTCATGAAGAATTTTTAGTAGTGTAGGTATGATTCAGTACTTATCACCATCTGCTTAATGGCCTTTGGATAGTAGAAAGATTTCATTTTCTACTCTTTTCAATTTTTCAATCTAATTTTGTTGTATTGTTGCCCTCACAACTCTTTATGATCTCTTCTATTTCTTATTTTCACCATTCTTTTTTATAGTGTCTTTTCTATCTTCTGACATGACACATTAGGGAAGGAGTATCAAATTATGATGGTTTCAATGTCACTGAAAATAATTTCTTACGAAATAGGAAATAACTTTTTGTCTATTTTTTCCAGTTTCATCTTTATATATTCTTGATATAATCTAGTTTGGATTTCTTGCCAAGCAACTGAAAATGTGTTTTTTCTCTATGTTTCTCACTATTCATGAGGTAATAGTTTATAGTCTTCCCCTTGTCCCCTTCCATAAGAATTATAAACAAATCTACATCCAAACTTAATGATTTCTCTGTCTACCTTGCATCTCTCCTTGGCAAGGAGCTCAGGACTTTGCTGTCTGGCAATTAGAAAGGTATTATATATACACACTATTATCTTCCTTGTTGTGACTGGTAAGTTAATATCTTCCACAGATTGTGAAATTTTGTGTTGGCGTTTCCATTTTTAATTATTTATTTATATTTAAGTAACCATTTAACAGGCATTGATTAAGCATGTGCCAGGCACTTTGTGAAGTGCTGAGGATACAGAGAAATAAAAACAATTTCAATAGGAGGTATTTAAATGCATATCAAATTTTCTAATTTTATCTGCTAATTTGTTATGTATTCTGATTGATGTTCAAATATATTGATGGCCTGAATGTACATATACAATACAGAAATGGATCCTATATTGATAACTAGTCATTTCCTGTCCATTATAAGATAGTCAATTTCCTTTTTTGGCGAAGTTGTTCAGAGGGTGCTGTATCTAGTACTTTCTAAGTCTCATTTTTCATAATGTATTTATGACAAACAAGCATGAGGCTTTTATGTAATCTACAAACTTTGTTTCTTTAGTTTATTTATTACGAGCTACATTTTTTTAACATATAGATAATGTAACATTTTAAAAGTCAGCCTCAGAGCCAGGAAAACCTGGGTTCCAGGTCTTCCTGAACATGGGTTCAGATTCTCTTCTGACATTTATTTTCTGGATAACCTGGGGACATTACTCAATCTGAGTACTATAGAAAGCTCTCTAAGAAAAGGAAGTTGTCAATATACAGAGGTAAAAGAATTTTCCTAGTCATGGCATTCCCTGTGCCAGTGGCATACCAGCTACAGTTTCTATACCTTGTTCTATGCCCCTCTTTGCATGAAATAGCTGTGTTAAAATACATGCTAATTTAATTTGCAGTACTTTTTGTAGAATTCCTTTCTCCCTTTCCTATTATTCCAACAGATGTTGGAGTATAAGTTGCAATCATCTTCACAGTAGTCTTTTTGCTTATATTCATCAAGAGTGCTACAAAACAAGATGAACACATTTCCTATGACCTGGTTTCTTTTACTTTTAAGTGCAAAATAAAACAAGCTTCTTTACTTGTCCCCTCAAGAAGAACTTGTGAACTATAATTTAGATGGAATTTCATTCTTTTACAGAATTAATTTGAAAATGGAAATAATAGTTTGAGAGCTAGAAATGACATTAGAGGTGATCCAGGGAAACCTCCTCATTTTATATATGAAGAAAAAGAGTGGTTCACGGAGGTTAAATAACTTATCCAAGGTCAAACAAATCGATCATCCTTGTTCTTTCCATTGTCACATACTTGTAGATAGGGTTTAGGTCCTCTACTATTGTACTCACATTGACTTTTGGTCTAGTATTTCCCATTTTAAGTACCGAAAGTTAAATTAATGTTAGTGTTTTCTCCTTCCTTATCTGAATCTCTGCTGCCATCACTACACAAGCAGAAAGGGCACTGAATAAAGCTGAGGATCTATGTGTATTTCTCTGTGTTTTGTGGATTGCCATAGGCAAATAATCCAACACCAAGGGATCAGCCTACTGATGCTGAGTCCCTCCAGACTTAGGCTTCAGATAGCAGACACTCATGAAACCAAGAATGCACTCAGGGTTTTTTTTTTCATAATCTTAGCAACTAGCAGAGTTCTGCTCTGCAAGTACAGCATTTAAAAAGCAGAGCTATCACTTCTGTTCTTTGAGAAGACAAGTATAGAATGATTATGGTAAACTTTTCTATTTACAGAGGGCTTATACTCAATGATGTACTTTAAACCGATTAAGTCATTTAAATTGGGACAAGAGATGGAAATTACAGAGACAGATTTAGGCATGATGTGAGTAAAACTTTACCAAAAATTAGAGTCCTGAAAATAATGTCATTCGCATTGAAAGGTGATGGGTTTCCCCTTACTAGAAGATTTCTAGCAGGGGCTGGATGACTACATTTTAAAAGTTTTTGCACAGGAGATTCCTGGGTTGATTGAATTAGATGACTTCTAATGTCACTTCTAACTCAGTAAATTAACATTTCTTAAATACTTAGTAGGTGCCAGGTACTGTGCTAATAGCCAAGGATATAAACAAATGAAGATATACCCTGATCTCAAGGAGTTTACAATATAATGGGGAAAACAACATGCAAACAACTATATACAAACAAATTGTGTACAGGATAAGTTTGAGGTTATTAAATGAGGAAAGGCACTAACATTAAGAAGGACCAAGAAAAGTTTCTTGCAAAAGCTGGGGCTTTACCATGTAGGAAAGTTAGGACATGTGATCATCTGGCAACTAACATGCAGCATAATATTGCTCTAATCATAGTTGGTATTTTCATTGTTCTTGATTTGCTGTGTTTTGATATATTTCAGGAATATAGCAGTCCCAAGAGAATACTGCAGTCTAAGACAGTGGTTTTTGCAGTAGTGAGTAAAGCTGTACATTACAAATCAACTTATTCTCCACCCATGTCAATCCTGATACTAAAATATTATCCATTTTTATACTGTACACACTATGCACATGAATAAAATAATTTGAAGAGATGATCACTTACATCATGTAAATTGGGCAATGTGACTTTTTCACTCTATTTTCTATTTCTAAGTTGCATAATTAAACATTCTATAGGGGAAATAGGTGTAGTCTCACAAGATTTATTTTTAGGATATGTCTTATGATTTAATTGTGCTGGACACAGTTATTTTCCTTTTTATGTTTACTATGGCTAATATTTCTTTTGAAATCCTTTTCATTCCCTGTGCATATATTGATTCTATCTAGAAATACAGTGGAAGTCAGGTGGAAACCAGCATGTTACTAAAATCCATTATAAATAATCCATTTATAAATAATAATCCACAGGTAAATAAATCAGAGTTGATTGGATTACTATAATCTCCTAAATAAAAGACACAGTTTTGTGGGTGATAAAGCAATTCAAATACATTTCCAGAAAATAATACCTTATGATCATATAATGCCTTTAAACTTTGCAAAATAATTTCATATTTCAAGTGATTTTCACATCTGTGAGGCAGGTATTATAGTTAGCATTTTACACAGAGAGACTTTAGTCCCAGAGAGAGTCAATGACTTGCTTAAGGTCATAAAGCTATATGCTGGCAAAACCAGAACAAGAATAATAAAAGCATAAATTTTAAAGTGCAAAGCATCCTTAGAAATTAACTTATTTTTATTGTTTTTATTTTAACTAGTTTCCTCAATATGTCCCTTTCCTCAGCCCTTCTTAGTGCTATTCCTTGTAGAAAAATTATTTTAAAAGTGAAAACAATATGTAGTTCAGCAAAACTAATAAAATATCCAAAAAGTCTGACATAACATACAATGTCAGTGAAGCAGGCAATGGACATTTATTAAATCCTTACTATGTGTCAGATATATGGTTAAGCACTGGGAATATAAATATATTTTTTTTAAATCTCTGTTCTCAAAGAACATAGATTTTAACTGAAGAGACAACATGCAAATAATTGAGTCCTACAGGAAGCCATAAAAACTAAGAGGCATAGGAGAGGGCCCAGAAATTTTCGTGCATGGCAGAGAGCTAATCCACAAGCACAAAGACAAGAGATATAGTGTTTTTTACTTAGGGTTTGCAAGTAGGACAATGTAGCGAGATCTTAAGGTATGCATAGCAGGGTAAAAGGAAAGAAAAGTAGAAAAAAGAAAGAATCTAAGTAATGAAATGTCTTAAATAACTAGCAGAGTTATTTACACTTGATCTATAGGCAATAGGGATCTGCCAGGCCTCAAATGAGCAGTGGTATCACATGTTCAGGCATCTATTTCAGAAAAAAAATCATCTCAACATCTGAGTGGAAAGCAGATTGAAGTCCAGAAGGAATTGATGCAGGGAGATCAGTTAGAAGGCTATTACAAAATTCCAAGTTATAGATAACAAGGATTATGGGATAATCAATAGAGATAACTTGATGAATTGAGGCCTTTTGTGAAGATAGAAAAGATGAGTATAGACAATTGATTGGCTTTATCGAGTGAGTAAGAGTGAGCAAAGAGGATTCAATGAAAACTTCAAAGTTATAAGCCTTGATGCCCAGAAAAATTGTGATTCTATTTAAAAAAATGGCCTTTTCTCAAGGGATATATGTTTTGGGTGGGGGATAATGAACTAAGTTTTACATATGTTCAGTTTGAGACCAATACAGGAAAACAATTTCCAAATATCAAATAAACTATTGAAGATAGATGAAAAGAGTTGAAGAGAAAATAGGGCTTGATACAAACATCTGAGAATCATATGCCTAATATGATAGTTATGCACATGGTAAGTGATTATAGCACCAATTGAAATAATAATAAAGGAATAAAAGAGACTCCAGAACATAGAGTTGAGGTATACCTATGGATAGTCAGCATAAAATAAAAGAAGAACCAATAAAGGAAATTGAAAAGAACTGGTGGGAAAATTAGAAACACAACTAATATAGAGCAATTTAATACAGACCTAGAGAAGAGAGAATATCCAGTAGGTGGTGATCAACAATGCTAAGTGCTACAGAAAAGTCAAGATGCATAAGTATTGAGAAGAAGCTACTGAATTTGGCAGTTAAGAAATTAGTGGTCACTTTGGAGAGGACAATTTCAGTTGAGGATAAGGGCCAAATTGAGGAAGATTTCAAAGAGAGCGAGAGGAGAGGAAGTTGAGGCTCTGAGTATAGATGAATTTCTTGAAGGGTTTACACATGAAGAAGAGTATATATATATATATATGTATATATATATATGGATATATATATGTGTGTGTGTGTGTGTGTGTGTGTGTGTGTGTGTGACCATCAACAAATTTGTATGCAAAAGGAAAGTGGCCAGTAAATAGTGAGAGAATGAAAATTCAGACAGGGAAATGGATATATAGGGCAGACAATTAGATGGATAATTTGAAAGGGGATAGGATTAAGTTATATATAGAGGAATCAGGCATAGCTAGAGGAAGGCCCACCTTTTCATCTGATACTGGAGTGAAGGAGAAGATAATGGATGAAATATATCTGAATTAAATGAAATGAAGAAGTGAGGAAGGGAGAACTTCTTCTAAATGATCGCTTTAGGTGAAACATGAAGCAAGGCCCTTAGCTGATGGGACGAGTTAAGAGGTTTGCATTATTTCAAGACTTAAAGAGGAACTAGAAGGTTTGGAACCACCATTGTGTGGATAGAGTGATGGGATAGTGAATTAGTTAGGAAGGAAAAGAATACTTTACCTGTTGAAGTGAGGAGTCCATTTGAAATTACATGAATAGATTTTTATCAGAATCAGTTGTTATGGTTTTAAGGGTTTCTCTAGCTACATTTATCAGCACCTGAAGAAATGGAAAAGAAGCTTATAGATGAAGTAATTGGGGTGTGATAAGGTGCAATCAGCAAGAGGACAATGGACCAAGGGAAACAATTGTCATAGATAACATAGGGTTGAGTGGTTTACAAGGTCTTCAAATAGAGAAGGGAGAGGAGAGTTGTGAGTGAAGAGTTGAAGAAAAAAACTGAAATGTGGATGGAAAGACGACTGAAGAAGAGGATTAGGAATCATAAAGCATAAGGAAAGATGGAATTATGGATCATGACCATAATTACATAAAGGAATTTCAAAGTTTGGCATCAAAAAGTAGAACACTTGTGGGTAATGGCAAAGATCAACATGGCGGATTGTCTGAAGAATAAGGTTAATAATTTTTGGGCAAAAGGAAAGATGAATGATGATTGTCACATAAAGGAATTTCTGAGTTTGGGATTAAAGAGGAAGAACACTTGGTGGTGATGGAAAGATCAAAGTATCATATTTTAAGACACAGCAAGACCTCTATGTGTAACTGAGTTGGAGTAGAGAAGGTGGGCTATGAGATTTGAGTAGATAAAGGCACAATGGATTATTTCAAGGGGTATCAATATATGATTATTTCCCCAGCATGCATGCCAAGTATGGCCTTACAAAGAGAGAATATCTGTGAGTCAGACACTAAATTCATTTCAGAAATAAGGAGGATTACTTGGGGATTCATAGAGAACAGCTACCAGTATATGAGCTAGGTGATAAAATCTAATAGATAGTGCTTATCTCAAAGGTCTAAAGATTGCTTACTAAAGGTTGCAGATGTAGAGTCTAGAGTTGTTGGGGAGCAAGAAACATTCTGATTAACCACCATGACCAGGAAGCGAGCAAGGGTGAAGAAAGAGAATGTGGAAAGTACTATAAATAATGACAAAGGTAGCAGTGTCATCTGGAAAGAGACATGTCTTGTCAATGGCAAAAAGATGTAAAGAAAGAAGTTCAAGATAAAAAGGCATATGTTATTTATGGATCTTACATTCTAAAGGCCATGGAGGAAATGCTGGGCAGATCTTGAATGGTACAATGGAAGGTAAAATTAAGTTTGATAGGTAAGAGGAAATGGCAAATTGAGGATAGTGAACAGAGTTTGAACCTCACTGAGCAGGGCTTCAGATCATTGGGAGAAGATAATTAAAGAGGGATCAGAGTTGGTTAACCATTTAATAGAGTTCAGGCAGAGTATCATTGATGAGAAAGAGGTTTGTTGAGAAAGCCATGGGATCAGAGGGTGTTTAAATATCCCAGTATATGGTAATGTGACCTGTGAGATCCTAGGAATCTAGTCAGACAACATATAGGTTCAGGCAGAGGTGTGAGAATGTGGTCAAGAGGTAAAGACGCACTGGGCACAGGCCCTGCTACTGATGGATTCTGAGGTTGATTGATACTTTGCACATGGGAGTTTTGAGCTACAGTAGAGAAAAAGGCAATAAAGTATATGTTAAGTCAGATGACATTATGGTGAGTTCTCAGGAGAAGTGAGCTATCAGGCTGCCTATGGAAGGGTAAACCTTCCAAGGTCAGAAAAGGAGAGCAGATTAAAGTTTCCATATTTATTGGGTTTGGGACCAGTGCCATGAATGGTTGCTGCCCTTTTAGTATGGGTGAGATAAAGAGATCCAGTCACAAAAAATGGAGAAAAGGATTTGGTGGAAGGGAAGTTGCCTGTCTTGGAGAAGACCTTTGGGTTAAGGAGGTAGGATGGTTTTTTGACTTAGAAAGCAGTGAAGTTCACATGATGGCCCTGGGGGAAGGTCCAAAATATGTTGGAGGCCAGAACCAATCTTGTGGTATATGGCAGAGAAGATAGCCCAGAAAACCACCAGGTCCCAGCCTCAGGAGCATATCACAGCTTTCCCTCATGTAGCACAGAGAGAGACCAATGGTGAGGGCCCGTTTAGGAGAGGGCCAGGTAATAGAGTTTTTCTTATCTCTTCTCTGCACACCTGGAAGTGGCGTTGGGCAGATCCTGATGAAAAAAAAAATTGTCAGGTTAGCAATAAGTAGCTTCTTAATATCCAGTGGTGGTCTTATGTCAGATTAGGAAGTCCTGGTTGGAAAGATGTTCAACGCCCCTAGCTGTTCTTTGTGAGAAATTCATATTTATAATGTCGTAGCATTTAATTTAAATAATTTTGTTGATTTTCTATTCAAATTACTAGAGACATATTATTTTTCTCTTGTTCTGTCTACTTCTCTTTATATTAGTTAATATGACCTTTTCCATGCTTCTCCATATTTACTATATTTATCTATTTTTCTTCAGCATAGTAATTTTCCACTGCATTCAGGTATCCCAATTTATTTAGCCAATAATCATTGTTTCCAGCTCTTTCTTATTTCAAAAACTACTGCTATAAATATTTGTATGCATACAGGGTATTTCCTTCTGTCACTTTACTCCTTTGGCTTTAACACTGGCAAAGGAATCTTTGAGTTAAAGCATATGAACAATTTAATTGCTTTCTTAGCATAATTGCAAATTATTTTCCAGAATAGTTGTTCCATTCCACAGCTAATCCAATAAGACATTATTGTATCCATCTTTCCACAATTTCTCCATTATTGAGTCTTAACTCTGTCATTTCTGATAATTTGCTGGGTGTGAAGTGAAACTTTGAAGATTTTTAGTTGCAATTGCTGAGTACTAGTGATTTAGAGAATGTTTTTCATATGGTTATTGATAGTTTGAAATTTTTCTTTAGAAAAATGTTCATTCATATCGTTGGAATACTCATCTATTGGAGGTTTGGGGTCAGGTATTTCTGCTGATTGTCTTTATATTTTCAATTTCAAACATTTTTCAGAGATGTCTGGATATTTTCCCAGTTGACTACTTTCCTTACTGCTTAATACACAGCAATAAATGACCAGTGTTGGGTAGCTAGGTGTCATAATGGATAGAGAACCAGACTTGAAGTCAAGAAGACCTGAATTCAATTACAGCCTTAGACATTTATTAGCTATGTAATGCTTGACAAGTCACTTAACTTTGTTTGCCTCAGTTTCCTACCGAAATTTTGGCCTACTGAAGAATGTTTCATTAACTCAGGGTCACATCCATATGCAAATGACATGTCAAAGTAAGACTTGAATCGAGGTTCTACATGGCAAACTTAATATGTCAGTCAATAAACATTCACTAAGTACCTACTATATAACAGGCACTATTCTACATTCTGGAACTACAAAGAAAGGCAAAATAAACAAACCAACAAATAACAACTACCAAACAAAAAACACAAATCTCCACTTTCAAGAAACTCACAGGTAATGGAGGAGATAACTTGCAAGCAACTATTATGTTGAAACAAGCTATTTACAGGATAAACTGGAAATAATCAAAAAAGGAAGGCAATAGATTTAATGGGGATTGGGAAAGCTTCCTCTAGATGCTGGAATTTCTACTGGGAATTGAACAATGCCAGGGAAGCCAATAGGTAGCAGTAAATATTCCAGATGTGGGGTATACTCAATGAAAATACTCATAATCAGATAGAGCAAGAGAGCCAGTGTCACTGGATTGCAGAGAATATGGAGGGGTGTCAGACATAAGAACACTTGACACATGGGCAGTACATGGCATAGGTTGCATAGGGCTTTGAAGACTAACTAGAATTTTATATCTGATCCTAGAGGTGACAGGGAACCACTGCAGTTTATTGAGTAAAGAGATGATATGGTCAGATTTCTGCTTTAGGAAAATCACTCTGGCAATTGAGTTAAGGATTATATAAAGCAGGGAGAGACTTGTGGCAGGGATACAACCAGCAGGTTATTGTAATCACCCAGGTGGAGGTGGTAAATGCCTGCACCAGATGGCAGTGTGAAAGGAGAGCAGGGTGGATGATTATGGGAGAGATGTTATGCTAATATTTATAGGCCCTGTGAAACATTTGGGAATGAATTTAGCTAAAAGCTGTCTTCAGACTTTGCTGACACCCTTGTTATTTTACTCTAAATTGGCTTAGTCGTTTTATTCCAAGATCCCTTTTACTTCCATTTCACTAACCATTTCCTCTTTGTTGCCATTCAGAGTAGCAGTTCCCTTTTTTTTTCTTCTTCGACCTTCTAAGAGATAAAATCATCAGAAAGATAGGTGAAATATTTATCTCATGCTTTGCCTTTCACAAGATGAGACATAAGAGATAGCCAAAAACCTGGAGTTCCTAATTGTTATTTAATTTGGCATTTTACTGATTTTGTAATCCATTTTAAGAAAGCATCATCCATATTTTCCTTCTGGATGAGCAACGTGTAGTATTTGCAACAATTCAACAGACTTTTACTGTGACACCTTTTCAGTATATGAGAGCAGGATTGTTTCATTTTTTTGTCTTTGTATACTCAGTGAACTTAATACTTTTTGATTGATTAAAAATACATAGGCCTTTACAACACATTGAATATGGGGGATAATTGAGAGTGAAGAGCTGAGTTTAAAGGCTAGATTGTAAGCTTGGGTGACTGGGAGGATATTGTTACTCTTGAAAGTAATAGGGAAATTAGTAAAAGGAAAGAGGTTGAAGATAAAGATCATTTGATTTCTGCTTTGAATCTATTGAACTTAAGACAGTAACATCCATTTTGAGGAAAGAAGTATACTCTACTCTTTTCTTCAGCTGAAACCATCAGAGCTACAGGCAGTGATAGTGCTGCTAGACAAGTCAAGGGTCAATTTTATGCTCAATCCACTTTCTCCATTCAAATTTAGGAATTGCTTTAACCAAATCTTGAACATGTCAAAGTATTAATTAGATTACAACATTCTCAGAATATCTTGTACCTATTATAAATGACATAGCTCAAGTATTCTGGGCACCATGGAAGAGGTAGGGCAGATAATTTTTTAATAAGTTCACTAAGACTTAATTACTTTTTGATTTTTCATGTTTATCTAATACAAGTGGTTTCATTAATTAGAGCAAATTCCCCCTGAAGAGAGACTCTTGATAGTTCCCTCCCCCTGAGTGAAGAAAATATAAAGAATTTCTTCTAGATTTAATAATAACTCACTCTCCTTCTTTGGGGTAAGAGGTATGGCTTCTCTTATTTAGTGAAAGATATGCTAACGAAAATGTTTCAATTATTCTGTTTTCCTTTTTGAATATCTTTTAAAATTTCAGTTGCAACAACAAGAACACTCACTGAAAAAATGTTACAACACATTTTTCTAGGCATAGCACTCTCTTTAGTGAAAATTTCAAAGTCATCGTTCTCCTAAGAAACATTAGATGATTGAAATATTTTGTTCAGGCAACTTTCTTAATGTAAGTGGACTGTTCAGCCAGAAGCTCTCCTCCTCTTCTTATAGGGCTTTCTGTTACCCTACCCTCTCCATGACTTCACCACCTGCAGCCAGAACAACTTCAGTGCCTGGAGCATAGGACCCCTGGCTCAGTGCTGCACCAGAGTTGCCACCTCCACAGCTGTTGCCTCAGCCTGCCAGAAGCTTGGAGCTCTGGCCAGCACAGGGTCTTTGCCACCCACATAACAGGGAGTTCAATTTGCTCAGTGTGAATTTATGTAAAGCAAGAATGGCTGTATTTGATGTTCAACCAGTAGTGTTGCACAAATCTCTCTGTCTCTATACCTATCTCTGTCTTTCTGTGGGTCTTTATCTCTGACTCTCTCTTGATGTATGTCGGTGTCATCCTCAGACCCTTGTATAGTACATTCTCTACATTCTGACTTTTCCATTTTCTAGGAATTTATATATCTTCTCTGTCATTATCAGATGGAAGCTATTTCTCACATTTTAGGAAACTAATGATTCTGATAACTCATCCCATGAATTGTAAAAGCAGTCCTTGATAGCTTTGCCCTATTTACTTTTATGGATTGCAGAACATCTCCATTCTCTCATGCTATGAAGGTCTCCTCCAGGCCTTTTACTATATATTCCATAGGAGATCCACCAATAGGCTAACTCTGATTATTTTAATATTTTGTCATTACCTATGCAACACTGTGGCTGTTCATATTATATGTTGTTCCTTCATATAAATCATCCTCTTTGAGTGAACCCTCATAAGATTTTACAAAGTAAATCCACATACCACATAATATGTGTAATATATATATGTATATATATACATATATGTGTGTGTATACAATATATAAATTGTGTAGATATTGTGTAATATATGCATAAATACAATAAATAAGACATAATTATGTATGTTCATATATGTAAACATCTGTCATCTATTTATCTACTCTCTATCAGTCTATCTATCTATCTATCTATCTATCTATCTATCTATCTATCTATCTATCTATCTATCTAATCTATCTACCAAAAATTTACCAGAATGGAAGTAATGTTGAAACAACTGGGCAGCTGCTTAAAAAAGACAGATTGTCCAAAGTCACCAATTGGCCTAATTTGCAGCATCCATTCTCTGTGACGTAATAATGGAATATAATAATGGTAATGCAAGTACAGGTTCTCACATCTGCTCAGATGTCTTAATGAGCTCAGAGAAAAGAATAAATACACTTACTAGGTCACAAATGATTGAGCAATGTTTAGGAAAAATCTACCTATATTTTCACACAATGGTTCCACATAAATTATGTATCATTGATTACAAAGATTTCCCTTAAAACTTTAATTTCAAATAAATAAAGCTTCCATTTAATGAGTACAAATAAACTCAGAAGTTCGAACTCATCACCAGGAAGCTGATAGACTTAGTCATGTGCACCTGAGTGTGTTTGAACACTTAGCCTGCCCTCTTTGCTCACCCATGAAAATCAGGTAACATTTTTTTTCCAAGAAAAATTGATGTTTTGCATCACTGAAATTTATTTTAACCAGTACTATATTTGAAAAAATAATTTTATAAACATTTTAAAATTTCATAAAGCTCAGGGCTTATTGGAGACTATTTACTAAGAGTATTAAAAAATTTTTAAGCCTGACACTTTCTTTGTCAGGGAGGAGAGAATAGGTCAATTGAAAAGGCCCAGTGGCAGGCTGGTGGGAGTCAAAGCATAGAATCCTGTGAAATAACCCTTGAGACAGTGGCTGATACCATATTGTGCAGAGCTTTGTACATCACATTTGGAGCTAGGGCCTAATTGCTACTTGTCTTTGATTCCTCTTCTATAAGGAAGGATAGAAATAGTTGTAAGTTGTAATAAGTTCTATAGTCAGCACAAAAGCAAGTGCCTGAATTCTGAAATAAACAATGATTCATACTCCACAGGCCTCCCATTTCCCTCATTTCCTGGACTTCCACAGTTTCCCCTCATGCTGAATTCTCATCTCTCCCTCTTTAGCAGGCCTTACAGGTGGTGTTTAGTCTACATGAACTATCACAATAGCCTTGTGTTGCTCTATCTACTCTTAGTCTCTCCAATTTCCAATTCATCATGTACATAGCTGATAATCTTGAAGAACCGATATGCTCAGGTCACTCCCCTATTCAATAAATTTCATGGGTTCCTTATCACCTCTTTGATAAAACTAAAATTCCTTACCCTGGCATTTACACACTTTCATAATTTGGCTTCTTCTTATTTTTTCCAGATTTGTTTTGCATTAATTCCTTTTCTGTATTCTCTGCTTCAGCCCTTTGGCTTATATCTTATTCCTCAAATATGGCATTCTATGTCTTTTTTCTGAGACTTATCACATGTTACATGCCCAGGACTAGAATGTATTTTTATACAGTGCCTCATTGAATTCCTAGTTGTTCGTTTGTTTTCAAAGCTTGACTCAATGACCACTTTTTACTTTACTTCTCCCCATAATTCTTAGTGTTCTGACTCTCCTTAAACTGATATTTATTCATCTATTTATGTGCTATGTATCTATCCAGCAAAACCTATACTCTTTCAAAGTATGGGCATTTTTTTTTTGTTTTTGTCATTGTATCTTTCTTGCTTATATATTTCTTTGGGCATTTTTTTTGGCTGCTAATTTGAATTAACAAAGATGATCAACCACTGATCTTTTGCAAATTACACCAGTTAATGAAACTCATTAAAAATAAGTGACAAGACTATTCCTCTATGGAGAAGAGCCTTCAATGGTCACTTCAAACCAAAATTACAATCTTGAAGAGTCTCTAAGTCTAAGTAAGAAATATGAAAATAACAAGGATTGAGAGCAGGGTTATTAAGAAAAGGAAACAAATTAAAAATATGAACATGACTTTCACTGGATTTTAACTTAAATTATCTATTCATTCAATAATTCTTCTAGTGCATTCAGAACTCCTCAAGCTCTATGGAATTCCCTTTATCACTTCTTGAAAGAAGGTTTATGTTTCCTGACAACTTAATAACTTCTATAGTTTAATCTCATTAACATGACTACCTCTAGCAGTGCAGATGGTAACTCATACATGCCTGTACATTCTATTCTGCTTTTTATCATGCCCTTCCATAGATGTCCCACAGATGATCCACTGAACATGATAGTCTTTGAACTTGGTTTTAATAATGTTTAATGAAGAGTAGTG
>CM053626.1:269618605-269636748 GCA_028646595.1 Phalanger gymnotis
CTCTTATCCTGCCTCCTCTATCTCTTATTTCTTTATAAATTTAGAAGACTTTTATACCCTTCTGTATGTGTATGTTATTCCTTTTTAAACAACTTCTGATGAGAATAAGGTTCCAGCACTACCAGCCCTCCACTCCTACCTGCTTACATCCTAACAGTTCTTCCATTCATTGCTTGTATGTATAATTGTTCCATTTTGCCTTTCTCAACCTAATTAAAATTTTTAGAATCATCCCATGATATTCAACTCAACCATAAGTCATTCTATGTATGTATTCTCTTTCAAACTACCCAAGTAATAACATTCTTAAGAATACAGATAACATTTTCCCATATAATACGTAAACAGTTTGACTTTGTTGAGTCTCTTATTATTGGTGTTTAATGTTTACCTTATACTTCTCCTAGATTTTTATGTCAAATTTTGCATTAAATTTTGGTCTTTTTGTCACAAATACCTGAAAGTCTTTCAGTTCATTAAATATCCTTTTACACTGAGTTATTCATGGTGACAAACTCAGTTCCTTTGTTCTTGGAAAGATGGTATTTCAAACCCTTTAGTCATTTAACATGGAAACTACTGAATCTTGTGTTATCCTAATTGCAGCTCTGCAGCATTTAATTTTTTTCTTGTTTGTACTGTCTTTTCTTTAATCTTTCCTTCCTTCAGAAGTTGGCTATGATGTTCCTATGAGTTATTATCCTGGGATCTTTTCAAGTCAATATTACATTGACTATGCCTGATAGTTTATGCAATATTCCACACCCATATTTTTCTAACTCTCCAAATAAAGGAGTAGGATCCATTTCCAACAGTCTCTTCTTCAGGATCAATATTATGGTCATTAAATCACCAAGCATTCAAATCCATCTTCTTGTTCACTTTGATAATATTATTCACATAATTGTGGATGTTATTTTGAAATTTCTGTTTACTTTACTCTGCATCAGTGAATATTCATTTTCTTATATTTTGATGAAACATTCTTATTTGTTATTTCTTAAGGAATACTAAAAATCCTATCCTCCAATGTTGCTAAGTTACTAAAAGATAGATCATAGGAATGGGAGTCAGGAAAGTCTGAGTTTGAATTCTGCCTGAGTCACTTACATGCTTTGGGACTCTGGACAAGACATTGTACTTCTTGGTATCAAAGTTCCCTAATATGTAAAGTGGATATTATAATAGCACATACACCACAGGGTTGTGAGAATTCAATTGAACTCAATTTGCAAACCTCAATGTCTATCTAAATAGCAGCTATTGTGCACCACAATTTACTTAGCCATTTTTGGAGGATAGGTTACCTCCTCTTTTTAGTTCTTTGCTATTATAACTGATGGTAAATATATTTTTGTTTTATATGTATTATTTATTTTGCAAAGTATTGCATGTATATGCATATATATGTATATACACATGTACATATGTGTGTGTGTGTGTGTGTGTGTGTGTGTACGTACTTGGGAGTCTACCTGCCAAAAGAAACCCAGGAATTATATGAACACAATTACAAAATGCTTTTCGCACAAAATAAAGTCAGATCTAAATAAATGCAAAAACATCCATTGCTCATGGGTAGACTGAGCTAATATAATAAAAAATGATAATTCTCCCTAAATTAATTAATTTATTAATGCCATGTCAATCAAACTACTAAAAATATTTTATAGAGCTAGAAAAAAATATATCAAAATTCATCTGGAACAATAAAAGGTCCAGAATATCAAGAGAATTAATGAAAAGAACTCCTAGGGAAGGTGGCCTAGCCATAACAGATCTTCAATCGTATTATAAAACAGCAATTATCAAAACTACTTGGTACTGACTGAGAAATAGAGTGGTAGATCAGTAGAATAGGTTAGGTATACAAGACACAGTAGTCAATGATTATAGAAATCTAGTGCTTGATAAACCCAAAGTCCAGCTTCTGGGATAAGAACTCTCTATTTGACTAAAACTGCTGAGAAAACTGAAAACAGTATGGCAGAAACTGGGCATAGACCAACGACTGACACCATATACCAAAGTCCAAATAGATACGTGATTTAAATGTAAAGGCTGATACTATAAACAGATCAGGAGAGCAAGGAATAGTTTGTCTGTCAGATTTATGAAGAATGGAGAAATTTGTAGCAAAACAAGAGATAGAGAAGTTATGAAATGCAAAATGGATAATTTTTATTACATTAAATTGAAAGGCTTTGGGACAAACAAAGCTAATGCAACCAAGATTAGGAAGGAAGCAGAAAACTTGCAAACAATTTTTATAACTACTATCTCTGATAAAGGCCTCATCTATTTTTAATTAATTTATTTATTTTTAGTCTTAAACATTCATTTCTACAAGATTTTGAGTTATAAATTTTCTCCCCCCCTCTCTCCCCACCCCAAGATGGCAGGTATTCTGATTGACCTTTTCCCCAGTCTGCTCTCCCTTCTATCACCTCCCTCCCCCCACCCTATCCCTTTTCCCCTTACTTTCTTGTAGGGCAAGATATATTTCTATACTCCATTGCCTGTATGTCTTATTTTCCAGTTGCATATAAAAACAGTTTTTAACATTTGTTTTTAGCAGCTTGAGTTCCAAATTTTCTTCCTTCTTTCCTCCCCAGCCCCACCCCTTGAGAAGGCAAGTAATTCAATATACGTTATACATGTATCATTATGCAAAACACTTCCATACCAGTCATGAAAGACTACCTACATTTCCCTCCATCCTAACTCATCCTCCATTTATTCAATTTTCACCTTTGACCCTGTCCCTTTTCAAAACTGTTCACTTCTGATTCTACCCTCCACCAGTCTGTACTCTCTTCAATCATCCTCCCTCTTATCCTTTCCCCCCTTACTTTCTTGTAGGGTTAGATACCCAATTGAGTGTGCATGTTATTCCATCTTTAAGCCAAATCTGATGAGAATAAGGTTCACTCATTCCCTTTCACCTCTCCTGTCTTCCCTTCTATTACAACAGCTTTTTCTTCCCTCTTTTAGGTGAGATAATTGACCACATTCTATGTCTTCCTTTCTCTTTCTCCCAATATATTCCTTTCTCCCTGCTTAATTTTATTTTTTAGATATCATCGCTTCATATTCATCTCATATTGTGCCCTCTCTCTCTCTCTCTCTCTCTCTATATATATATATGTGTGTGTGTGTGTGTGTGTGTGTGTGTGTGTGTGTGTGTGTGCATGTATGTATGCATGTATATTGTCTTCAACTACCCTAATACTAAGAAAGGTCTCATGAATTGCAAAAATTATCTTTCCATGTAGGAATGTAACCAGTTCAACTTTAATAAGTCCCTTATAATTTCTCTTTCCCACTTATCTTTTCATGCTTCTCTTGATTCTTATATTTGAAAGTCAAATTTCCTATTTAGCTCTGGTCTTTTCATCAAGAATGCTTGAAAGTCTATTTCCAATTGGTTGGATGCAGCCAAGATGGCAGAGTGAAAACAGCAAGTTACTTGAGTTCTCTTACAAACTCTATCTGATACTTCTAAAAAAGTGAATCTGAGCAGATTTGAGAGAGGTAGAAGATACTAGGAGACTGAATGTGGCCGACTTCAAGCCCAGGAGAGTGACCAGGGTAGACAGAACAGATCTGTGTGCTGATAGAGCACCTGGCATGGGGAAATGTACCTGACTGCACCATAATGAGAGCAGTAGCTGAACTCAGCCAGAAAACCGGGCTGGGAGAGTATGGAAAGAAACCATACTGGAGCAAGAGTGAGAGCAGGCCCAGGGCTGAACTGCCACTCTGGTGGTGACAGGCATCTCAGCCCAGGACAGGAGTCTGTCAGAGCTATATGAGGCAGCAGTGCAGAGGCTATGGCCATGGCAGAAGCTACTCCTGAGGCATTCAGCCCACAGTATAAAGGTATGAAACTCACCTTCTTGAACTTCTGGGAGCCATGATGACCAGGTAAAATGACTCTCATTCCTCCCTTGAATAAACCCAGAGAATACTGCCCTACGAGAAATCCTGGAATAGAGGAGCCAGAAGTAGAGGTTCAGTAATCTTATAGCTCGGGAGACAAGGAAAACAGCTTCTCTTGTGGCAGAAGGAGACCAGTACAGGAAGCGAGGCATCCTACCCACCTTGGAAGACCAATGGAAGTTCTGGAGCCCCAGGGGGGTGGAACTGGCAAATACCAACACCAAGACCCCAGGCGTGCCTTTGCACAGCTAGAGGAATTGGCAGACACCAACGCAGACAATGGCTGAGACCAAGAATGCTATAGTGCAGCCCTAGGGGAAGAGGAGACTTTGAGCAGCCAAACCACCCCTCACCCACACCTCACACAGTGACCTCCCAGGGAAACTCAGAAAGACCTCACTGGGCTTAGATCCTTAGCACACACCAGACAACTCCATCTCAGCACCAGATGAAAAGCAGTGCTATATAGCCTCTAGCAGAAAAAAAAAAAACAGACACCACAGCACACAAAGCCAGTAACCAGGCCTCCGTTTCCCAGACTAAGAAGCTTGGGACAGAGTCCCCTGGGCCCCAGAAGCAGAGAAACACTTAAAAAGCCAGGAAAAAGGCAACCATCATGAAGATAGAATCCAGAAAGATAAAAAAAAATTGATTGTATTACAGGGACAGAGAAGATCAAAATACACATTCAGAAGAGGACAAAATTGACACTATCCTAATAGGACAAATTCTTTCCTCATCTTTAACCTGTAGTGTACTTATATCCTCCAAGTTTAAACCTACTTTAATCTTCAGAAAACTGAGCATGAAGACTGTGCCGTATTTAATTCATCTTTTTTGTCGTTTGCATGTGTGGGAGATGCTTTCTTGATTAAACATCTTAAAATTACCTCCTCCCAAAATACCAATTACAATATAAATATTTAATAAATGAACAAACATTCACTAAGTATAAATTTATTATGAACATAGTTAATAAGATTTTAGGAATTCATCTGTTAGTTTTGTCAACATTGGTAAATTAGGCTAAATTCAGGAATAATTTCATAAGACTTTCCCCCTCAAACCTAATGATAGGCAAAACAACTCGCATTGTCATCTATACCCAGAAGTGAATTATTGACTTACTTCAGAGCTGTTCTTAAAGGTAATACTTCCAGCAAAATGAATATTGTCACATCTATTTCTTTAGCAAAGTGGAAAATTTCAATTCAGTTTTCTAAAGAAAAAGTAACTGTTCAAAGCCATATATATTTTCTTGGGTGAGTACTTTTAAGCCATTATGAACCTTTCACTGTTGATATCCATCGTTATATTTTCATAAGTGTGCAGTATATAAAGGAAATGATTTTGCATCTGCTACATTAGAAATATTGTGCCATAGTGATAGAAGATTTTGAGTCACTGTTATTGACAAACTTTAAAACCAGTTTAAAATACAGGAAGGATATGTAGCTAGTTTTAGGACTACCATATGTCTTAACTGTGTCCTAATACGTGAGGAAAGTAATTTACTCTTTCTCTCTCTGTAATGTTAATGAGATTTGAAGATCTTCCCCTCCCATTAATAGACCTCATTAATAGGCCCATTGTGGGAGGTACTTGCCTTAGAGGGAAGCTTGGTTGTAGGAAGCCTTACACCTTTTCCTAATTTCTAAGTAAGCACTGAGTCACTAAGGTTATGATGCCCTCTGGCTCTGACAAGGGTACATATACTCTGAAGTTATCATTTTGCTTGGGGGCTCACTCATTGGAAGAGCGTTCATGTGATTTGGCCAGATGAGGTTCTGGGTAGCGGTTAAGGAACCCCTTGTTTGAAAACCCAGTTGTTCATGCTTCTCTCTCTGGTAACTATATATGTACAATTGGATCTGTCTGTTGATCTGTGCTAATTTCTCAGACAGTTTGAAGCCCTGTCTCTTTATCTGTGCTATTTTCTCTGCTTGTAATCTCTACTTGTATTTTCTCTGAAGTTCAGGGTGCTGGCTTTTCCCCTGAACTAAGTGAACGATAGATATGTCGAATTAAAGTAAGATTGTTGACCTCTTAATCTTGCTTTCTTTTCGAAAAGCAGATCAAAGAATCTGTGCTAGCAGCCATCCGGGTATGCTAGCATGGTTGCCTTTACATTCTCTCTGTCTCTCTCCACATAATTTAAATCCCAACCTCTTTCTGGTATTTCTGTATTTATTGTATGTGGGATGATAATGTATATGGGGTTGTATATAACACATATGCTGGGACCACTTG
Source organism: Phalanger gymnotis (assembly GCA_028646595.1). Taxonomy (NCBI): domain Eukaryota; kingdom Metazoa; phylum Chordata; class Mammalia; order Diprotodontia; family Phalangeridae; genus Phalanger; species Phalanger gymnotis. The sequence goes on from CM053626.1 coordinate 269,624,798, forward strand.
CAGTTGAAATCACTGTTTGGGATTTGGCAAGGAAGAGATATTTACTGCTATCTCTGGTTCTACAGGAAACCCTTGAGGCTCCCAAAATTGCCCCTCTCCCTATCCCACCTCTGCCACCCTTATTAATCTGTCAATAACTTTAAATAGTATTTACTAAACTATTACACTACGTAGAGTTGGTATAAAATGTTCCCCCTAAATTCTGATCTGCATTTACACTCAAATAAATGGTTTACATGGGAAGAATGGGTTCAACAGATTGCAAGGATTGATAGTGAGGGAAAGCATTAACTCATAACACCTACTACTTGAAAATGCTTTCTTGAGTCCATGGGTAGCATTTTTCTGTAGCAAAAGTGTTTCACTCTTTTCTCCCTCAGGCAACTAATTTTCCTTAGCTGTGACTGTCATGTATCTATCTCCCTATAGCATTCATTGTTTGCTATTGATCTAGTATTTCTGGTTATAATAGAGGTGAAAGGATTTGCCTCTATCACTGCTGAATTTATAAACTCCCAAACTCAGATTCCTACACCAATGGACTTCAGCTGATTTTATGCAAAACCCAGAGAATTTGTCTAGATCCTTCGTTTTTACTGTCAGCCGCTTTTCATCCAGTGGCCAACACACTATATTCTTCTGAATTTAACTAAGGGCTTATTAACACCTTGTGTACCTATAGACAAATTCCTTAACATCTCCTACTTTGTGATAGGAGTACTGCACTGAAAATAAGATGAAGACACAGTCAAACTTATTTACACATTAAAACTCAGTACTGGCCTTTGATTGATTGATTCTGTGACTATCTCCTTTGACCTTCTGTGTTTAAGCTGATGGATATGGACATAGTCCCTCTTCTCTTTACACAAACACAAACACAACAACATTAGATTAGATTAGACTAGACTGGACTACATTAAGATAGTGGATGGAGAGCTGGCCTCAGCATCAGGGAAACCTAAGGCCATGACTCAAATTCGACTATACCATCCATATGACAGTAACTTTAACTTTTCAATGTGTAGGCAGATCGCTAAGACCACTAAGTTTCCAAAGTACATTTATAGAAGGAGATTCCTTACCAATAATTCCTTAAACACATAAAACCACAGATCTGGACAACAGAAAATAATTCAATTTAACCAAAATATTTTATTACTTTTCCTTACTGAATTTTTCAGTTATTCCAATGTGATCTAGCTAAAGCCGAGAATAAACAGAGGAACACAGAAGTTTAGAATATCATTGTCATTATTGTTCTTACTACTAATACATATCAATTCATTATATAATAATTTGATATTAATGTTAAATAAAATATTGAAAATACATGGATTCTATTGATAATATTATATAATAATTTAAATCATTGTCAAAATAATAATAATAATAATAACAATTTACATCTGGGTTTCCCTCTTTATCCTTCAGCTCTATTGAGATCACATAAGAACACATGGCAAATTCAATAAGGAGGTGATTATTACTATCAATAATAGCTAGAATTTATATAATACTTAAATGTCAACAAATTGCTTTATAGATGTCATCTTATTTTAGTTACATACATAATAAATCTGTGAAGTAGGTGGTATTATCTTCATTTTACAGATGAGGAAAATGAAACTGATAGAAGTTAATTGACTTACCTATGGTCAGGAAGCTAGTAAGGATAAGAGGAAGGATTGAAATTTAAATATTCCTAAAACAAGGTCAGTATTCTATATACTATGCCAGGAATTCTCAAACTTTTTGGTCTCAGGACCCCTTTGGACTCTTCAAAATCACTAAGGACTCACACAAGCAATTTTATGTAGGTTTTAAATATTAATATTTACTGCAATAAAAGTTAAAAGAAATTCGTATTATGAAAAGAGCTAAATTTTCTTTTAGTTATCTGCTTGTTTACATTATTGTAGCAATTGTGTCCATTGTTCTATTTGTTCTGCTTATTTCCCCATTGATCAGTACGTAGAAATGTTTCTATGATTCTCTGAATTCCTTTTGTTCATCATTTCTTTTTGCATAAAATTCCATTGTACTCATAGCCCATAGTATTTCTTGACCTTTCCTCATTTTATGAGTACTCATTTTGTATCCATTTTTGCTGTCTCTAAGATTTCTTTATGGTGTTGTTAGTAGATATTAGTGAAGCCTTTGTTTATAGGATAAATTCTTTGATTTCAAAAAGAAGTAAAAGTAATTACTGAGACCAAGAGTATACATGATTTTCTTACTTTTCTTGAATTATTTCAATTTTGTTACCCAGTGTGGTTGTGCTACTTCACAGCTCCAGAAAGAGTTAATCAGCATATGTTTTGTAGGCTTTACTTTATCATATATGCCCATTTTAAAATATTTAACAATTTTCCTGGTTTGGGGTAAAATTTGAATTATTTTATTTATGTATTTAGTTTTAGTTTTCACCATTTACTTCCATAACATTTTTGAGTTCTAAATTTTCTACCCTTCCTGTCTATCCCCCCTCCCAAGATAGCATGCAATCTGATATAGGCCCTACATATACATTCATATTAAAGATATTTTCACATTAGTCATATGGCAAAGAAGTATTAGAACGAATGGGAGGAACCATAAGAAAGAAGAAACAAAAAAGAGTAAATGATATGTTTCCATCTGCATTCAGACTCCATAGTTCCTTTTCTGGATATGGATAGCATTTTCCATCAGAAGTCTTTTGTAGTTTTCTTAAATCCTTATATTGCTGAGAAGAGCTATGTCTATCAAAGTCATCACACAATGTTGCTGTTACTGTGTATACTGTTTTCCTGGTTCTGCTCACTTCACTCACAATCAGTTCCTATAAGACTTTCTAGATTTTTCTGATGTCTACTTGCTCATAATTTTTTATGGAACAATAGAATTACATTACATTCATATACCAGTACTTGTTCAGCCATTCCCCAACTGATGGGCATCCCCTCAATTTCCAGTTCTTGGCTGTAAATATTTTTGTACGTATGGATCATTTTCCCATTTTTATGATCTCTTCAGGATACAGGCCTAGAAGTGGTATTGCTGAGTCAAAGATTATGCACAGTTTGATAGACATTTGGGCACAGCTCCAAATTGCTTTCTAGAATGGTTGGATCAGTTCACAACTCCAACAATAAGGTATTAGTGTTCTAATTTTCCCACATCTTCTCCAACATTTATCATTTTCCTGTTTTGTCATGTTAGCCAATCTAATAGATGTGATGTGGTACTTCATAGTTGTTTTAATTTGCATTTTTCTAATCAATAGTAATTTAGAGCATTTTTTCATATAATTGTAGATAGCTTTAATTTCTTCATCAAAACTGCCTGTCCATTTCCTCTGATTACTCATCAACTAGGGAATGAGTTGTATTCTTAGAAATTCAACTCGGCTCTCCTTATATTTTAGAATGAGGCATTCAGCAGAGACACTGGCTGTAAAAATTGTTTCCCAGCTTTTTGTTTCCCTTAGAATCTTAGATTGCATTAGTTAGTGAAAAAACTTTTCAATTTAATGTAATAAAAATTATTCATTTTGCATTTCATAATGTTCTCTACCTCTTGCTTGGTCATGAATTTTCCCATTCTCCATGAATCTTACAAGTAAACTATTCCTTGCTCTCCTAGTTTGCTTATAGTACCAGCCTTTATATCTAAATTGTGTACCCATTTTGACTTTATCTTGGTATATAGTTGTATTATAAAGGCAATAATCACAATACATATGATAATTATAAATATGCTTATGTAGTTCTATACTGCAAAATATAAGAAACTCTCCATATAGAAGGTAGAAGAAGTAAACCTTTTATTCTGACAACCAAATCCCAAAACCAATAAGTCCAACACATTCAAGCAGCAAGCAAATTCCAGAACCAGTAGGTCTACTTTAAAATAATAGCAAAGAACCTGACACATGACATCACAGCAGAGAACCAAGCCATCCCATAACCTTCCTGACCTCTGCTGCACAGCCAGCACACATCTATTCTCTCCCTCAGCTCTAATTCCTCTGAGAATTTCCTGCTCCACCCTTCCTGTTCCTCTCATTCAGCAAGTTCCTCCCGCTACATGTGACTTAGGCTTCTTGGGACATAAGCAGGTCACATGGGCCTATTAATGGGTGGGAAATATCTTGAAATTTAAATTACCATTAAAACTGTGCAAGATGTTGCTCTATGCCTACTTTTTGCCATACTATTTTCCAGTTTTCCCAATAGGTTTTGTCAAATAGTGAGTTCTTATCACAGAAGCCGGAGTCTGTGGGTTTCTCAAATAGTAGATTACTATAGTCCTTGATTACTGTGTCTTATATACCTAACCTATTCCACTGTTCTACTCTAATATTTCTTAGCCAGTACCAAGTAGTTTTGATGATTGCTGCTTTATAATACAATTTTAGATTTAGTGCTGTTAGGTCACCTTCCCTTGCATTTCTTTTCATTAGTTCCCTTGTTATGCTGTACCTTTTGTTCTTCCAGATGAATTTTGTTATTACTTTTTCTAGCTATATAAAAGGACTTTTTGGTAGTTTGATTGGTGTGGTACTGAAAAAGTAAATTAAGTTAGGTAGAATTGTTATTTTTATTATATTAGTTTGGCCTACCCACGAGCAATTGATGTTGATGTCCAATTATTTAGATCTGACTTTATTTGTGTGAAAAACATTTTGTAATTGTGTCCAAGTAGTTCTTGGATTTGTCTTGGCGGGTAGACTCCCAAGTATTTTATCATGCCTACAGTAACTTTAAATGGAATGTCTCTATCTCTTGCTGTTGGATTTGTTAGTAATATACAGAAATGTAGATGATTTATATGGGTTTATTTTTATCTTGCAACTTTGCTAAAGTTGTTTATTATTTCAAGTAGTTTTTGACTTGAATTTCTAGGATTCCATAAGTATACCATTATATCATCTGCAAAAAAAAAATGATAACCTTGTTTCTTCTTTGCTTGTTCTAATTCCTTCAATTTCTTTTTCTTCTCTTATTGCTAAAGCTAAAATTTCTAGTGCAATATTGAATAACAGTGGTGCTAGTAGACATTCTTACTTCACCCCCAATCTTACTGGAAATGCTTCTTGCTTATTCATGTTACATATAACACTTGCTTATAGTTTTAGATAGATGCTGCTTATCATTTCAAGGAAGACTCCATTTATTCCTACACTCTCTTCTAGCGTTTTTAATAGGAAAGAGTGTCGTATTTTGTCAAAAACTTTTTCTGCATCTCTTGAGATGGTCATATGATTTCTGTTTGTTTTGTTGTTGATGTGGTCCATTATATTGATAGTTTTCCTAATATTGAACCAGTCCTGAATTCCTTGTATAAATCCTACCTGGTCATAGTGTATTATCTACATAATAAGTTGCTGCAATCCCTTTGCTAATATTTTATTTAAAATTTTTGTGTCTATATTCATTATGGAAATTGGTCTAGAATTTTCTTTCTTTCTTTTGGCTCTTTCCAGTTTAGGTATCAGTACCACATTTGTGTCATAAAAAGAATTTTGTAGGACTCCTTCTTCACCTATTTTTCCAAATAGTTTATATAGTATTGAAATTAATTTACTTGTAAATCAATCTGGTCCTAGAGATTTTTTTTTTCCTTAGGGAGTTTATTGTTGGTTTGTTCAATTTCTTTTTTCTGAAATGGGTTATTTAATTATTTTATTTCCTCTCCTGTTAATCTGGGCAGTTTATATCTTTGTAAATATTCATTTCACTAAGATTGTCAAATTTATTGGCACATGATTGGGCAAAATATCTGCTAATTATTGTTTTAATTTCCTCTTCATTGTTGGTGGATTCACCCTTCTCATTTTTGATAGTGATAATTTAGTTTTTGTTTTTCTTTTTTAAATTAAATTAAGCAAAGGCTTGTGTATTTTTTTCATAAAACCAGCTCTTAGCTTTATATATTAGTTCAATAATTTTCCTAATTCAAATTTTATTTATTTCTCTTTTTGTTTTCAGAATTTCTAATTTTGTATTTAATTGGAGATTTGTAATTTGTTGTTTTTCTAGCTTTTTTAGTTACATTCATAATTAATTGATCTCCTCTTTCTCTATTTTATTCATATAAGCATTGAGAGATATAAAACTTCCCATAAGAGCCATGTTGGCTGCATCCCGTAAGTTTTGATATATTGTCTCATTATTGTAATTCTTTTGGATGAAGTTATCAACTGTTCCTATGATTTGTTGTTTACTCACTCATTCTTTGGAATTAGATTATTTATTTTCCAATTAATTTTTAGTCTATCTTTCCATGGCCCTTTATTATATGTAATTTTTTATTGCAGCATCATCTGAAAAGTGTACATTTAATATTTCTTTTTCTGCATTGGATTTTGAGGTTTTATACCCTAATACATGGTCAATTTTTACATAGGTGCAATGTACCACCAAGAAAAAGGTGTAATCCTTTCTGTCCTCATTCAGTTTTCTCCAGATGTCTACCATATCTAACTTTTCTAAAAATTCTACTTATCTCCTTAACTTCTTTCCTGTTTATTTTGTGGTTAGATTTATCTAGTTATTTGAAGGGAAGGTTGAGATCCCCCATTAGTATAGTTTTACTGTCAATTTTTTCTGGTAATATGCTTAACTTCTCTAAATATTTTGATGCTATACTACTTGGTGCATATATGATTACTATTAATATTGCTCCTTTGTCTATGATATCTTTTAGGAAGATGTAGTTTCCTTTCTTATCTCTTTTAATTGAGTCTAGCTTTGATTTTACATTATCTGAGTTCAAGATTCCTTTTTTTGTTTGTTTGTTATTTTGCTTTTTACTTCAGTTAAAGCATAATATATTCTGCTGCAGGCTTTTACTTTTACTCTGTGTGTATCTCCACCAAATTTTTTTTTATAAACATATTGTAAGATTCTATTTTTTAAACCACTCTGCTCTCTGCTTCCATTTTATGGCAGATTTCACCCTGTTCACATTTACAGTTATGATTACTAATTATTTCCCTCCATTCTATTTTTCTCCATTTATACTTTTCTTCCTCCTTTCACCCTGTTCCTCTTTTATCAGTGACTGGCTTCTGACCAACACCTCATTCAACCTTCTCTCCCTTCTATCAGCTGCCTCCTTTCTTTCCCCTTTCCTCTTCTATTTCTGCCTTTCCTTTTATTACAAACATCTCTCTCTTTTCTTTCCCCTTCCCCCTCCTACTTCCCTATAGAGAATAATAAATTTTTTTCTATCCAGTTGAGTGTATACATTATTTCTTTATTTAGCCAAATCCAATGAGAATAAGGTTCAAACAATGTTCACCCCCTTCTTTCTTTCCCTCTACATAATGGGTCTTTTGTGCCTGTTCATGTGATATGATTTACTATTGTGCCTCCATCTTTCATCTTCTCCCAGAATAATTCTTTTGTTCACTCCTTATTTTTTAATATCATCACATCAAAGCCAACTTATACCCATACCCTGCCTCTATGTATATGACTTCTAACAGCCCTAACAGAGATATAGTTCTCAAGAGTTACAAGTATCATCTTCCCATGTGGGGTTGTAAAGTGTAATCTTATTGAACAACGTGTTTGTTTTCCTGTTTATCTTTTTATGCTTCACTTGAGTCTCATATTTGAAGACAGAATTTTCTGTGTAGCTCTGGTCTTTTCATCAGGAATGTTTGAAAGTCCCCTATTTCATTGAGTATCCACTTTTCCCTCTTAAAGATTATGGTCAGTTTTGATATGCAGCTGATTCTTGGCTGTAATACAAGCTCCTTTGCCTTCCAGAGTATCATATTCTAAGCCCTCCAATTCTTTCATTTAGAAGCTGCTAAGTCCTGTGTAATCCTGACTGTGGTTCCTTGATATTTGCATTTTTTCCTGGATGCTCATAGCATTTTCTCCTTGACCTGATCATTTTGAAATTTGGCTACTATATTCCTTGGAGTTTTCATTTTAGGATCTGATTCAGAAGGTGGTTGGTGGCTTTTTTTTTTTCAATGAATATTATACTATCTAATCCTAGGATAACAGGGATGTCAAGTTTTCCTTGATAATTTCTTGAAAGATGGTGTCCAGGATCCTCTTTTTTTTTTTTTATCGTGGCCTTCATGTATTCCAATAATTCTTAAATTATCTCTCCTGCAACTATTTTTGAGGTCAATTGTTTTTCTAATGAAGAATTTTCTTCTATTTTTTTCATTCTTTTGATTTGTTTAATTGATTGTTGATTTCTCATAGTGCTATTAGCTTCCACTTGCTTAATTCTAATGTTAAGGATTTTTTTTTATTTAGTTTTTGTACCTCCTTTTCCATTAGGCCAATTCTACTTTTAAAGTAGCTGTTTTTTCAATTTTCCCCCACGTGACCAATTTGTTAAAGGAGTTAATTTCTCTAGTCATTTTTGTATTTCCTTTTCCAAGCTGTTGACTTTCTTTTCCATAATTCTCGTGCATAACTCTCATTTCTTTTCCCATTTTTTTCTTCTACCTCTTTTACTTGATTTTAAAAATATTTTTTGAGCTCTTCTTTGGGCTTGAGATCAATTCATATTGCCTTTTGAGGCTTCATATTTAGGCATTCTGACATTGTTGCCCTCTTCCGAGTTTGTGCTTTGATCTTCCTTGTCACTATAGTAGCTTTCTGTAGTCAGGACTCTTTCTGTTTCTTACACATTTTTCAGCCTATTTCATGACTTTTCAAGTTGAGCTCTGCACCTGGGACACAAGGCTTCTTATGCTGGGGGTCAAGAACCTGTTCACTGGTTTTCTTACCTAGACCTCAGGGGCTTGTGGCTTGCCCACTGAGCTGTGGTAGTCCAGTCTTATCATGCCTATTGTACTGGGGTTCTTGGGCTCACAATTTGCTTTCTGTTTTGGGGCTGGAGTCTTCACAGCTGCCAGCTAAGCCAGGACAGAGGGGACTTGGTTGCTGAACTGTGTTGTGGATAAGAGCCTCCTGCTGGTTTATCCAGATACTGTCTGCACTGTGTTGTGCTCCCCTTTTACCCAAGTGAGATAGATTTTTCCTGAAATCCTTCTAAGTTATCTTAAGCTGGAAAAATGTTTTGCTCTGTCTTTTTGTGGGTTCTGTCACTCCAGAATCCATTTAGAGGCTTCATTTAATGTTTCTAAGGGTAACTGAGGAGAGTTCAGGTAAGTTCCTGACTTCTCCCCACCATCTTGGCTTTACCTCCAAGCACTGATTTAATTCTAAAAATAGGTTGTTTTAAGTAGTTTTTTTTATCATTTTCATAATAACTATTTCTCAAACCAACTACTTATTTGATTCATTTCCTATAGAATAGTAATATTCCTTCGAGATTTCAATGGATAATTTACTAGAATCAGTTATTTTAAACTAAGAACCATCATATATGATTTTTGTAATTATATAAGAAATATAATAGTACTGATAGGGCATTTTTCTTAGTTTTTGTTGTAGTTGTACAGTTGTTTCAGTTGTGTCCAATTCTTTGTGACCCCATTTGGGGTTTTCTTGGAAAAGACACTACAGTGATTTGCCATTTTCCTTCTCCAGCTTATTTTACAGATGAGGAACTGAGACAAATAGGGCTACATGATTTGCCCAGGGACATACAGCCAGTAAGTGTATAAGGACAGATTTGAACTCAGGAAGGTGAGTCTTCCTGATTCCAACTCCAGTGCTCTATCTAGTATGCCACATAGTTTTCCTTATATGGACTAGCAAAGATCTATTATGTCAATGTTTTATAAAATTAAGACTTTTTAAAATACAAAATAGTCATGTTTACTTCTAACACACTTATTCTTTTTGATCCCTATGAAAAAGATGAAATAAGATGAATACACCATTCCTCCACTTCAGTCAGATATGAAATTTCATATTGACTGGAATGGAGACTGAATTTATACCAGAAGTAATTTTGCATAATATCCCAGAATTCAAGTTCATTATTCCTTATATACTATGACAGTTACATGGATAAATGGGTAGTTGTAATTGAACTTAGCTATAATTGTAAATTTCTTTATTTAAAGGATTTTACTATGACATTTTAAAGATAGTTATTTTTCTTTAGAAAAGAAGACTTGAAATTTTTCACTGCCAAAAAAAAATTCAAGAAAACAACAACAACAAAAACAAAAACTAAAAACAACCCAGCTATCATACTATTCACATTGCCGGCAATATTTAGAAGAAATCATTGATGTTGATTTTGCCAAATTCTATCTGAAGCATGAATTACTTCAATGAATTTCTAAACAAATGGTTATCCTAACTCTGTTTATAGATTTTCAGATAAGGGATTATCTATTAAATATTTTAAAGTTTATTAAATTTATCTGATTAAATTAGTGGTAAATAATCTATCTGAAATTGGCTGCCACTTGAGAACTGCTGACTTATATTATTGTAAATTAATATAGTTTCATGTCATAAGACCTAAGAAAGAGTCATTTCAAGAAGTAGGATACAATCCAGAATGTCAAATATCTGTGAAAAGTCAAATTTTCGTAATAATTATGCAAAGCTAACCTGCCTGTTTCAGGCAGAAATATACTTATTCTATAAATACATCAATAAAACTATTGCTAGATTGTAAGCTCCAATGGGCGGGAATAGTCTTTTGCATCTTTTTGTATTGCCAGCACTTATCACAATGTCTAGCACATTGGCAGTGCATAGTAATTGTTTATCAATTTAAACTTCATATTTACAGGATTTTTTAAAATAGATTTCTTAAATATTTCCATCATATAATTTTCTTCTTTTGTTTTCATTGGATTAGCTTGACTTGATAAATTAAGACCAAAGCATTTATTTAGTCATAGCTGCCAATGCTTTTTACCAGTTGTCCCTGAACATCTTTATTTTCTCTGCTTCTAAAAAGCACCTTCACCTTTAGTCAGTTTACCATTAATATCTTTCTCTTGTCTTCCCTTTTTCTTATTACTTCATATTCTTTTCTGATGTTATCATCTACATGTGGAAAACTGTTTCTCTTTCCTTAAGGTAAATAGTATTCTTACAGCAAGAATGTTATGCAACAGCTACATGGAACAGTAGATATAGCACTGGGTATAAAGTCAGGATGACATGAGTTCATATGTGGCATCAGATACTTAATGGCTGTGTGACCCTGGAAAAGTCTTTAATTTCTTCAGCTTTGTGCAGCAGACATTTGTTTCCAATAAAAAGAATAGAATTGTTTCTTCTTACATATATTGGCAGCTGACTGATATGTATTAGGGAGTGAAAATGTGAACACAAATTGAATACAAACATTGAATGATAGACACCTATTGATCAATTAAAAATTTCATTCAACAGGGTTAAGGAAGGAGTAATATGGTACTGAGGTAACTAGGTAGCGCAGTGGATAGAATGCTAAGCATGAAGACTGGAAACAAGAGTGCAAATTCAGCCTATTATACTGACTAACCATGTGACTCTAATTCACATAACCTCTGTGTGCCTCATTTTCCTCAAATGTAAAATGGGAGGGCCAAGCCAAGATGGTGGCTGGAAAGCAGGGACTGGCATGGGCTTCCCTCCAAGTCCCTCTAAAAACCTATAAAAAAAATGGCTCGAACCAATTCTAGAGATGCAGGACACAAAAAATAGCAAAGGAAGCAGGGCTCCAGCCCAGGAGAGCCTGGATGATCTCTGGGTAAGGTCTACCCCGCATGGAGCTGAGAGTGGAGCGGAGTGAAGCAGAGCAGAGCACCAGTCATGGGTGGCGCGGACCAACCAGACCAGTAGCTGAGCAGAACAAGCCCTCGCGCCCTGAATTAGTGAGCTGCAGCAGTTACCAGACTTCTCAACCCACAAACACTAAAGACAACAGAGAAGGTTAGTGGGAAAAGCTGCTGGGGACAGGGAGTTTGCGATTTGGCCACTGCCCAGGCGGCGGTAGAGGTGGGGCAGCTACAGAACTAGAGCTGCAGTTGCTTCTGGCCCCAGGCCCACCTGGTGGGGGGAATTAAGTGG
>CM053626.1:269637248-269654547 GCA_028646595.1 Phalanger gymnotis
GACAGCTTCCTGAAAAAGCTCCCCAAAAGGAAACTCCTAGGAATATTGTGGCCAAATTCCAGAGCTCCCAGATCAAGGTGAAAATACTGCAAGCAGCCAGAAAGAAACAATTTGAGTATTGTGGAAACACAGTAAGGATAACATAAGACCTAGCAGCTTCTATATTAAGGAACAGAAGGGCTTGGAATATGATATTCCATAGGTCAATGGAGCTAGCATTAAAAGCAACAATCACCTACCCAGCAAAACTGAGTATCATGCTCCAAGGCAAATTATGGATTTTCAATAAAATAGAGGATTTTCAAGCTTTCTCAGTGAAAAGACAAGAGATGAATAGAAAATTTGACTTTCAAACACAAAAATCAAGAGAAGCATGAAAAGGTAAAGAAGAAAGAGTAATCATAAGGGACTTATTAAAGTTGAACTGTTTTGTTTACATTCCTACATGGAAATATGATGTGTGTAATTCATGTGACCTCAGTATTAGGGTAGCTGAAGGAAATATATTCTTCTTTCTCACTTTGCTTCTTAGAATCCTTTTTTCTTTCAGTATTCAAGTGCTACTTTCTGAATAAAACTTTTATTTCTTATTCTCTTAAATGATAATGACCCAGTTCAGTGTAACTATACCTTATCTTTTAAAATCTATTTCTATATGCACGCATACATATATATATATATACATATATACATATGTGTGTATGTATTTGTGTATGTAATGGAATACAAATTCCTTTAGGGCAGGCACCATTTCAATTTTGTTTTTTTTTTTTATATTTAAGTGCTTGACACATAGTAAATGCTTAACAAATTCTACATACACATATACACACATACATAATGGAGAGTCTATTCAGATCTGAACCAGTACATTTGATCTTACAGAAACAAAAAAGGCAGCACTGCTTCATGGGGTTTATTCTCTATTATAGATGACAAATGATAGAAGTACATATAGTTTATACACCCCCCCCAAATAAAAACAACTCTCCTATAAATGTTGTTCATTCACAAAACTCCATCTTCCCTCTCTCTATTCACTGTGCCTTAGTATTGGACATTCTCCATATTAAGGATGGACTACTGTTTACCTGCACCTCACAGAGTCTTCTTCCCCTTTAATATGCAGCTTAAATATCATCTTTTAAATGAAATATTTCCTGATCCTACAACTGTTAGTGACCTCCTTTCCAGAGTAACATATCCTAATGAATTTATGTGTATGTGTGTATATGCAAACATACACACATACATGTACATGCAAATAAGGTTTTGTATTTATGCTGTTTATTTTTTTATAGCTACTGATCATCCCCATTAGAATACAAGTTCATTGTAAGTAGAAATAAGTAGAGATTTGTATGTTTATATCTTGGGCCTAGCATAATGTTTGGCAAATGATAGATTCTTATTATATACTTATTGATCAATTGTTTTATATTTTATGGAATATAAAAATGATTAAATAAGGACAGAATTTCAGAAATTGAAAAGAAAGATCCAGAGGATTAACTTCCACAGCCATCTAAAGAATGTTCACACATTACTAAATATAATTTTCTGTAACATGATATTATAGTCTTTCACTTCCCTTAAGAAATGATTCTAATATAAAAAAGAACAAGGCAGTCTATCTAGATGAATGCTGTTTATCAAGAACTAATGCCAGTTTTTTTCCTCTTGACTTTCATAAAGCACTTGCAAATATATTTCTTTGGAGTTCAATTTTACATGTTAAATACTTCAACTACTTGAGCTAGTATCATATTCCCCCTTAGTGATCATTTATAATGTATTACTACATGCTGTTCATGTTAATGAATTTTTAATATTGAGCACCTGTGATTGGTAAACACAGCAAAGTAGAATATCTAAAGGAATTAAGAACATTTATTCCAATAAATATTCAATTTTTTCTATGTCATGATGGAATCATTTTTAAAATATATTGGATTTAGATTGTGATAAATTTAAACTCCAAAATTGACAATTTAAAAGTTAATATTATTGAGATTAACATAAATTAGATAAATTTAAAGATTTATAGTTTCAATGGTCAGGGCAATACAAAAACAAAATTGTAATTGCATAGAGAAATGTTTTGATGATTATACTAAAACAATATAAAAATCCAACTGTTATCCTGAAAAGATGGAAATTCATTTTTAACAATGTATATTCATAGAAAAGATCTTTATGCCGATCACCTTTGTGGATTCATATGTATTTGTCTTTCTGATTTCATATAATTAGACCCTTCCTCACCTCTACCCCTCTAACACCATGTAGTCTAATAATAGAACTGAAATGGGGTACAAATTAGGGATTAAATCTTTCTTCTACTCTTCCAAAATTCTAAGACAATTATTCATTTGCTTATTAATGGAATCTATCGACATACATATATATGCACATTTATGTGTACACACATATGTACATATATATCCATTACACATATACATATGCATACATTTATACACACTCATTGGGTGTGGAAAGCATGGAAAGGAAGAAAAGAATTTGGAACTCAACATTTAAAGAAAGTTTAAAAATAAATAATAAATTAGAAAAAAAACAAATTGGATGTTATGCCATTCGTTGCATATGTTTTGCATTTATTCATTGTCTATGAGATCTTGTTTAGTAAAATATAGTTTCCTTGATTATCTTAATTAATTAGGTCTATTTTTGGTTTTGCTTGGTTGAGATCATGATTGCTATTATTATTATTATTTTTTACTTCAGGCTAAAGCATAATAATTTTTTCTCCAGTATCTTATTTTACCCATTCTTCTCCCTACCTTACCTGAATAGGTTATTCTTTGATATAATCCTAGTTCCTTTGCCTTCCAGAATATCACATTCTAAGCCTTTCAGTTCTCTATAGTGATAGTTGATGAATTTTATGTGATCCTAACTATGGCTACAAGATGTGAATTCTTTCGGGCTGTTTTCATTATTTTCTTCTTAACTTAGGAGCTCTGGAATTTTGCCTAAACATTCCTGGAATATTTTATTTTAGGATTTTTTAAAGGTTATTGGTAAATTCTTTTAATTTCTACATTGTCTTGTGTTTATAAGATATCTGAGCAGTTTTGCTCTCACAAGTTCTTGAAATATCACATATAGGGTCTTTTTAAATCATGGCTTTCAGATAGCCTAGTAATTCTTAAGTTATCTCTCCTTCATCTAATTACTAGATCAGTTGATTTTCCTATGAGATATTTTGGATTTTCTTCTTTTTTTTAAAATATTTTTTGGCTTTGTTTCATTGTTTCTCAATGTCTCACGCTATCATAATTAGTTGTAATTTTTTAAATGTTATTTATTTTCCTCATCATTTTTGCCTCTTTTTTCAGGCTGTTAATTCTGTTTTCATAATGTTCTTCCATCAGTCTTATTTCTTTTCCTAATTATCTCTCTGTCATTTTATTTGATTTTTAAATTATTTTGTATCTCTTCTGAGAATTCTTATTGGGCTTGTGTGCAATCTTCACTTTTTCCTCTGAGGTTTTGCTTGTAGATATTTCCAAGTAATTGTCTTCTTCTGAATTTGTGTCTTAAAACATCCCTCACTATAGTAACTTTATATGGTCAGATTCTTTGTTGATGTTCTTTGCTCATTTTTCTAGTCAGTTGCTTGACTCTTGACTTTATATTAATTAGATTCTACTCACCTCTAGGATTTAGGGGATATATGACTAGAATCTGTACCTTATGCATTTCTAATACTTTTTACACCTCAGGGGATATCTGCAAGTTTTTGGTGCTTCCAAAATTGTGTAGTCTAGGAATAAGTCTAATTATTGCTCTCTTGGTCTATTCTCTGGTTCTTACACAGGTAATGGCCTGTTTCCTTACGACTACAAATGTCCCTGTTGGTCCTGGAACTGTGACTTTATACTGGGTAATGAGTAACAGTACTGCCAAATGACACCTACCTGATCCTTTATCCAGTGCTAGCACAGAGGTCCTCTGGAATCATTTTCTTACTAGGTGTTCAGTCTTCTTATAATCTCTGTGCACTCAGTGTTGCTCGTTCTCTCCCTGATGTTTCCATCACCACTTCCAAAGCACGTAGTTAGTGACACTGCCACCATACTATGCTCCCTGCCAGTTTCCACCTTGGTGTCTACAGAACTCTCTTTCTTTCTTCCTAAGCTGCCCTGGGCTTGAAAAAATATATTCACTGTGACTTTTGGTGAGTTCTCAGACTCAGAATTCAGTTTGACATGCTTCTTAAAGTTGTTTAAATGGGTTATTGGGAGACCTGGGCAAAAATAATCACTTCACTCTGTTATCTTGGCTATACCACCTCAGAGTCCATGTTCTATGGAGTTTGTGAGGAGTCCTTTGCTCTGCTTTCCAGCCTTCCAACCACAGAGGAAGAGGATACTGATAAGAGAGTAATGATAAAAAGTAAATATTAAAGCTGATGCAAACTCACCATATTCCTGAGGAGAAGTTTTGCTAGAGGCATAGTGAAATTTAGTCCAAGAAGTATAAATGGTTGGAAATGAAGAGATGGCTAGTCTGGGGGACCTCTTTAAGTGGAGGCTTTGGGAGGACGTTTTTGTACCACCCTTCAGCCCTCCATGGACAAAGGATACTGATGAAAACTGATGCAATGTCATAGGATGATGATTTTCCTCATTAGGCATTTTTGCTTTTCACTCTTCCTCACCCCACATACACAACCACTCTCTGAGTCTTGCCATTCCTGTTTCTATAGCATTTGACCTCTTCTTTCAACTCACACTGACATAAACTTAGTTTAGGACTTCATTATCTCTCACTTTGATTATGGCAAAAGCCTCATAAATGGCCCCTCTGTCTCATTTTTCCTCTCTGTCCCCTGCCCCCTCTAGTTTGTCCCCCACACTTCCACCAATAATTTTCATTGTATGCAGATATGATCAAGCTATACCTCTTATCAACAACACCAGCATCTCCCTATGAACTATAAAGTATTACCTCCTCTGTTTAGCTTTTGAAGTCCTTTATGATCTAGTCCCATTCTGTGATTAAATCTTTACTGGACAAGTATAAACCTCCTATGTTGCATGATCCAACTATCCAGATAAGCTAGATGTTTCTTTTCTTCACACAAGACACTACATTTGCCATTCCCGTGCCTTTTCCCTGCTGCTACCACATGACTAAAATGTAATGCTTCTCCACACAGTCTCTCTCTTCCTTTAAAAATAATTATCTTTTGCATTAATCATTTTCTGACTCCCTTCATAACCAGTAATGTCCTGCCTCCAAAACTATTTAAAAAAAACACATTTGTATATATTTGTATTTACTATATATTGATGCTACGTACACCCAAATATGTGCCATGTAATTTCAGATTTTAAATTTTTGCATCAGTATTCACAGTGCCTGGAAAACTGTAGATATTTAACAAAGCTTATTAATTGTTCGAATGATTATGTCTCCTCCACATTTCTTTCACTCCTTTTACTGGTTCTCTATTTTCTTATGTTCTCTATATAATTTGTTCCCTCCTCCAGTTTCTTGGTTTGTAGGCATCACATTCCTTCATAACTATCCTCTTCCTTTTTTCCCCTCTTAATCTTTATCTTGGTTTGATTTTTAGGTCTTGACTTATCCAAGTACTGTTAATCCCTCTGGACAATGTCAAGGGGTTAAGTCCACAAGTTAGGAGCCTAATATCGCCGTAACAATCACCATGTAAGAATGGCCACCCCGGCCCAGAGACAGCTCTGTGGGAATAAGGAGAGAATAAAGGTAGATCAACTGACTAACCATCAAAAATTGGTTGTCAGTTATTTTTTTTTTTCTGAAAAGATTACCTTCTAATGTTTTTCCTTGCTTTTCCTCTTCTTGCCATTGCTGAGATTTTTTTCTGATTTAGGCATTCTTTAATTTTCTTATTTGGTTTGGTCATGAAGGAAATTTACCTAGGTTATCCCCAACTCCACTATCTTTCCAGGAGTGCTCCAATTTTATCTCCACTGCCGCACAATTCCTTCCTCTACTATGGCACTTTAAATAGAATATAAGTTCCTAGAATTGTTTTTAAAAACACAAAAAATAAAACAATTCTCCTGTACTCAATATTGAAAATGTCACCACCTTCTTTGGTAAGAATATGAGGAGTTAACTTTCTGAATGATAAATCATTATAGAAGATCCTCCATATTATAGTGTAAGCCCGACCTTTCTTCCTTCTGCCCCATTCCCCAGCTCCTGCAAGATCTTTAAATTCTCCCGCTTGGAATAAAGGATCAGACATTCCTTTCCGGCTAGGAGTCTGAGAAGCCCCTCTCTGAGAATGCAACTCTCAGACATTCCTCTCTGGATGATAGGCCCAAACAAAGAATGGAATACACTTCTACTAAGAGACAGATAGGCCTGAACAAAGAACAGGTAACTCTTAAGACAAAGGATAGGAAATAACTCCTGTCTCACTTGGTGAAATACTCCTGAGACTGCCTAGTCAGTTCTTAGGAATGAGGGCGGGGGGAAGGTGGCTCCCTTCTCTGGTGGGAAAAACTTTTTTGTTCACCTCCTTATAAAATTCACCATGTGGGGCAGTTACATTGGAACCTCACCTGTGGGGAGGATGCTTTGCCTGGGGCTATATTCAGAAGGGACTCACCAAGGTGGCTGTAAGAGACGAGGTTCTCCAGCTTAGGAAAAGCCTTGGTGTAGGTGGCGAATGTATGTATGTTGTATGATCTGTATATGTCCTTTGCCGGTGTCTCTGCATTTGTAGAGAAGAGAGGGATTCCCCAGCTTGGAGAAACCTAGGGTGGGCGGTTTGCCTCTGAACATGTGTTGCTTCTGTGTGTCTGTGCCTCTGTCTTTGTCACTGCATTAACTGTGCAGTAGGAATTGTTGTGGTTAATGTGGTTGTGGGGTTAAGAGAGTATTTTCCCTGTCTTTCAATAAAGAACTCTGTTCTCTTGGGAGTGTGCTTTATTGCTAGTGTGAATCTGAATCCGAACCTAACTTGGCTTAATTGAGCACTTTCTTATGATACTTGAATTCTACTTGCACCATCATGGTTCAGTCAACAGGTCCTTGACAAGTAATGAAATCTGGAACACAATATAACTTAAATTTTTGACATAAATGCATTTTGAAGATATTCAGAACCAATCTGTTTCATGCGAGATATCTTATTTGCAGGGGGTGATAGCAAGAATGATTCCAAGGAATTTCCCTTCGGGCTTTGAAATGCCATTTTAAAAATCATAGTGTGAATGTGCTCTCCTTAAAAATCATTTTCAGGCTTTTCTTGTGAAGAGCCTGGTGGCACAGAAAACTGCATTTCTGCTTTTGTAGACAAAGGTGATAGATAGACAGGTAGATAGATAGATAGATAGATAGATAGATAGATAGATAGATAGATAGATTGGCAGACAAAGAGATATATTGAGAAATGTAGATAAATGCAAATATAAACAACATTCTTCTCTCTGCCACTCCGTTTTTATTTAATCATGTATATGTCTGACATGAACTTTAAAATTGTAGCCATGTCAAAGTGACCTGGAATGAGCACATTGGTTCTGATGGTAGAAAAAAGGATGTATATGTGATCATTTCCATACTCTCTAACAAACTTAGTGTTATTGTGAAGCTAGTCAATAGAGTGTGAGGTCGGAAAGGAAAATGAAAATGAAAATATAATTATAATAAGGCTCTTGGAAACTTTGACAAGATAAGCAACTTTCTCTAGTGTTTAAACAAGTAGATATATGCATGCCAAATCAGAGTCCTAAGAATTATTATGTCTGAGGAAAATTTAGTTTTTGGTATGTTTAGGGGTTAGATTCTAACTGTGGTTTCCAAAAGATGCAAGAATAGCAAACATGGCAGCAAGGCAGAGTTTAGTGAGTCCTACTCTGGATGTACTAAGAGGATCACAAGGCAAGGAAATGAAGTCTTAGAGAGTAGGATTATTTCCACTCCTGGGTCCCACACGATCACTCTGTACATAGTCGATCCAATAAGAGTGCGGGTATCAAATTCAACTCAACAAACATTTAATTGCATTCTTTCTGTACTGCATTGTAGTAGGTTGTGGGAATATAAAGAGAGAAAAATATCATATTCTCTGCTTTGATGGAGATTATAATCAAATAAAGGTGATATGTTTTACAAACAAATATGATGGAAGAAAGAATGTAATGCGGCAGGAAGAGTTTCACATTAATTGAAAAAATATTGCTTGTTCCTTAAAGTACAACTATTTTCTTTGTTTTTAGGAAGTGTTAAGGAGACATCAACAAATACAAAAATTACAAAGGGAAAATAAAATATATTCATAAGGTTGATGTATAAATTGTTAGAGGGAATAAAAAGCATAAAGAACACTTATTTCTTTTTCAAATTGAAATGAATGCTTCTGAGTATTTTGTTTTCCTATTTATAGAAAATTGATAGTATTTGAATAAAACATATTTCCATCATAAAACTTCATTGTTATAATTTATTAATAAATCATATCCCCTCACTGAAGGCATCAATAAACAAAGGCTTTGGGCATTATAGAAACAGCTCCAAACCTTAAGCTAGGATAACAAAATAGCAGAGTAAATATGACATAGCATAAAATGAGAAAAAAGTGAAACACAAGAATTATTACCGAAGGAAAAAAAAACTCTTTTACGACAAAAAGTATTTTGTTGTTTTGTGTTGTTGATAGAAGGGAGGATGTGTCCATAGTGAGGAAAACAAATGATTTAATTGACTTAGCTACTCAGTTTGAAATTACAAGAATAATGATGATAATGTTGATAAAAAATATAAATAAATTAAATCACTTGTTACTTATTCAGTATTACAGTCAGATAGGTGATCCAACGGATAGACCATAGTACCTGGAGTCAGAAAAATCTGAGATCACATCAGATCTCTGAAACTTTCCAACTATATGACTGTGGATAAATCACTTAATTGCTTTTTACCTCAGTTTTTTCATTTCTAAAGTGGGCATAATAATAGGGTTGTTGAGGGAATAAAATGAGGTACTTGTAAGGCACTTTGTAAACTTTAAAATGCTTTATGAATGCTATTATTATGATTTCAAAATATTTATATTTAATAATACTGGAAAGGCAAGAAAAATTCACATTTTTAAAAAATTAAACATTAAGGTTTTGAAATGCCTTCCATGAAACAATTGTAGGAAGTACATATTGCAAGTATTATTCTTTTTATCCTTCTTTTATTGATGAAACTAGGGCTCTGAGTGGGTTAGTCATTTGGCTCTTGCTAAGTAGTCAGTTTCTAAGACAGGATTCAAGGTGTCTTCTGACTTTGTACTAGCCCTCTCCCACAATTCCAGGGAAATGGTGGACATTACAGTAGCAATTATCTACAAGTTCCAAATTATTTGAGGTAGAAAAGTGTTGATACACAAACCACAGCTGAAAGTAGCTTCTATTTGCTTGAGGGCTCGGCCAGACTCTGCTAATTGGCAATTAAAGGCAGCTGAGTAAGTTTTTTTTTTTTTGGTGGACAAGGGGATGCAAAGGGAGGAGGGGGGAGAGTTTGGGAGCTACTGACAGAGAATTAAAACCTCTCATAAGGAACCCCTGAAATATAGACACCCAAAACACAAAGGGATAGAAAAGACTGCTATCAGAAAAATTGACAGAGATGATGAGAAAAAAATGTGATGAAAAAATGCAATAGGGATGGAGAAACTTGCTTCAGAAAGTATGGAGAACTTTGTTTTTGTTAGTGGGGAAAAGACAAACAAATGAGTATATATATATATATATGGAGAGAGAGAGAGAGAGAGAGAAAAAGAGAGAGAGAGAGAGAGAGAGAGAGAGAGAGAGAGAGAGAGAGAGAGAGAGAGAGAGAGATAACCTCTTTGTGTTTACAAAGGGCAGCTTGAATTTCCTTCTAAATCAGTACTTCTTGAACATTTTGTCTCATGGGAATTTTTTTGCAATCTGGTGAAACTTATTGAAATTTTTCTAAAAAACTTTAAAAATAACTGTGCTGTTTTTCAGTCATATCTGACTCTTTATGCCCCCCTTTGGGGTTTTCTTAGCAAAGACACAGAAGTGGTTTGCTGTTTCTTTCTCCAGCCATTTTACAGTTGAGGAAACTGAGGCAAACAACATTAAATGTCTTGTCCAATGTCACACAGCTAGTAAGTTATTAAAGCCAGATTGAACTCAGGAAGAGGAATTAATCTTGAATCTAGGCCCGGAACTCGATTCACTGTGCCACCTAGCTGCCCTATAAACAATTGTAGAAAATGCTAAATTTCTAGAAGAGAGCAGTTAATGAAAATTAAGATATATTTTTTTTCTGTTTATTTTCAGAGGACTCTCAAAATCTAACTACAGATTCCTTAGTTGATTCTACTTAAAAAAAAACAGTTCTAGGAGAATGGATGAATTAAAAAAGGAAATTGTATTAAATACCTACTATATACTGAAAAAAATAGCTTCAGTGAAACAGAAAGCTTTCAAACATTCCTGATGAAAAAATCAAAGCTGAAAATGGATTTTGAAATAAAAAACAGGGGTAAAAAGAAAAAAAAATTAAAAGACAAATACAAGCAAACACAAACAATCAACTTTATGAGGATGAAGTGGTTATATCCTAATGTCTCAAGGGTTCACAAAAATCATCCATCAAGAGAAATGACATAAATAATTTTGCTAGGAGTACATTAAATTTGGAATACAGATAGGAATAGAAAGAGGGGAAAAGAGAGAGGTTCATCAAAAGAAAAACAAATATTAAGCTTGTAGGAGGTATAGTGAAAGTAAGATTAAAAGACAACAAATCAACAAATTAAGTATGCATCTAAAAATGAAACTGAGAAAAACAACTAGATAAGAAATACCAATTAAACACCAAAATGTCTTAAAAATCAATGAAGAATGTAGCAAAAATAAAATTTAAATCAATCATTAAATAAAAATAGGAGTTACTTAACAAGGTAATACAATAGACAAATAATTAGCTAATTTGATTTAAAAAAAAAGAAAGAATGCCCAATTGCCAATATCAAAAATGAAAAAGGAATATTCACAACAAATGAAGATAGAAAAGATATAATAAGAAACTATTTTCCTCAAATATATGCAAATAAAACTTATAATTTAAATATAATGGATGCATATATTTTAAATATTCATATTATCAGAATCAGAAATAGAAAATTTAAACAAATAAATCTCAAAAAAGAGAAATTAGACAAAAAATATGAATGCAATTTCCATAGGGGGACAACAAAAAACTTTGGACCAGATGGAACTGAAGGTGAATCATATCAGAGATTCAAAAAAAAATTAATTATAATAACATACAAATTGCAAAAATAGGCAGATTAATGATAGAGCCAGCATTATATGGCAGTTAGAGATGAATTAGTCCATTCCAGTAAGATTAGGGTAAAATAAGGATGTCCGTTGTCACTGCTATAATTTAATATAGTGCTAGAATTGTTGGCTATATCAATGACAAGAAAAAATAAATTGAGAGAATTAGCATTGTCAAAAAAGAAATTAAGTTGCCACTTTTTTGTAGATGATTCAGTGGTGTGCTGAGGAGACTGAAGAGTCAACTAAAATTAACTTCGATAATCATAGGATATAATATATATGTGTATATATATATGTATATATATATATATATATGAATTAAAATTTCTATGTGTTACCAAAAAACTCAGCAGGAACATATAGTATAATGATAAGCAAAGTGAGAATTTTGTTTTGGAATGCTCATCAGCACTAAGGCACTCAAGTGCTTTTGAGTCTTGCCTTTGTTTCAATGAAGAGTCTGTAATTGAATCAAGAGTTTTTGATGACCTGCTTAAATCACAACAAAGGCCTAGCCCTACACTTTTCACTTACTAAGTGCCAAGCCTAAGGCTACACCCTTTCACTGATTGGGTATGGAACCCTCAGGGCCCTAAAGAGTGCATATATACTCTGAGGTTAGTTTTGCTTTGGGAGTTTACACAGGGGAAGAATGTTCCTGTGATTTGGCCACACTAGACTATGGGTAGCTATTAAGAAGCCCCCTGTCTTTGAAAACCCAGATGTTGGTGCTTCTCTCTCTGGTAACTATGCATGTATTGCTACGTACAGATGGTTAGGAGCCCTGTCTGCTGATTTGTGTTATTTACTCTGTTTATATAATTTCCATTTTTGATTTCTGCTTGTGTTTCCTCTGAAGTTCAAGGTGATGGTGACTTTTTCCCTGAACCAAGTGAATGATGTGTATATAATATATATAGATATATATGTTTAATTAAAATGAGATTGTAAACCCCTTAAAGTTGCTTTCTTTAGAAAAGCAGATCAAAGAATCTGTGCTAGCAGACCTCCTGTGTGCTTGTCTTATTGGCCTTGCACCTCACAGCAGCTGCTAACAGCAATGTTGTTATATATAGAAAGAGAAATTCCATTGGAATGAACTATAATTGTATAAAATACTTGCAGTCTACCTGCAAACACACACACACACACACACACACAGAGGGGAGGTGTGTGAAATGATCTAGAATACATTGTTTAAAGAAAAAAAAAAACAGACCTAAATGTTTGACCAAATATTAATTGTTCACTGGTACATCAAATCAATAGGAAGGGAGGGGAAGATCAACTTTTATTCTCAATAGAGTAGGAAAGAGTGGAGATAGAATAAAAATTGATTAAGCACCAATTATTTGCTGATCACTTTACAAATATTATCTTATTTAATTCTTACAACTCTGGGAGGTAGATATTACTATCATCTCTATTTTTCAATTTATCTTCTTGGATTATAGGCTAGCAATGAAATCAGTGCCTCAAAGAGTATGCAAAGTTTGGTAAATTTATAGACATACTTTTATTATGAAGTTAATTGACTTGCTCAGGAACAAAGCTAGTAACTTTCTGAAGCTTGATAAAATAAATCTCAAAGGAAATAATGGGGGGAGGGAAGTGAGAAGGAAAGGAATCTAGTTATATTACATCCCAAACTATACTGAAAAATGGTAAGTGATAAAACAATTTGGTATCAGTTAAAAAATACAGACATTAGCCAGTGGAACAAATCAGGAATACAATAAACCAAACCAATGACCTTCATATAATAGCTTATTATGCCACAAATTCAAAGCACCATTTCTCTCATCTACTGAGCAAAGGTCTCACAATTTGTAAGAAACTAAAGACTAAATAATTGATTAACTGAATGAATAGATAGATGGATAAATGATTGAATTGAGGGACAAATAAATAGATGATTAACACACAAATGATTATAACAACAATGCTACTTGCCACAACTGTGGCTATGTCAGACCAACAACACCAACACGTAGGAGGGTTACTAACACAGATTCTTTGATCTGCTTTTCTAAGGAAAGCAAGTTTAAGGAGTTAACAATCTTACTTTAATTAAATGTAATTATATCATTCACTTAGTTCAGAGGGAAAAGCAGCATCCTGAACTTCAAAGAGAATACAAACAGAAATAACAAAAACAGAGCAAAATAACACGAATCAGCAGACAGGCTTCTAGCTATCTGTCCGGGACATTACATACATAGTTACCAGAGAGAGAAGCACCAACTTCTGGGTTTTTCAAAGTCAGTGGGGCTCCGACAACTACCCAAAGTCTCATCTGCTTAAATCACATGATACTCTTTCAGTGAGTGAGCCCCCAGCAAAATGCTAGCCTCAGGTAATATATATATATATAGATATAAACTTATTCAGGGTCCAAAGTTTATATATATATATATATAAACTTATTCAGGGTCCAAAGGCATCACAACCATGTGACTCAAACCCATGTGCCTTAGGCCTTCCTGTGACTTAAGCAGGTCATCAAAGACTCTGGATTTAATCAAAGACTCTTGGTTGAAACAAAGGCAAGACTCAAAGGCATTTGATTGCCTTTGTGCTGAGAAGCACTCCAAAACAAAAATCAGCAAAAAGTCCCACTCTACTTGCCATTACAATGATAGATAAAAAGAATATAATATATAATATAGTAATCAATTAATTAAATAATAAAACTTCCTGGGAAAACTGAACAGTAATCTGGCAGAAATTATGTTAAATGAATAATTTATAGCATATATTAAGATGCTATAATACTAATAATACTGAGCCTTAAATGGATATATGATCTAAACATAGAAAGTTATGTCATAACAAATTTGAGGAACAGAAAAGAGAGTGATTTTCAGAGTTAGAAATAGCAGAATAATTCATGACCAAACAAGAAATAAAGACTATCATACAAGACAAAGCAGACAATTTTCATTCCATATGATTTTTAAAAATGCACAAATCTAATACAGCTAAGATTAGAAGGGAAACATTAACTTTGCCAGGCTGAAGGAGAGAAGGAAATTGAAAAAAAATTTCCTAACAAAGTCCTCGTTGCTAAGATATATAAGGAATTGATTCAGATTTAAAAAAAAATAAGTTCCACTGCCCAACTGATTATTTGTCAAATAATATAAACAGTCAATTATCAAGAAAGAAATTCAAGATATCTATACTCACATGGGAAAATGTTTCATATCATAATAGTTGCTGACATGTAAATTAAAGCTTCTCTGAGGTTCTAACCCATTCCTATCAGATTGCTCAATTTAACAAACAAAAAGTAAAATGGCAAATACTAGAGTGGCTATCAATGCATTGTTGTTCACATTATGAATTAATACAAATATTCATGAAAAAATTGAAACTATACTCTATTAATTTACCAAATTTGTATACTATTTAAGCCAGTGATTCCACTACTAAACCAATAGCCCAACCATATCTAGTTAAGTGGAAATGTTTGATGAGCATACAATTATTTTAAGAGAATATTTTTGTTGTAGCAAAGAAATGAAACATAAAGGGGTGCCCATAAATTGGGCAATAACTGAGCATGTTATATTAATAAAATAATGTTTTATTGTTTTATTGGAAATTGAGAGGTAGTTTCATAGAAAACTGGGAAGATATTTGAAATGATGCAGTGAAATGAGCAGAAGCAGAAAATGTATGCTGTGACATCAATATTGTAAAAACAATAAATTGCCAAAAACTTATAAACTCTGAACAATGAAAAAATCAATCCTGAATAAAGAGCACCAATGATGGAGAAAGCCACATACCAGTTAAGAGAGAGGTAAAAGATTAATATTTTGAACAAAAATATATATTTGGATATTACTATTATGGAAATTTGTTTTGCTTGTCTATGCTTATTTCTCACAAGCATTAAACATGTGGGTGACTGAAAGGACAATAAAGAAACATGTTGTGAAGAAGTAGCCTACAGGATCCTTTCAAGGAAGAGCAACATAGAAGAACTGACAAAGGGAAGAATCACATACAATGGGAAAAAATTATAAAAACGCAAATTTAGATATGAAGCAGGAAAAGAAAAAAAAAGAACTTTCCTAATAATTAGAGAAATCCACAAGATGAATGGGCTATAGTACAAAGCACTGGTCTCCCCTTCATTGGGGGCAAGGGGAGTCATTAGACAGAGGCTGAATGATTATCTACTTGATATGCAGTAGTGGAAATTCTTTTGAAATGGACTGGATGGTTTCTGCAGTGCCTCCCTAGTCTAAAATTCTGAAGTTCAGTGATTGGTTGAACGTCTTGAAAACATTTATCACTGGTCAAATGATAAAGTTTATTTATTGTTCCTTAAAGTTGGACTTCACTAAAGTTCTTGGAAATCCTCATTAATTCACTTCAATTACCTAGTAAAAATCTCTTTTTGTTTCATAGTAATAAACATACATTTCATGGAAAATATGTTTAAATAATATTAAACATATAATTGGGGAAAATAAAATACTAAACAAACATATGTATATATGTCTATATACACACATGTAGTGTATTATATGTGTGTGTATATATATATACATATATATGTTTGTGTGTATACACACACACATACACACACACACATATATATTTAAGATAGAGACTTGACCTTGGATTTTATTGACATAAGAAATAGCCTAGATGAGTTAACCCATTCTACCAGTATAGGTGGTCACCTACTCAGTAACTTGTAACCTTAGAAAATTGTCTAGAGAAGAAAGAGGTTAATTGACATGCTGGAGGTCAAAACTGGCATTTGGCCAAAGATCTTTCTCATTCTGAAGCAAGCTTTCTATCTATTACACCATGCAGACTAAAATGGATGACAGGTCAAGTCAACAAGCATTTTTATATGTTTATTCTGTTCCAGGTAATGTGCTAAGCACTATGGATATTAAAAATGCAAACATAGTTATTTCTCTGAAGAAGATCATGTTTTATTGGGGAAGACCGTATTGTGCTTACAGCTGTGTCATCAGAAAATTTTAGTAACTCAGAGTATTCTTAAATAAAGAAGCTATATATGACTTTTCATTTTCCATTGAGTGTGCATTATGCAAATACCATCAATTGAATGTTCAATTTTAAGCCTTGTAATACTAAACAAAGTTTTGTTTAACTTGTTTTGTTTTGAACAAAACCACAATACCATTTCCTACACAATAAAGAGCCGAAAATAGGAGATTGTGAGTTCAAATTTCTTGTCCCCAGAAAGCTGTCCACATTACAATAAGAGATATGGCTTTATTCCAGATTTTTGGCTTGTTTTCCTTGGAAATATGGTTTAGGGCCTGCTTGAAGTAAAGATAAATTGATGTGGTACATATTGCCCCTGTGAATCACATGCGGGCCTAATAATGATTCAGAAGTGGCTAGGTGAAACAGACTTTGAGAGTTGCCTTGTGGGCATAGCAGATCCTTAAGGGAAAGTGAGATGGAAGGAAGAGTGGTGACTATGTCTAATCAGATAGAAGAATATTTGGAGAATTAACAATAGTTAACTACAGGGGAAAACTGGTGCTTTTTGAGGTATAAAAAAAGGGTCAAAGACCTATATGTATGTTTATGGGGAAATGTAGAGAAGAATTTCATAGAGGGTAATACTGTGAAATAAGGAGCAATCTGCATGGGAAAGGCAATGTAAACTGATAAACAATAACATATAATGTATCAAAGTAAATTTTTTCTTATAGTTATTCTTTTTTTATTTAATTTAATTTTTTTTTATTTTTAGTGTGCAACAAACAGTTCTACATAATTTTGAGTTCCAGATTTTCTTCCCTCCCTCTCCCCCCTCCCTCCCCAAGAAGGCATGGAATCCCATATAACTTCCATGTATAACTTGGCATTGAATTAATTTACACACTAGTCAAGTTGTGGAGAAGAACCATGACCAATGGAATGACTCATGAGAAAGAAGAAACAGAACCAAAAAAAAAAAA
>CM053626.1:269655047-269670138 GCA_028646595.1 Phalanger gymnotis
CTTCCCTGTAGAAATGTAAACAAAACAGTTCAACTTTAGTAAGTCCCTTGCAGTTTCTTTTTCTTTTTCTTTGTTACCTTTTCATGCTTCTCTTGCTTCTTGTGTTTGAAAGTCAAATTTTCTATTCAACTCTGGTCTTTTCACTGAGAAAGCTTGAAAGTCCTCTATTTTATTGAAATTCCATATACTCAGTTTTGCTGTGTAGGTGATACTTGGTTTTAATCCTAGCTCCATTGACCTCCGGAATATCGAATTCCAAGCCCTTCTTATAGCACAATAGTATTCTATTGTAATCACATACCATAATTTGTTCAACCATTCCTCAAATATGAGTATACCCTCAATTTACAATTCTTTGGCACCACTAAAAGAGCTCCTGTAAATATTTTCATACATATGTCCTTGTCTTTTTTATTTCTTTTGTGATACAGACTTAGTCGTGGTATTGCTAGGTCAAATGTATGCATGGTTTTAAAGCCCTTTGGGCATAGTTCCAAATTGCTCTGTAAAATAGTTGAATCAGTTCGCAACTCTACCAACAATGCATTGATGTCTTATTTGTCCCATATCCCTTCCACAATTTGTTATTTTCCTTTTCTATTCATATGAGATAATTGTAAAAACATTGCTACTTGTTGCTATAGTGGCTGTGTAAGGCCAATAACACCTCTCACAGGAGGGCTGCTAGCACAGGTTCTTTGATCTGCTTTTCTAAGAAAAGCAACTTTAATGGATTTACAATCTCATTTTAATCAAACATACATATATCATACACTTAGTTCAGGGAAAAACTCAGCACCTTGAACTTCAGAGAAAACACAAACAAATTACAAACAGAAATTATATAAACAGAGCAAAATTACACGAATCAGCAGGCAGGCTTCTAGCTGTCTGACCAAGACATTAAACGCATAGTTACCAAAGAGAAAAGCACCCACATCTGGGTTTTTCAAAGCCAGGGGGCTCCAACAGCTACCCAGCGTCTGGTATGGCCAAATCACTGGAACATTCTTCCAATGAGTAGGCCCCAAACAAAATGCTAACCTCAAAGGGACCCCTGTATTCTCCTTTTGACCTCATTTGTGATCACCTTAATGTCTGTGGATTGAGAGGTCTGGAAACTACTACTGCTGCTACTTATTTAGTTATCCTGAGGGCCTGCTTCTTGTTTGCTGGGGCCGGAGTGTTCTGGTGTGGCCTACCCCAAACTAAGATTCTCTCACCCTGGTGCAGCAGACTTTTCCTGCCAATATTCTAAGTTGTCTTGGGCTGGAAAATTGTTTCAGTCCATCTTTCTGTGGGTTTTGCCACTCTAGAATTGGTTTAGAGTCATCATTTAATGGTATTTGGAGGAGTATGAGGGAGAGCTCAGGCAAGTCCATGACTTTACTCTGACATCTTGGCTTTGTCCTCTTTTACCAAGCTTTTTTCAGTTTCTAGATTCTCTAGATTAAGGTGTTAAAGTCTACAAGTTGTAAGACAGTATAATTTAATAAAATCTGACAAAATCTAATCAGATTGGCCATCTGTACTTAGTTCATACGGTGAAAATCAGTTAGTGGGGTTTATGAAGTCAACCTTATCTTTAGGAAGAGAGATTATTAGGAAGACCATCAAGTAGCCTATCCAATCATCTACCTTTTACCTAATATAGCAATTCAGAGGTTCTAGAGCATTGCAATAATGTGATTAAATATAAGAAAAAGCACTGCCGTGATTAGAGATATTTCCTAGGAAAGGAAATAGGAGGAATATGATTGTTAACAACATCAAGATTTTCTTCCTGACTTAGCCTAAGGCACAGAGTGGCTTAATATAGTTATAACAGTATAATATAGGTATAATTGTATAAAGCATCCTTATTTCTTTTTGATTTCAGAAATAGCAAACTTTTTAGAACAGCCAATCATGCAACAAAGTTTCATATTATTCATGGAGCATTATAATACGGTTTAGGATTAACTGGATGGCAAAGACTCCTCTTCAAAAAAGAAACAATAGCATAGAGAAACATAGCCAAGAGGATTCTACCTTCACTTATATAAGGTCATTCTCTCAACTTTCTGACAAATATCCACCTGTAGCAGTTTTCCAATTACACTCTCTTTGAGAAACTTATGGAATTTCCCTCAAATGTTGGATTACTTCATAATAATTCAGATGTTTATATCTGAATTAAAAACTAAGAACAATATCAAATTACCGTATCAAGAGAATTGAACTCAAATAGCAAGTTTTACTATAGTCATAGCTTGGGCTATGTACAGCTATTATTATTATTGGTAGCCTTATTATTATTGTTGTTATTAATCATGTTGTAGCTATAACAGTTAACAATAAAGTTTACCAGGCCCTTCAAAAATATTCAATATCCTTTTCTTCTTTTTAGAAAAAAATTCCTCAATAGCCTTTTCTTTTTTCTTCTTTTTCTCAAATTTGTGCTCATTCTGGTATAAAACTCTATCATTAGGATTTAAGAAATCAATCAAATTCTGGAATTGTACATGCTATTCTTTTCTTGGCAAAAATACTGAAGTGCTTTGCTATTTCCTTCTCCATTTCATTTTATGGATGAGGAGGCTGAGACAAACAGAGTTGAGAAATTTGCCCAGCTAGTAACATAGGCAAATATGTCTGAGGCTGAATTTGAACTCAGGTCTTTTTGACTCCAGGCCCAGTGCTCTCCTGTGCCATCTAGCTACTCAGTCCTTTAATATGGAAGCTGCTAAATCATTTGTGACCACACTGTGGCTCCACAATGTCTGAATTGTTTCTTTCTGGCTGCTTGCAAAATGTATCCGTAACCTGCAAGCACTGGAATATTAGCTCTAATGTCACTGGGAAACTTCATGTAGGGGTCTCTTTCAGGAGATAATCAATGAATTTTTCCCATATCTATTTTACTCTCTGGATCTAAGATATTGGGGAAGTTCTACTTGAAAAATTCCTGAAACACAATGTCTAGGCTCTTTCTTTGATTATTGCTTCCAGGTAGCCCAAAAATTCTTAAATTATCTCTTCTTGATCCATTTGCCAAGTACATTTTTTTTTCATTGAGTTATTTCAAATTTTCTTCATTTTTTCTCATTCTTGGTACTTTGTTTCATTTTTTATTGTCTCATGGAGTCATTAGCTTTGACTAGCCCAATTCTATTTTTAAGCAATAATTTTCTTCAGTGAGACTTCATACCTCTTTTCCCATTTGGCCAATTATAGTTTTTAAGGAGTTCTTTTCTTCAGAGAATTCTTGTGACTCTTTTACCATTAGGCCAAAACTGTTTTTAAGGCATTCTTTTTCTTTCTTTCTTTTCTTTTCTTTTTTAAAACAGATTTCAAAGGTAAAAACCAGACGATAGAACACACACACACACACACACACACACACACACACATACACACATACACACACACACACATAAAGAAGGGAAAGAGGGACGGAAAGAGAGAGAGAGAGAGAGAGAGAGAGAGAGAGAGAGAGAGAGAGAGAGAGAGAGAGAGAATGTTTTGATCTGCATTCAGATTCCACAGTTCTTTCTCTGGATGTGGATATCATTTTCCATCATGAGGTTTTGGAATTGTCTTGAATCCTTGCATTGCTGAGAAGAGTTAAGTCTATCAAAGCTGGTCATCACACAACATTGCTATTACTGTGTACAATGTTCTCTTTCTTCTGCTCACTTCACTCAGTATCAGTTCATGTACATCTTTCCAGGTTTTCCTGAAATCCACCTGGTCATCATTTCTTATGGAACAATAATATTCCATTACATTACTATAGCACAACTTGTCCAGCCATTCCACAATTGATGGGCATCCCCTCAATTCCCAATTCTTGGCCACCATATAAAAAAATGCTGTATAGTGGCAAGTAAAATAGGATTTTCCATTGTCTTTTGCTTCGGAGTGCTTCTCAGCACTAAGGCAATTGAGAGCCTTTGAGTCTTGCCTTTGTTTCAATCAGGAGTCTTTGATTACCTGTTTAAGTCAAGGGAAGGCTTAGGTCACATGGGTTTGAGTTGCATGGTTGTGATGCCCTCTGAAATGTATATATATTCTGAGGTTAGCATTTTGTTTGGGATTCACTCATTAGAATTTCGTTCATGTGATTTAGCCAGACAAGATTCTGGGTTGTTGTCAGAGCCCCCAGCTTTTAAAAACCCAGAAGCTGGTTCTTCTCTCTCTGGTAACTATGTATGTAATGTCTTGTTCAGGCAGCTAGAAACCTGTCTGCTGATTTGTGTAATTTTGCTCTGTTTACATATTTTCTGCTTATAATTTCTGTTTGTGTTTTCTCTGAAGTCCACGTTGCTGGCTTTTCTCTCTTTACGAAGTTAATGGCATATTTATGCTTAATTAAAGTAAGATTGTTAACCGCTTAAAGTTGCTTTTCTTAGAAAAGCAGATCAAAGAATCTGTGTTAGTAGCCGATGTTATTGGTCTTACACAACCACAGTACTGGCAAGTAACATTGTTGTTACAAACTGTTTTAAATATTTTTTGTACATGTGGGTCCTTTCCCCCCTTTTTTTGATGGGAGAATGCAAGACAATTGTGGTC
The DNA here is from genome assembly GCA_028646595.1 of Phalanger gymnotis. Taxonomy (NCBI): domain Eukaryota; kingdom Metazoa; phylum Chordata; class Mammalia; order Diprotodontia; family Phalangeridae; genus Phalanger; species Phalanger gymnotis. The sequence continues at coordinate 269,659,605 of CM053626.1, forward strand.
AAATAACTTGCCCAAGGTCATACAGCTATTAAGTGAGTCCAGTGTCTGAGGCCAGATTTGAACTCAGGTCATCCTGACTCCAGGGCTGGTGCTCTACTCACTTAGCCACTTAGCTGCCCCTCCCATGCAGATGAAATAGAGGTTGCTTTCTCACTGGACGAGGTGCAAAGGGTAAAATCAGAGGTATAGTGAATAATCAGGTATGCGTAATATGGCTGAAATTCCCATGAAAGAAGATAACAGATGACATATACCTGAACCTGGCACATAGTAGGCACTTGATAAGTGCTTGTCAATTGATTGACTGACAGACTGAGAAGGCCCCATTTTCACTGGGGTCACTTGGGAAGACATCCAAATTTCAGCAAACTTGGATCCTCTGGAGGGGCAACAAAATGACTGCTTGGGAGAACTCAGTAAAGGAGATCTTGATTTTTCCTTTCCTTTTTTTTTAAATTTTATTTTAGACTCTAAGGACAGAACACAAACACAGAATAGAGAATCATATCATCAACTTAAATATTGAAACTTAAATATAAAGAAAGAAAAAAGCATATAGTGTGCTTAGCAGAACATAAGAGAGGATTCAAATATATAACGATAATTATATATATATATAACAATAAATTTTTATTTAAGAAAGCCTGTATGATAAATAGTAAGTATTGTGTTGAGAATTGTCCATCTTTTCTTCCTTGTGAGTTTTCTTTTGTTCTCTGCTGTGCTCTTTTTTACTTTATTTTTTCCCTCTCCCCCCTCAGAAGGCTACAATAAAGTTTATGTTTCTCTGTAGCTATAGATATATACATACACATATACATTTATACAAACATATATAGACATATACTTTCCAAAACATACTCTATTTCTGATCTTTTTTATGTTTGTGCATATCTCTTGTTTCCTACCCCTCCAAACTCCTTTGCTTCTCTTCTGTACTTTACTTTTTACTTTACTGCTTTATTTTACAGTTTCCAATTCTTGGCTATCACAAGAAGAGCTGCTATAAATAATTTTGTACATGTGGGTCCTTTTCCCTTTTTTATAATCTCTTTGGGATACAGCCCTAGAAGTAGAATTGGTGGGTCAGAGGGTATGCACAGTTTTATAGCCCTTTGGGCATAGTTCCAAATTGCTTTCCGGAATGGTTGGATAAGTTTACAACTCCAAAGTATTATTTTCTTCACTATTTTTTACCATGCTGTTAATTCTCTTTTCCTAATTTTCTTTCATCACCCTCATTCCTTTCTCCAACTTTCCCTATATCACTTTTCTCTAAAAACAAAAACAAACAAAAAACACTCTTTTCCAGTAATTCTTGCAGGGCTTGTGTAAAATCTTGTATTTTTTTTCTGATTTTTTTATTTTCTTCTTTTCTTTAAGGATTTGCTTCTAGCTGTTTTTACATTGTTGTCTTCTTCTGAGTTTATATCTTGTTTTCCCCTGCCACTGTAGTAAATTTGTATGGTCAAGTTCTTTTTTGTTCTTGTTGTCTGCTCATTTTTCTAGTCTATTTCTTGAATTTGAACTTTTATGTTAAAGTTGGACTGATCTCACCTGGGGTTAGAGGTTCACTGTCCCATGCACTGGATTTTCCATGCTGATGTTTTCAGAGCTATCTCTAGTTTTTTGCATGTTTTCAGTACTCTCAGGTTGGTGTCATCCAGGCAGAAGAATGGTCACTGCTCTGGTCTTTACCAAGGAAAGGTCATGCTCCACTGCAGCTGAAAGCACTAGTGTTTCTCTTGGCCATGGAAACATGAGGTCACTGCTGTCATGCAGCCACAAACTCTTGTCATCCTCTCTACCTTGTAAGTGTGACCATGTGCTTAGGTTTCTTTAGATTAACCAGAAACTCTCTTCTCTGACCTGGAAATGCAACCCAGAATTGCAAATTAGCAATAGAGTTGCCAATCACAGCTAGCTTCATCCAGTGCCAGTAAATGATCCCCTGTATTCTCTTTCTGAAATGTTTACTATCTCTGGGCTGAGCCCTGCTGAAGCTTCTGCTGCTGCTCTTATAGTCACATCTAGTCTCCTGCTTGTGCTGCTGGCATTTTCTAAGCCAACTTCCAAACTGTTGTTATAGGCCTCTTCTGCCAGCCTCCTAAGTTTTGGCTAGAAAAATGTTGTACTCTGATCTTTTGTTGGCTGTGTCATCCTAAAGTTTTATTGGGAGAGTTATTTTAAAGATATTTGAAGTAGAATGTTGGGACAATTCACCTGGGTTGCTACTTGCACCCTGCCATATTTTCTTTTTTACTACTTCCATTGATTCTTGTATTTTGAAGGCAAAATTTTCTATTCAGTCCTGACCTTTTCATAAGGTATGCTCAAAAGTCCTCTATTATATTAAATATCCATTTCTTTCTCTTGAAAGATTATACTCTCTTTGCTGGGTAGGTTATTATTGATTGTAACTAATTCTTTTGCCTTCTGTAATATAATTTCCTAAGCCCTCCAGTTCTTTCAAGTGGTAGCTGTTAATTCTTATGGGATACGAAATTAGTGATATTTGAATGGGTTCTTTTTGACTGCTTAAAGTATATTCTCTTTTGGGCTGCTAGATGGTGCAGTGAGTAGAGCACTGGCCCCGGAGTCAGGAGGACTTGCGTTCAAATCTGGCCTCAGACACTTCACACATTACTAGCTGTGTGACCTTGGGCAAGTCATTTAACCCCTCCTGCCCTGCCTTCCCTCCTCCAAATATGTGTGTGTGTGTATAATATATATATATATATATATATACATATATATATACATACATATGTACATACATACATATGTATGTATGTATATATGTGTGCATATATGTGTGTGTATACACACACATACACATACATATGTGCATATATATATACATACATATATATGCATATATATATATATATATATATACACACACACACAGATACAGACACACACATACATATAAGCATATGTGTGTGTGCTCCCTTTGACCTGGGAGCACTGGATTTTGGTTATAACATTCCTGGTAGTTTTCATTTTGAGATCTCTTTCAGGTGGTGATCAATACATTCTTTCAATTTCTGCACAAAACTCCTAAAGCTTGGGATAGTTCACCCTCCTCTCCCCCACTGGAAGTAGAGCCCTGCCTTAACAAAGAGTTAAAAAGTCAAGTAAGAGGATGGGAAAATGAACAAACAATGGGAAAAAAACCTCTAACTACAAAAACTTACTTTGGTGAAAAGGAAAATCAAAACATACACTCAGAAGAAGACAACAAAGTCAAAGCTCCTACATCCAAAGCCTCCAAGAAAAATATGCATTCGTCTCAGGCCATGGAAGAGCTCAAAAAGAATTTTGAAAATCAAGTAAGAGAAGTGGAGGAAAAATTGAGAAGAGAAATGAGAGTGATGCAAAGAAATTCATGAAAAACAAGTCAGTAGCTTAGTAAAGAAGACACAAAAATATACTGAAGACAATAACAGTTTAAAAAACAGATGAGGCCAAATGTTAGAGTTCCAAAAAGGCAATGATGAAAAGAATTCCTTAAAAAACAGAACTTGCCAAAGAGAAAAGGAAATCCAAATGCCCACTGAGGAAAATAATTCCTTAAAAATTAAAATAGAGAGAGAGGTTTCTGGGAAGATGGTGGAATAGGTCAGATAATTCCAAGCTCTAAAGATTTTGCCCCACAAAAGAGTTAAAATAGCACCTTAGAACTAACAAAGTGGGATGGAGACAAAGAAAAATAGGGGCACAACCAGGATCTTTCAGGGACAATCTGAGAAGATCTGAAGAAGAATCCCATGACTAGGTTTGGTCCAGGTGAAGAGAAAACACCTCCAGGCTAGGTTCCAGTTTAAGAACAATCAGCAAGCCCTGGGATTAGTCAGTTTGAGAGACTGCCTTGGCCCCAGCCACTGGAACTTTTTACCCCAGGATAGTGAGAGGAGTTGTGCCTTTGAGCCCAGGAAGATCGTGGGAACCTCTCCTGATGAGAAATGCCAGACCCAACTGTGAAGAGCAGTTTGGGGGCGGGGAGGGGAAGGGACCAACACATGCCTGGTGAGTGCAGAAGGAGTGGGGCAGAAAGTCCCTGGCCATGGGCACTTACAGTAGGTTGGAGGTTTAGCTTTGGTTACCTGCTAGAAGGAACTGAAGATCTAGGCCTAGAGGCACCATCTCCCATACCCCTGGGCTAGAGGTGATTATAAAAAAAAAATCGAATTATTACCACAAAAAAATGCATAGGCAAAGGAGATAGTATCCAACCATAGAAAACTATTATGGGAATAGAGATGACTGGGGTTCATCTTCAGAAGAGGACTTTGAAGTAAAGAAATCCCCAAAGAGTAATGTTAAAAGGTCACTTGCTCCAAAAGAATTTATAGAAGATCTTAAAAAAAAGACTTTAAAAATCAAATGACAGAGATGGAGGGAAAACTAAAAAAATAAATAAATAAAATAAAAGTGATCCAAGAAAAACAAGAAGGTTATGAAAGGAAAGTCAACCAATTAGAAAAGGAAATCCAGAATCTCAAGGAGGAAAATGACACCTTGAAAATTAGAATTGAGCAAAATGAAGCCACTGAAATTCTAAGATATCAAGAAATAATTAAAAAATGAATAATGAAAAAATAGAAGAGAAAGTAAAATATCTTATAAGGAAAACAACAGATTTGGAGAATACATCAAGAAGAGAAAATATAAAAATAATCAGAGTAACTGAAAGTCACGATCAAAAAAAGAATCTCAATACAATAAAACAAGAAATAATTAAAGAAAATTGTCTTGAAGCATTAGAACAAGGCAGAGAAGAAGAAAGAAAAAATCCATCAGACACCACTTAAAAGAGATTCTGTGAGAAAAACTCATAGGAATATCATAGTCAAATTCTGAAAGGATAAAATATTAAAAGCATCAAGATTAAAACAATTGAAGTATGATGGTGCCACAATTAGAATTACACAAGACCTAGTAACAGAGACATTAAAGGACCACAAATCTTGGAACACAACATGTCAAGGAGCAAAAGACCTGTGACTGTGACCAAAAATATCAAATTCAAATTGCAGTATTATTTTTATTATTAATTATTATTATCAAATTCAAATTGCAGTATTATTTTGAATGAAAAAATGGACATTTGGCAAACTCCCAGACTTTCAAGACTTTGTTAGAAAAATTCTCAACTTAATAGGAGATTTGACATACAAGCACTAAGAGACACATAAGGTACATACCAAAGACTGACTATATGGGATTTACAAGAACAGACTGCTTACCTTTTATATAACATAAAATGTAAAATGTATGTCTTACATTCTCATTAATAACTGTTAAGCTTATAAGAAAGAGGGGGATAAACCGGACTATGATATGAATTTAAAAAGTAAAACCATTTAGAAACAGCTAAAAAGAGTAACTATTTTAGGAAAGAGAGGTGCAAGAAGAAGAAAAGACACAGAGGATTAAGATGGGGGAGGAGGGCTGGTAGTTCTGGTGACCTGCTTTCATCGGGAATAGGACTAAGAGGGCACATTACATATATATTTAGAAGAGTACAAAAGTCTTCTAAATTTAGAAGGATTGAAATGATAGGGCTTAGTGGCGGGGGGCGAGGGGAGGACAAGGCAAGGATTAGGACAATGGAGGATTTTTAGAGGGGAGAATGAGGGAATAAGTAAAGGCAGTTTAGATTAATGGGAATGGGGGATGGGGGAGGGATCCTTAGGGGGGGGAAGGCAAGTAATAGGAGGGCAGGGTGGTTGATGGAGGAGGGGGGTAGGCAAGTAATAGGAAGGCAATGTAGCAGGTAGAAGTAAAGTAGAGGAGGCAGGAAGGATGGGAAACAAAAGATATGTACAAACATGAAAAACAAAGATCAATAGTAGATGATGTTTGGGAAAGTATATGTCTATTTATGCATGTATATTAGTAAAAGTGTATGTATATATCGGTGTGTATGTATATATCAAGAAATATCTAAATTATATTGTAGCCTTCTGGGATGTGGGTGGAGGAAAAAAAGTACAAAGTTAAAAAGCAGAGAACAAAAGAAAACACAAGGAAGCAAAGAAAAGATGGACAATTCTAACCACAAGGTGTATTATTTATCTTACAGGCTTTCTTGAAATGAAAATTTATTGTCAAATATTTTGAATCATCTCCTATGTTCTGCTATGCACATGACATGCTATTTTTCTTTTTTACTTTATATTTAAGTTTTGATATTTAAGATTACGATATGTTTTGTTTCTTTTCTTTATTTTGTATCTGTGTTCTGGTAAAATAAAATTGAATTAAAAAAATTAAAATAGAGTAAATGGAAGTTATTGACTTTATGAGACATCAAGAAATCATGAAACAAAACCAAAAGAATGAAAAAAGTAAAAAAAAAACTATATTTCATCTTAAAACTTTTCCTTTTTTCGTTCCGTTCATCTCCCACCCACTGAGATCTGGCTATCTATTGATGACATAGCTTCTGTGGGTGCCTTTTCACTCATTACATTTTAACTCATTCTCCTGAACTCACTTGTTGAGATGAGGAGTTAAAATATTCTTTACTGCTCACTGCTACTTCCATGTACTCTCTCTACCATGTTCAAGCAGTAAGTGTTCTTCCAAGAGGCTAATTAAATCCATATTTATCACTCGATCAAGATTCTCATGGTTTTTCTCTATACATCTCTAGTCTACTTTATCTCCTTCTTCCACAAGTATAATTCTTGGATCATAGTCTTTCTTTCCTCCTCCCCAACTCTTGCCTTTAAACTAGCAGAATTCAATGTATGTGTGTGTACATACACATACATATGTATGTATGTATACATATACACTTGTACATATATGCACATATGCTTACATATACTTACACATGCACAGACATATACACATACATATACAGAAGATGGATATGAGGGGGGAAATAGGGGAATAACTCCAGGCCTGGGGAACAACCAGGAAAAATGTCTGGAGTCAAGCGATGTAGTGGCATGTGTAAAGAAGAACGAGGAAGCCAGAGTCACAAGATTGTAGACCACCTGGAGAGGAGCAAGATTAAAGAAAACTGGAGAGATAGGAAGGAAACCAGACTAATAAAGACTTTAAAAGTGAAATTGAGGGCTTTGTTTTTGGTCCTGAACTCAATAGGGAGTCACAAGGGGTGATGACATGATTGAACCTTAGAAAGATCACATTGACAGGTGAGTGGAGGATATAGTACAATGGGAAGAGATGTGGAGTTGGTAGAATAGCCATCAGCAGGCTATTGCAATAGACCAAGGTGTGCTTCACAAGGGCCTGCAACATGTTGCTGGCAATACTGAGGGACAGAAGGGAGATTTTATGAGATATATTGCCGAGGTTACATTCACGGCCTTAACAAGGAGTTGAAGATCACACTTAGATTGTTTGCCTGAATTACTGGGAGGATGGTGGTGTCCTCAAATGTACTTAAGAAGTTAGAGGGGAGTGTTTATGGAGAAGCATAATGAGTTCAGTTCATATTATCTGGCAAGGTAATGTCACCTGTCAACCATAACTCCTATTACTGTTCAGAGAGTGAACCTGGGGATCAATGGGGATGCGGGCAGAGTGCTAGAAAGATCTTGTACCTGTTGATATGTTCAAAGTGTTTAACTTTCAGTGTGAGCATTTCCACCTTGTAAATCAGCAGATCCTATTAAATTGAAGCTTGATTTGTTGTTTTATTGATTGCTAGACTTAAGAAAGTGATGAAGAAAATGTTAATACGCAGCTTAAACTTAAAAGTGTGTCATACTGTGCATGCATTTTTTTTATTCCAGGAAGTTGGTCATTAAATACTTATGAGCACATCGTTGGATCAATGACACGAATAGCATCATTGCCTTTTTTAGTGGTGGAAGGTACATTTGTGGGACAATAATGAGAAAAGAGAAAAGCAAGGGAGGGAGAAGGAAGGACATCTTTATTCAATTTTACAACTTTGCAAATGGAACTTTAGGACAGAGAACTCATCCTTCTAAAGTAAAGAAAAGAATACTATTTATTTGAAGAAGGGCTAAGTAGCTTTTAGGATTAATGATTTTTCATAATGTTTTTAAAGAACAAATTAAGAATTAAGACTTTTAAAACATTTGTAAATTATAATTAGATGCTGCCTGTTCACTGTTACATTCCCTTCCTTTTAAATCATGTAATAACAGAAGTACATACAATATCATAATTTTAAAAGTTTTCCAAGATGGAGAGACCATTACATAATATCTGTATATATTCATATATACTATTTCATATCAGTATTATACATGTTATGTAAGAAGACATACACATATGTATATGTACTTATATGATATATGTATGTATTAAATTTATTTAAAATGTTATGCCTACATAGCTACAGCAATGAATTCCTATTTGTTTATATTCATTGGTATCACATGAGGGTGAGTGGCCCTAGTGGGTAACAAATAGGTATTCATTGCAGAAAGACTGGGAAATTCTGAAGAATTTGTTTGGAGACACTAAGGTCTTTCTAAATGATGTTTCCCAGGAGAAAAGAAAAGACAGAAAGAAAGAAAAGAAAAAAAATGGCCCCATTTACTAGGAGAATTCCATTTTTTGCAATTGTTTTTAACATATTCTACTTTCTTTGGTTCACTCACTTTAAGAATAATTTCAAGAGAAGATCCAATCTCCAAAGGCCTAAAATGCCTGCTAAATTCTCTACCTTCACTCCATTAAGAGCCAGCTAAAATATAGACTAAATTAGGAAGTCAGCTCATCAGGTTTTGCAAGCAGACAGTAATATGGAAATATTGCAGTGGTCACAGTTTGATCTTTTATTTGAAGTGGCTAGAAGCAGCCAAAACATTATTTGAATATCTTACTATGCAAATAAAGAATAAATCAGCATTATTTACCAGCAAGCATTATAGAATAAGAGAATTAATATGCACAATCTGCTAAAGCAATAGGACATTATATTTTACTTTAACCTAATAAATTAAAATATGCAAAAAGGGACAGAATGTAGAAATTCATCTATCCTTATAGATCTAGAAGACATGGACATTTCAAATTATAATTCTGCTGGTTAAGCTAAAAGAATAGAAAAATTGTCTAAATTGTTTATTGGAAATTCTTTTCAAGAAATAGCCTGAAGAAATATAACTTTGGGGATAAGAAATTTTAGAATCATATGGATGGGGGGAAACTAGATTTGAACTCTGGTCTGACACACTACATTCACATAATAACACAAGTAAATGATATCACTTGATCATACACACTGATTCTATTTAAAAGTGTACCCTTTGTGTTCATTGCCTCCCTCAATGAAATGCCTGTAACTACCTATGCTCACTGTCCAAAATGTCTTCCTTATACTTAATTTAAATTTCTTACATTTGAAGATTTCTGATATGGTAAGCATTAAATTTACAAAAAATTAACAAAAAAAATTCAGGTAGTGTAGAAGTCTGGGGAACCTGGATATTTACTGGCCTTAGAGGAAGGATTTCTACATTCATATCCAAAATCTTTTACTTAATAATTATATGCCCCTGCCACATACTATTTGCCATACTGTCATGTAAGCTAATATCATATAGATCAGGCCTGTACCATGTAGCACAACAAGGTTGTACCCCAATGATTCCACTCCTAGCATAAGCAACCAGAGAGGCCTTGACCGGCTCCCAAAGTGAGATCCTAACCCTGGGGCCTACCAGTAGTGAGATCTTGTATCCATAGCACCTGGCAGCAAGGTCCCAACCCCTGGGGCAGTCCAGCAGCTAAACCCCAAGCCCAGGGGAGGGACGCAGGGAGGGATAGAATTTGGAATTCACAACTTTAAAAAAGTTTAAAAAAATCCTAGGCTATAGAAGTGAACAAAAAAAGCAAGAGAAAACAAGAAACTAAGCTATCAAGAAAGAGTAAGCAAACAAAAGGAAAATGTAACAACAATGACAAAAAAGAATGTGAAATGAGATTTGTTAGGAGGTTATATAGCACCACCCATAGCAGTATTGGATACTGCATAGACACAGGATGGTACATAATCCTAATATAATTTAATATCTAATAATAAAGTCCTCCTTATATCCGCACTTCTATATGTTACTCTGCTTTATTCTAATCAAGTAGATTAGACAGCCATGGAAAACGCTAATGCATAATTCAACCTATATGTTAAGGCCATGAGTTCATTTTCTTTTTTTTTTTAAAGACTTAGAAATTCTTTCTTAAAGGCATGTTTACTCAGTCAACTAGCATTCATTAAATACCATTTATGTGCTAGGAATTGTGCTATTTTCTCATATTTATTTATTTAATTTATGTATTTAATATAATTAGTTTTCAGCATTGATGTTCACGAAAGTTTGAACTACAAATTTTCTCCCCATTTCTACCCTCCCCCCCACTCCAAGATGGCATATATTCTGGTTGTCCCATTCTCAAGCCAGCCCTCCATTCTGTCACTCCACTCCCCTCCCATCGCCTTTTTCCTTCTTCTCTTGTAGGGCAACATAAATTTCCACACCCCATTGCCTGTGTATCTTATTTCCTAGTTGCATGC
>CM053626.1:269670638-269688907 GCA_028646595.1 Phalanger gymnotis
TTCTTCTGTCTGTATGTTTTGGTCTTCTTTGTCACCAAAGAAAGATTCCAGAGTCTGAGACTGAGTCTGGGTGTATTTTCACTGCCTGGCCATTGTCCCAGCCAACTTACTTGACCCTTTTTCAGCGTTTTTCAGAGTTTTTCAGCAGGGTATGACTGCTTGTAGAGTACAGAGTTCTATGTTCCAAGCTTGGGGGGATGCGCCAGCTCTGCCACACCAGCACTCCTCCTTCCCCAAGAACTCCCAACCTAGGCTGGACTTAGATCTTCAGCAGTCTCTTCACTCCTGCTCTGATCCACCACTTAATTCCTCCCACCAGGTGGGCCTGGGGCCAGAAGCAACTGAAGCTGTAGTTCTGCAGCTGCCCCATGTCTGCTATCCCTGGGGCGGTGGCTGAACCACAAACTTCCTGTCTCCAGCAGCTTTTCCCACTAACCTTCTCTGTTGTCTTTGGTGTTTGTGGGTTGAGAAGTCTGCTGCAGCTCACTGATTCAGGGCGCTAGGGCAAGCTCTGCCCCCTGGTCTGGTTGGTCCATGCTCCCCCCGCTGGGCTCTGCTGTGCTCCATGCCGCTCCCAGCTCCATGTGGGATAGACCTTACCCAGATTCCATCCAGCTCTCCTGGGCTAGTGTCCTGCTTCCCTCTGCAGTTTTGTGGGCTCTGCAGTTCTAGAATTCGTCCAGAGCCATTTTTATAGGTTTTTGGAGGGACTTGGCGGGGAACTCACTCTAGTCTCTCCTTTCCAGCTGCCATCTTGGCTCCGTCCCCTCAACTACTTCTCAGTGAGTAAAAATGTTACAGTATACCATAATTGAGCTCACAATACATTTTGATTTTATTCGTTCATTTTTGAGAAGGATACTATGAAATTAACCATTAAAAAAGAAAGGGACAGGAAAGAGAAAGGCATTTGCTATTTTTCCTTCCTATTTTTATTGGGATGGGAACTTTTAAAAATCCTCAGATAGTTACATAAAATCATAAATTTACATTCCATTTTACCCTTCTCTTAGTTTTATGTAATTTATGAAGTATATTTACCTAGTATAATGAATTGCAATGTTTGCAAACTTATTTACATATTACATTTAATTGTAAAGATAATTAACATTTTAAATAAATTATATGTAAGTGTTAATAATTAAAAAAAAAGAGCAGCTGCATTGGTAGAGTACATTATTCAATGAGAGCTCTCTGTGCCAAAGCAAATGCAGGTCCAATAACTAAAACAAATGCAGCCTTTCCTCAGAAATACAATTTAAAAATTTTGCTATATATCACTATAATCTAGAACAAAATTATATTTCAAAGATAATCTGATTTTTTAAACCATTGTCCTTCCATTCCTTCTGTCTCCTCATTTGAAATCAATTTGTGACTGAAAAATTGAATTTTTATAGAAATAAAAGACATGGGACAGAAGACCTGAGATCCAAATTTAGATGTGTGAACTTCTGCAAGTCTTATTTCCAAGACTAAGCTCTATCATTGATAGAACAAAGATAGAAATATTCTAAAATCTACCTCAAAATAAGAACTTTGGAAAGCACAGAGTGCTATATAAAATTGAGTTATTGGTACGGAGATGATATAGTATGTCTTAAATTCAACTGATGTGAACTTAAGGCATGACTTTGAGACTTTTTATTGACAGAGCAAACTGACTACAAGGGGAATCCTTTAAACATACTATAATGGAATTCATCAAATTCATCAACAAAGTTTCCTTGGTATCCTTGGAGAAAAAGAATGTACATATATATACTGTCACATAGCCGATATTTTCCATTTTTTTGCAAGGAAATTATGGGAGATTTGTTCAAGACTTTGATGAAGCCTAATGGGGAAACTGAGGCAGACAAAGTTTAAATTATTTGCTTAGGGCCACACAGCTAGTAAGAGTCTGAGAAGAGATTTGAATTCAGATATTCCTGATGCCTTGTCCAGTGCTCTATCTTCTGGGCTTCCCAAAGATCTAGCAGTGCCAACATACAGATTTAAATTTGGAAGTGTTCTCTACTACAGGTCCTTAGGGATCTGTCTTTGAACATGTTATTTAATAATTTTATTAGTGACTTGGATCAAAGTATAGATAGCATGCTTATAAAATGTATAACACAATGATGGGAAGAGAAAGGGGATAAGTTTTAATATAGTGCCTACTGTGTATCAGCCACTCTTCTAAGTGCTTTTACAAATCTTGTTTCATTTCCCAACAGCTTTACAAAGTGGATACTGTTATCATTCTCATTCAATAGATGAGGAAAATGAGGCAAATATAGTTTTAAGGGACTTGCCAGGATTATATAACTAGTAAGTGTATAAGGCTGGATTTGAAACTGGATCTTCCTGACTCCTGGCCCAGAACTCTGTCTACCATACAGCTAGGTGCCTTATGATAAGAAACACAGTAACCATATTAGATTAAGGATTGTGAACCCATAAATATGTTGACAAAATGATGAGCTGAATTTTGTTAAAACTAAATTTAACAGAGGTAATTCTAAAGTCATACACTTTAAATCAAAAATTACACAAACTAATGGAATCATGTCTGAATAAAGATTTTTTAGTGTATTAGAAGATATACATGTACATTTGCATGTATGTATTTATGTATGTGTATATACACAGACACAGATACAAACACAATCAACAGTGTAACAAATTTGTGATGGCCGAAGTACATCTGGAATATTGGAATATTGTATTTAGTTCCAAGTCCCACATTTTTGGAGGATTATTGACAAACTACTGTATGTAAAAGATGAAGGAAAACAACATGATGAAGGATTAGACACTATGCCTGCTCTACAAGAATCGTTTGAAGGAAATGAAGACATATAATCTGGAGAAGAGAAGCTTTAGACAGGATGAGATGTCCTCAGATATCTGTAAAGTCGTTATGTCAGAGTGGTGATTTTTCTTAGTCCATGGGTGGGGCAGAAACAAAGGTGCAATGAATAGAAATTGCAAAAAGGAAAAACTAGGTTTGAATAAGGGAAAAATAATATGAAAAACGAAAGCTGCCCAAAGTGAGATTAGCCAACTAACAGTTAGGAACTGTTAGTAAAGTTGCAGGATATAAAATAAAACCCCATATATCATCATCAGTAGTTCTACATACTATCAAAAAAACTGTCAGCAAGAGATAGAAAGAGAAATTCCATTTAAAACAGCTGCAGGCAATATAAAATAATTGTGGCTTTGCCTACCATGGAAAACCTAGGGATTATATGATCACAATTACAAAACACATTTTACATATAGATTAATCTGAAGGATTATTGAAATATTAATTGCTCAGGAGTAGGCTACACAATATAATAAAATGATAATTCTTCCTAACCTATATATTTAGTGTGACACTAATCAAAGTACCGAAGAATTATTTTATAAAGGTAGAAAAAAAGTAACAAAATTCATATGGGAAAATAAAAGGTCAAAAGTATCAAGGGAATCAGTGAAACAAAATGTGGATGAAGGTGAACCAGCAGTTCCAGATTTCAAACTATCTGATACTGGGCAAAAAAAAAATAGAGTATTTGATCAGTGTAATAGATTAGGTACATGAGACAGAGTAGTAAATGATCATAGTAATATCCTGTTTGATAAACTCAAAGACCAAAGCTTTTAGGTTAAGAACTCACTACTTTATAAAAACTGTTGGGAAAACTGGGAAGCAGTATGGCAGAAACTAACAGTATGGCACAAACAGTATGGCATAAACCAACATCTTATACCCTATATCAAGATAAAGTCAAAATGACTACATGGCTTAAACAAAAACGGTAATATCACAAGCAAATTAGGAGAGCATAGAAAAGTTTACCTGTCAGTTCTAAGAAGAAGGGAAGAATTTATGACTAAGCAAGAGGCAGTGGTATGAGATACAAAATGAATAATTTTGATTATGTTAAATCAAAAAAAATTTCACAAACAAAATTTATGTAATGAAAATTACTTGGAATATAAGAAACTGGTAAAAAATCGATAGCAAGTTTCTCTGATAAAAACCTTATATCTCAAATATATAGGGAATTAAATCAAATTTAGAAACATAAGAACCACTGCTCAATTGATAAATGGACAAATGATACGAACACATTTTTCAGAAGAAGAAATCAAAGCTCTCAATACTGACACAAAAATGCTCTAAATTACAACTGTTTAAAGAAATGCAAATAAAAACAGCTCTGAGATACCAATTTACACCTACCAGAATGGGTGACATGACAGAGAATGAAAATGACAAATGATAGAGGGCATGTGGAAAAATCGGGACAAAAACATGTTGTTGGTAGAGTTGTGAGCTTGTCCAGCCATTCTGGAGAATAATTTGGAACTATGCCCAATGGACTATAAAACTGTGCATATCTTTTGACCCCAAAATAATACCACTACTAAGTCTATACCCCAAAGAACACACACACACACACACACACACACACACACACACAGACATACACACAAGCATACCATCTCTTTTTGTTGGCAAAGAATTTGAAATTCAAGGGATATTCATTAATTGGGGAATGGCTAACCTTGTTATGGTACACTACTGTGATGGAAAAAAAAATATTGTGCTGTAATAAGTGACAAGCAGAATCATTTCAGAAAAGCCTGGGAAGACTAATGCAAATTCATGTAAACTGAAATTAGCAAAACCAGGAAAATATTGTACATAGCAAAAGCAATATTGGAACTGTGAAAAACTGAGCTATTCTGATCAATAATATGATTCAAGGCAATTCCAAAGGACACATAATGAAAAATGCTATCCACTTGCAGAGAGACAACTGAGGAACTCTGCATACAGATTGGAACATACTTTTTTCTTTATTTATTTTCATTGTTTTATTAGTGTTTTCTTTTGCAACATGACCAATATAGAAGTATGTTTTGTATGACTTCACATGTACAATCAAAATAAAATTGTTTCCTGTCTCAAGGAGGAGATAGGGGTGGTGGCAGGAGGAGATTTTGAAACGCAAAAATATTTTTAAATCATTGTTAATATTTTTTACATGTAATTGGGAAATATTAATTGAGATAAAATAAATTTCCAAATTAAGAATAGTTTTAAATCTTGCCTCAAGTACTGACTAGCCCTGTTACCTTGATCAAGGCACTTATCTTTTCTTTTTCTCATTTTCTTTTTTTTTGGTAAAGTGAGGGGGTTAGACCAGATGACCCCTAAGTTCCTTTCTAGCGCTAAACCTATGATACTAACAATGTGCTTTGAAAAAATTCTGAGGCAATACATTCTTAAATGATAACAATGAATCCAGTCTTTTATATTCCCAAATCATCCTTCCTATTTTGTCTTCTCTACCACAAGTATATGAAAACTTCCCCTCATGGAATGGGTGAGTGAAGATAATTTGTTCCAATGACCATGAAGGTACATGAAACAGTTACTGTGGGCTGTTTAGAGGTTACTCAGACATCAAAGGTGCAGAGGTTAGCCACTGTATACCAAGCCATCATCAGTCATCTTGACTTTTGTTCTGCCACTGGACTTCAATAATTCTGGAAGACACAGTGAGACTGACAACTTTGTGGAAATTTACCTTACTTAAATACAATTCACACACACAAGCCAGGATATCACCACAGTATTGCATTTATTCTCTTTGAAAATGAAGGAAGAACAAGTCTTTATCTGCCATAACAGAAACATCCAGTGGAGGAGACTCTGCTCAATCTTTTTTCTAATATTCTTTTGATGTTTCCCATGAGATTCCCAAACTAAGAAGACCAAATGATTTACCAATATTCTTCCCTATTCCTTCTCTAAAATGGTATTTTACCAAAAGCAATCAATGCTGCTTATGTGATCTTAACATATTTTAATGGTTATTTAGCTATTAATAGTACCAGCTTAAGTTTAGTTAAAAGCTGAGATCCAATATCAAGTCATATAACTGAGATTCAAAACCAGGATTTCTGATTTTACATATAACATTCGCTGCAATGTACAATGTTGCTGATTCATTTCGAAAAGTCCTTTCATTCACTTCTATTAACAAAGGCACAACTTGGTTTTAGTATGTACCTTAGTTGAATAAATAGAAATATAAAAAAAAAACATGGTACATGTGTAATAATTTTGGGAGGGAGGGTGGACAGTCTCATTACTCATCAGTGTTTTCTTCTTTTTACATGTTTAGTTTCTGGAAATTTAAACAATAAAACCATATTAAAACAGCAAAATTTTTAATTTTTAATTAATCAATTTATTTTACTTTTCAACATTCACGTTTATAAGATTTTGAGTTCTAAATTCCCCCTCCCCAAAATGGCTTGGAATCTGATATAGGCTATCCATGTACAATCATGTAAACATGTTTCCACATTAGTTATGTTGTAAAGAATGAAAATAAAAGGGAAAAAAATACCAAAAGAACAAAACAATAAAAAAAGAAGAAAAAAATAGTATGCTTTGATCTGCATTCAGACTCAAGAGTTCTTTCTCTGGTTGAGGATATCATTTTCCATCACGAGTCTTTTGGAATTACCTTAGGTCATTATGTTGCTGAGAAGAGCTATGTCTATCAAAGTCGGTAATTGTGCAATATTGCTGTTACTATGTGCAATGTTTTCTAGTTCTGCTCACTTCATTCAGCATCAGTTCACGCAAGTTTTTCCACATTTTTATGAAGTTTGCCTGCTCATTATTTCTTATGAAAAAATAGTATTCCATTACATTCATATATCACAATTTGTTCATCCATTTATCCCTAAAATTTCCAATTCTTTGCCACCACAAAAAGAGCCGATATAAATATTTTGTACATGGTGGTTCTTTTCCTTTTTTATTATCTTTTTGGGATATAGACCTAGAAGGGGTACTGCTGCGTCAAAGGGTATGCACAGTTTTATAGCCATTTCAGCATAGTTCCAAATTTTTCTCCAGATTACTTGGATCAGTTCACAATTCACTAGCAATATATTATTGTTCCATTTTCCCCACATGTTCCCCAACATTTATCATTTTCCTGTTTTGTCATGTTAGCCAATCTAATAGGTGTGATGTGGTACCTTAGAGTTGTTTTGATTTGCATTTTTCTAATCAGTATTGATTTAGAGCATTTTTCATATGATTGTATATAGCTTTAATTTCTTCAGTTGAAAACTGCCTGTTCACATCCTTTGAACATTTATCAATTGGGGAATGACTTTTGTTCCTATTAATTTGACTCTGTTCCATATGTATTTTAGAAATGAGTCCTTTATCAGAGACACTGGCTGTAAAAATTGCTTCCCCACCTTTTGCTTCCCTTCCCATCTTGGTTGCATTGACTTTGTGAAAAAACCTTTTAAGTTTAATGTAATCAAAATTATGCATTTTTCATTTCATAAAGTTCTCTATCTCTTATTTGCTCAGAAAATCTTCCATTCTGAGGGTATTCTGAAAGGTAAACTCTTCCTTGATCTCCTAGTTTACTTATAGTATTACCCTTTATGTCTAGAATGTGTACCCATTTTGACTATATCTTGGTATATAGTGTAAGATGTTGGTCTATGTCTAGTTTCTGCCATACTGTTTTCTAGTTTTCCCAGCAGTTTTTGTCATACAGTGAATTCTTATTCCAGAAGCTAGAGTCTTTGGGTTTATCAAACCGTAGATTACTATAGACATTGACTATTGTGTCTTGTGTACCTAACCTATTGCGGTTATCCACCACTCTATTTCTTATCCAGTACCAAGCAGTTTTAATGATTGGTGCTTTACAATACAGTTTGAAATCTAATATAGCTAGGCCATCTTCCATTTCATTTATTTTCATTAATTTCCTTTCTATTCTGAAACTTTTGATACTCCAGATGAATTTTATTATTTTTTTTCTAGCTCTATAAAGTAATTTTTTGTAGTTTGATGGGTATGGCACTGAATAGTAAATTGAGTTAGGTAGAATTGTCATTTTCATTATATTAGCTCAGCCTGCCCATGAGCAATTGGTATTTTCCCAATTATTTAGATCTGACTTTATTTAAAAACAGCAAAATTTTTAACTGAAGATTAATAAAATGGCCCCTTAGGTCCATATGACCATTCCTTTACTGTTTTATGTGTTTATTTCAAATGAAAAGTTAATAATTATATTAATTCAGAGCCCTCTTTAGAAAAATTCTTAATATTCTAGCAGGCTTTTGGTTTTCTGTCCTAATTCATATTTATATTAATCTCTAGCTCACCACTTGAGCTCATATATATTATAAAAATAACAATACTATAAATGTTCTGGTAGAAGTAGCAATTGGTGCATATTAGAATGCCTGTTATTGACCAGGCAGAGGGAGAGGATGGTTGGGAAAGGCCAGACCTTAAACAAATGCCCCTTAATTCCTTAAGAGAGAAATCCAATGTATAGCTTGACCCCAAGAGATCTGCTGCTATTAGGTACCTCTACGAGAGTTCCATATATACCTTCCTCCTTTCACTTTTACTTTTTACCTGCTGTGCCTATGATATCCATTATTTCATATTTCCTTCATTAAGTCCTTCGTAGGGGTAACAAAGCTGTCCTTCATTGCTGCTGCTACTTTATCTTTTAATATTCCTATTCTTTCTTCTCAGTCTATGTCTCCCAAAATGTGTGTATGCGTCCCTTTAAGTACTCTAGGGTGTAATTCAATATCACTTTTTGTCTCACAGATTACAATATTCTCAAATCACTGCTTGAGGTCAAATGGGAATGCCTGTCCCTCTGAGCTATACACTTCAGGAGGCCAATCTGTTCTCAAAATCCTGTTGCACATGTAAACTATCACATGGAATCAGAGGTAAAATGAGGTTCCTATTTTTGCCTATGCTGCCTGTTTACATATCCAGCCTATTCAAACCATGCTGTCTTGGCAGGCTGGCTGGATTCCAGCACTTCACTATTGGATAGTGTTCTCTGTGCTTCACAAGGCTTCAGCCATTATGTGAAATGGCTTTTTATCTCTACAGAAGACTGAGCAAGAGGAAATGAGCTTAAAATGCTATAAGAAAGAGTTCATTCACATTTAAAGAACTTCTTTAACTGTAAGGGTGATTACACACTAAAACAAGCTTTAATAGGAAACAGTGGAATCTACAACTCTGGGGACCTTTGCAAATAGTACAGAAACATGCTTTTTCCTTGATAGCTTAGCAGTATTTTAGCTAAGCAATAAATCAGCCAGCAATTACATTTGAGTGACTACTATGTATTAAGACATGTAAATATTGGACTATTGTATACAATAAGGGATGAATCTGATTATCTATCTATCTGTCTATCTATCTATCTATCTATCTATCTATCTATCTATCTATCTATCTATCTACCCATTTTTCTCATCATCACTCTCAATCAACAGCAGCAGCAGTAGCTCCTGAATGTTGCCCTGTATTTTTAATATGCCGTTAAAAATAATTCAGGTCATATCAATGTAACTTCCATTTGAGAAAGCTATAAATGTTGTATCTCTGTTCAGTTTCCAGTTGGTCCAGAGTTGGAACACATGGATTCCATAATTTTTCCTTCAACCCTCACAAAATTAAATTTTCTTATTTTTGATTTTTTCTCTCTCCCAATCAATAAACTACATTGGTCAGTTAATGCTTAGGCAACAGAATTCAGGAACAACACTGACCTTCAATTCATGATTAGTAGCTAATACCACATTGAGCATTTTGCTCTGATGTTGGCTCATCCATGACCTTGGTTAGCTTCCTGCTCCTTGATTATTGCTGTAATGATCTTAGAAAGTATTACATAATATTTTGTATGCTTTCTTGATCTGTTAGTGGAAAGGCATATAAATCAGCCTATAGTAAATCCAGAACGACTCTCTCAAATGTTTTCAGTGGCATTACTAGCCTTTTGATTTGGGGAAAAAAGTCACAACAGACAAGTTATAAAGTTAACTTTCCAGGTTCCTTGCCATTCTTTACTCAAGATGGCTGAATAAGGTTGTGACACTCAATTCATTCCATTGGTAATGAGGAACAAGTTGGCTAGACCATATTTTCCTTATTATTTTTATTACTAGTAATAGTTTAGGGATATTAATTGAAATCTCACTAAGAACGTTACCTAAATTGCCTGAATCTAAGACTGTATTATTTCATTTCAGTCTCTTAATACTTTATGATATAGATAGTGGAAGCATTATTATCCCCAGTTTATAGATATAGGAGTCTGTGAGGTTACCATTAACTCTGACACAAATAGGATACCATTATGAGGCAGTGTTAGAAATATCAGTCAGTAAGCAAGGTATGTCTAAAGGAAATTTGTCATTTTGTGTAAAATGCTTTTTTTATTCTAATTTATACATGGAAATGCTGATTTTGTTTAGTGTTTATAACTTCAGAGTAAGAAAAAAAAAGGTTTAGCACATGCTCTGAGGCTAACTCCTACTCTTTCTGATGTATTGACTCACAAGCATGGAAGTACTATAACTCCTTAAAACTCACTGGCAGCTTTGAGTGTTTGACAGGGGTCTTTCTAATTCTGTATACCTAATTAGTCCTCATTGTTTTTTCTTCCTACTATGATCGTTCATTGATTATTATTTAGTCAGCCAGATCATATTAGCTTTTACAAAGTAATATTCAGTAATATGGTACAGTAAGAACAACTGGCCCAAAAAATTTCTCAGAAAAGTCTAGGACATAATGTCCTACAAAGATGTGGAGAGCATCTGCAAAAGTGGGCTGAAACTTAATATGTGTGGCAAATGCTAACTCACAGATCCTGTTCACTGGAAGATATTATCTTGCCTTTGTGGGGTCAGAAGACGTTCCCTTGTAGGCATGCTATTGTTTCTATTATGGGTTCTTTGTTGTGTTGTGAATCTGTATATAAACTGTCCTCAGCTCAAGATGGAGATATAGCCTCCAGACCTTGCTGTTCTGCAGTATGATGCTAGAACACCAAAGGGAAAGTGGGAAACTAAGTATTTTACAGACTTCAAAAGCTTAATAGGTTATTGTCCAGCCAAGTGGAGCGGAGATGATGGTAGGGGTAGGGCTAAAGTGCACTTTTTTTCAATGGATTCCTCCTTAGTTAATAGAGTTTTAACTGTTTTTCCCCATTAGACACTCACTGGATTCCAAATTTTTCATGACTGAATTGAGTTGATATCATTTTGAAAGCCATGATTCAATTTCCTCAGTTGATCTGAAAACACTCATGTCACTCCAATTCATCCAGAGGTTCCTCAAAGAAATCTAAATTTATCAAGACATTTGTAAACTTAGTTGAATTGTCTTTTGATGGATTTGATTAGATCAAGATGCATTTCCACATAGTTATATTACATTACCATTTTATCATTTCATTAAAGTGAGATGGGATAATTTTTACTGATTTGTTCAAGTGATTCCCCCTCTTCCACTGTCACAAAAGAAAATCAGTTAATTCAATTGGATATCAAAATAAGTTCCTTTCACTTTACCTTTTTTTCCCCTTTAGGACTAGTACTAGAAATGAGTCAGCTGTGAAGAAGCTAGAAATACTGTTTAAACAGCTTGTGACTAGAGGAGCAAATGCACAGAACAGGACAATAACATCTTCTAATAGGTGATTATAGAAGGCTCAAGTCCACACAAATAGAAATTGTTAGAGTCAGAATGTGAACCCTAGGCCTCTGATTTCAGTCAAAAAATATCCCCTATACCATGCTTCAAAAAAAAGTTCAGTATGCCTGAAGAAAGACTTTCCATCTTTTTTCCCCAAAACTATTTTTTTCTCTCTCATATATAATTTTATTTAACATTTATTTATTTTGGTTTGCATATCACATTCATGTCAAAATTCACATTTCCACTGCCCCAAACAAGAAGTCACAACTTTGAAAATTTTAGAGATATAAAACCAACAAGAAAATCAACTGTCAATACATGAAACATCCTACATGCATAGTTCTCTATATCGAGAAGAATAAAGTTCAATCTTCTTATCTCAGTCCTCATGAATGCAGAGTATTCAGTTACAGTTTAATATTTGATATATAATTTAATCCTGCTGAGCATTCAATATATTCCATGTATCGTGTTAAGTGGAGGATTCATTGAAAGGTAAACAAACACACAAGCAAACAACTATCAAGATCCAAAATCCCTGTAGTCAAGGTACTCAGATTCTAATGGGAGAAACATAAACAAAATTCTCTCTCTCTCTCTCTCTCTTTCTCTCTCTCTCTTTCTCTGTATATATATACATATATATATATATACATATATACACATATATACATATACACATGTATGCACATAAACACCCACATATATGTGTTTATGTACATACCTGTATGTACATATACACATGTGACTTTGAATGTATGAATATGAGTCTTCCTAATTTTAAGTCCAGTACTTTATGAACTACACCACCTAGCTGCCCCTATAGTAGCATCTAAGGGATGGAGTGGATAGCACACTGGGCCCAAAGACAGGAAGACCTGAGTTTAAATCTGAACTCATTTACTTGCTGTGTGACCTCTGGTAAGTCAGTTAACCCTGACTGACAAAGTTTCCTCATCTATAAAGTGAACTGATGAAGGAAGTGGCAAACCATTCTAGTATCTTTGCCAAAAAAACTCCAAATGGGGTCACAAAGAGGCAAATATGACTAAAATGACTCCACAACAATATAGGAAGAGACAGCAATATACATATACATACATGTGCACATGTATGTATGTTTATATCATATATATATACAAAGAAGCATATATATGTATAAATGTATAAATATGTAAATATGTAGGTACATACACCTACACACACACGATCACATATGGTAAGTATGCGACATATAGTCGCATACATACATATGTGTACATGTGTATTTATACTATGTGCATGTATACACACACAGACACATATAGTGGCAGTCAGTGTTAAGTGACTTGCCCAGGGTCATACAACTGGTAAGTGTTTGAGGCTGAATTTGAACTCAGATCCTCCTGATTCCAGGGCCAGTGATTTATCCACCGCGTCACCTGGCTGCACCTATATTTTTTTTTCAATTGTAATAAAACTTTTGTGATGGTTCTATATATAAGTATCCTTCCAAACATTTCTACTTTTTTTTTCAAAATTCAGAGTAATTGTGTAGTCTCAATCAAATTCCTTTTCCTACATATTAGTGTACCATACTTTCTTGGAACTGTGATCTCATTCCTTCTCCGGTGATTAGATAGTCAATAAGCATTCATTGAGCTCCCTCTATGTGTCAAGCACTGTGCTAAGTACTAGGAATAAAAAGAATGATAAAAATAATGCTTTCCTTCAGTGATAAAAATACAAAATGGGGGGGGGCAAAATATAGATGGAATAAATTAGAAATAATCACAGAGAGGTCACTAGCATTAAAGGGAGGTGAGAAAGGCTTAAGACTGCAATGTTCCTCAGTCTTAATATCCTATTTGGTTCTCATCCATTTTCATTCATATCTTCAAAGCGTCTACCAAGCATAGTAGAAATCTTCCTTTTATGATTTCATGGGCAATAAGGAAATACTCAGGCTACTATCTATTATCTTGCATTCACATTGGGATCCATCCCATTGGTTTGGTGGATTTGACTTCAGTCAATAACTCCATCACTTCTTACCTCTAAACCACTTGCATTCTCTACTCATTAGTTTTGTAATTTATAAAATTAGCGAATTGGAAAAGACTGCATTCAAGATCTCTTCTAATTCTAAATCAAAATTGGAGAATTACATCTTTTACAGAATATCAAAGTCTCCATCAGTGCTCTAAAGCAGCCTGCTCACTTCAATCATTTATCTATCCAAGGACCTTTAGGTTACTCATGGATTACAAGATCCATTATTAGAAATTCTATTTCTATGTGATGACTTATAAACTTCAGGTTCTGTGATTGGGTCACCCAATGTATTTTTTTTCCACTGACACTGATTGCATTCCCTGTGTAATTTGTAGATGATCTCTTAGGGTACTTGTAGACTGAAGAATCTTCACCCTGCAGCAAATGTTGATGAGTCAGGCTGTATCAAATTAGGTAGGCCATGAGGACTATTGTCCAAATTTTTTTTAGTGTTTTATAATTAGGCCCTGGCCCTTTTGAAGTGTATACTCTCTTTGAGATCCCAAGGTTACCTCAATATCATAGTAAAGTAAAAGAAGAGAAGTTTAATAGGGGCACTGTGAAAGTATATTTTTAAATTCTATTTTTCCCTTGAAAATTTTATCTATTTTAAACATTTTTACATTTGTAAATTCCAAATTCTCTTTCTTTCTCCCACCACTATACCACCCCTTGCAAAGGCAAGAAATATGATTTCAATTATGTTTGTGAAGTCATGCAAAACTTATTTCCATGTTACACATGTTGAAAAAAATAAAGGAAAAAAGTATGCTTCAATCTGAACTCAGAGTTATTTTTCTCTTAGAAGGTAGGTTGAATTTTTAATTATGGGTCCTTTGGAATTAATTTGGATCATTGTATTGATCAGAGTAGCTAAGATTTTCACAGTTGATCATCATTACAATATTGTCGTTAATGTGTACAATGGTCTAGTTCTGCTCACATCACTTTGCAATAGTTAGTGTAAGTCTTCCCAAGTTTTCTTAAAATATCCCTCTCATCGATTCTTTTTTCCCTGACATTTTATTTGGGGATTGCATTGTTTTGGGGTTTAAAAATATTTTAATAACATTTTATTTTTAATTTTATGTAAAGACAATTATAATAATTAATTTTTATAATATTTTGTTTCTAAATGTTCTCCCTCCCTCATCTCTTCTAAATTGTAAACAAATTAATACATGTTACATATATGGAATCATATAAAACATATTTCTTTACTAGTCACATTTTTGAAAGAGGAAACAGACCAAAAGGAAAAAAAAAAACATAAAAAATAAAGTAAGTGAAAATATTATGCTTTGATCTTCACTCTGAGACCATCAGTTCTTATCTGGATGTAGATAATATTTTCCATCATGAATCCTTTGTAATTGTCTTGGACCACTGCATGGCTGAGAGCAACTAAGTCATTCATACTTGATCACTGTACTATGTTGCCTTTACCCTGTATAATGTTTTCCTGGTTCTGCTCATTTCACATTACATCAGTCCATATCCATCTTTCCAGATTTTTTTCTTAAATCTACTGGCTCATCATTTCGTATTGTGAAATAGTAATTTATTACATTCCTATACCACAACCTTTTCAAATGTTCTGAAGTTATGGGCATCCCCTCAATTTCCAATTTTATTTTTTTGCCACCACAGAAAGAACTGGTAGAAATATTTTTATGCAGTGTATATCCTTTCACCTTTTTTTCTTATTGCTTTAGGATGCAGACATAGTAGTTGTATTGCTGGATTAAAGGGGATGCACAATTTGGTTGCTCTTTGGGCATAATTCCAAATCACTACCTAGAATGGTTGGATCAATTCACATCTCCACCAACAGTGCCTCAGTGTCCCAATTTTCCTACATCCTCTCTAAAATTTATCATTTCCCTTTTTTGTCATATTAGCCAGGTGTGAATTATTAGATGTGTGTAAAGTTGTACCTCAGAGTTGTTTTAATTTTCATTTCTCTAATCAAAAGTGATTTCAAGCATTTCTTCATAGGACTACAGATAGTTTTAATTTCTTCATCTGAAAACTGCCTGTTCGTAGCCTTTGACCATTTATCAATTGGGGAATGGTGTCTATTGATATGAATTTGGTTCATTTCACTATATGTTGGAGAAATGAGGCTTTTGTCAGAGATATTAGATTATTTCCCAGCTTCATGCTTTCCTTCTAACCTTGGTAACATTTTTTTTTGTTTGTACAAAGCTTTTCAAGTTAATATGATCAAAATTACCTATTTTACATTTTGTACTGTTCTCTAGCTCTTGTTTTGTCATGAAATCTTCCTTTCTCCAGAGATCTGACAGGTAGACTATTCCTTACTCTTCTGATCTGGTTATGATGTCACCATATCTAAATTATGTACCCATTTTGACCTTATTTTGGTATACAACATAAGATATTGGTCTATGTCAAGTTTGTACCATATTATTTTGCCATTTACCTAACAGTTTTTGTCAAGTAATGACATTTGGAGAAGCTTGGGTCTTTGTGTTTAGCAAACAGGAAATAACTATAGCCATTTACTACTGTGCCTTATGCACCTAATCTGTTCCGATGATACACCTCTCTATTTCTTAGCCAGTACCATATAGTTTTGATGAGTACTGTTTCATAATATATTTGAGATCTTGTATTCCTAAGCCAACTATCTTTGCATTTCTTTCATTAATTCCCTTCATATGCTTGAACTTTTGTTCTTCCTGATGTTCTTCCTTACTTTTTCTAGCTCTGTAAAATCATTTTTTTTAGTAGTTTGATTGGTATTGTACTGAACAAGTAAATTAGTTTAGGCAGAACTATCATTTTTATAATATTGGCTCAGCCTATCCATGAGCACTTAATATGTTTCCAGTTTTTTTCTTTATTCAATATTTTTAGTTTTCAGCATTAATTTTCACAAGAGTTTGAATTACAAATTTTCTCACCATTTATACCCTCCCCCCTACTACAAGATGACATATATTCTGATTGCCCCATTCCCCAGTCAGCCCTCCCTTATGTCACACCACTCCCCCCATCCCCTTTTCCCTTACTTTCTTGTAGGGAAAGATAGATTACTATGCCCCATTGCTGGTATGTCTTATTTCCTAGTTGCATGCAAAAACTGTTTTTTTTGAACATCTGCTTTTGAAATTTTGAGTTCCAAATTCTCTCCCCTCTTCCCTTCCCACCCACCCTCATTAAGAAGGCAAGCAATTCAACATAGGCCACATGTGTATCATTATGTAAAACCCTTCCACAATACTCATGTTGTGAAAGACGAACTATATTTTGCTCCTTCCTATGCTATCCCACTTTATTCAGTTTTCTCCCTTGACCCTGTCCCTTTTCGAAAGTGTTTGCTTTTGATTACCTCATTCCCCATCTGCCCTCCCTACTATCACCCCTCCACACACACACACTTTTTATCTCCTTTCTCCTTCTTTCCTGTGGGGTAAGATGCCCAACTGTGTGTGTATGTTATTCCCTCCTCAGGTCAAATCTGATGAGAGCAACATTCACTGATTCCTCCTCACTTGCCCCCTCTTCCCTTCCGACAGAACTGGTTTTTCTTGCCACTTTTATGCAAGATAATTTATACCATTCTATCACTCCCTTTCTCTCTCTATCAATATATTTTTCTCTACTCCCTTAATTTGATTTTATTTTTTCAGCTACCCTAATACTGAGGTCTCATGAATTATACACATCATCTTTCCATGTAGGAATGTAAACAAAACAGTTCAGCTTTAGTAAGTGCCTTATGATTTCTCTTTCTTGTTTATCTTTTCATGCTTCTCTTGATTCTTGTATTTGAAAGTCAAATTTTCTATTCAGCTCTGGTCTTTTCCACTGAGAAAGCTGAAAGTCTTCTATTTTATTGAAAATCCATATTTTGCTTTGGCGCATGATACTCAGTTTTGCTGGGTAGGTGATTCTTGGTTTTAATCCTAGCTCCATTGACCTCTGGAATATCACGTTCCAAGGCTTTTGATCCCTTTTTGTAGAAGCTGCTAGATCTTGTGTTATCCTGATTGTGTTTCCACAATACTCAAATTCTTTCTTTCTGGCTGCTTGCAATATTTTCTCCTTGATCTGGGAGCTCTGGAATTTGGTGACAATATTGCTAGGAGTTTTCTTTTGGGGATCTTTTCCAGGAGGCAATTGGTGGATTCTTTCAATTTCTGTTTTACTCTCTGGCTCTAGAATATCAGGGAAGTTCTCCTTGATAATTTCTTGAAGGATGATATCTAGGCTCTTTTTTTGATCATGGCTTTCAGGTAATACAATAATTTTTAAATTATCTCTCCTGGAACTATTTTCCAGGTCAGTGGTTTTTCCAATTAGATATTTCACATTATCTTCCATTTTTAAAATTCCTTTGGTTCTGTTTTATAGTATCTTGATTTCTCATAAAGTCAGTAGCTTCCACTTGCTCCAATCTAATATTTTTATAATTTATTTATTTTTTTATTTTTAGTTTGCAATAAACAGTTCTACATAATTTTGAGTTCCAGATTTTCTTCCCTCCCTCTCCCCCCTCCCTCCCCAAGAAGGCATGGAATCCCATAAAACTTCCATGTATAGCTTGGCATTGAATTAATTTACACACTAGTCAAGTTGTGGAGAAGAATCATGACCAATGGAATGACTCATGAGAAAGAAGAAACAGCACCAAAAAAAAAAA
>CM053626.1:269696060-269707539 GCA_028646595.1 Phalanger gymnotis
GCAGAAAGGTTCCATCTGAATTTCCTTACCTGGTAGTTTACTATACTGATGAAATATCAAGTCCACATATCCTTATGCCTTATAATTATTTTTAAAGTATATTTCTTTATTAACTGAATCCCTTGATTACAAAAGTTTATACAGGAAAAAATGAGCAAAGTTGTATTCTTGCTGGGAAATGCAAACTGAGTGAAATGTTGTTGTAGAAAGAAAACATTATGTCTTAGTTATTGGAATGTAACTTGGGCTATTGAAAACAGGAACTTTGCTGTATTTTCAGTAAAAACAACAAATAATATAAATTGATAATGAAAATGTAACAAGGACTAAGGAAAGTTATCATTCACACATGATACATTATGTATAATACACATATTATATTAATCATACATTATACCAATATTGTATTATATTATATTATATTACATTATATTATATTATGTTACGTTATGTTATTTATGTTATATTATATTATATCATATTATATCATATCCCATCATATCATATTACATTATATCATATCATATTAATTATAATATAGTATATGATAGTATAGTATGTTATATTTATTAAATATAATTTTATATTGTATAATACATACATATTTGCACATATGTGTATACACACACTTGTGTGTATACTCGTACATGTATGCGTATGTATCTGTGTATATGTATATGTGTATCTCTCTGTGTATACATATATGTGTGTATGTGTATATATATATATAAGCACATACATATATGTATTCTAATGTTACATTAGAATTCTTGTAATGTTGACTCTTGGTCTATCCCATTAAACTTTGCCTTTTGTTGTTAGCTTGACTTAAGACAAGAGGAAATTATTATGGGATATTTAAAAGTAAAGCTGTTCTCTTTATTTACTAGATTTAAACAATGAATTGGAGAAAACATCTAAAGCAAACAAACAACAACAATGAAAACTAAGTCAACATATCATTGTCAATAGAGACCTGGCTTTGCAGTTACCAAAACTGAATTTAAGTCTCTTGTCTAACACATCATGGCTTATGACCCTATCAAGTAACTTAAATTCTTAAATGCTTTGGCCATTCTCTAAGACTATAAGTTTTGATGCAGTTGAGGATCAATAATGGTGGAATTACTTTCCTCAGAGTGTTCTTGATAACAATTTAAACACAGGTGTGAACTAACTCTCAGCTAAAATTCATGGTACTTCTGTGTTCTACAAACTGTACAGACAGTATGGAATGATGAGGTCTATCAGAAGCGGGAATGTCTATATTCAGAACTTCTGACACTTTCTAGTTTTGGCAGCTAGCCATATTACTTAACCTCTATGTCCCTCAGACAACTCTCTAGAATTTATCAGAGTGATAGATTGGTTAGGATATGCATTATTTGGCTAGCTCCCATCTGATGAAATTAAAGATTTTTTTTTCCATTTTTAAGTACCTCTTACGTCTCTGTGTATATAATTCTCCAAATCTGACTTTGGTGTTGTTCTGAGTTTGCTCACTGAAATAAGTATATTGTAAAGAAGTGACAATTTAATTCATTCATAGAAGTCAGTTGTTCAAAATTTTTTAATTATGTAATTTACACATTTTCCTGTCTCCATCTAGCTGACAGAAAGCATTAAATGAGTTAGAAATTACAAATTAAACTTCTAAAATGTATTATAAAAACTTAAATTGTGATTGGAAAAAACAGAAGTACAACATACATATTTTCATGACTTATCCCCTTAAATTTTTAAATGCAAAGCTGAAGATCAAATTAATTATTTTTCTCTCTTTCTACAGATAGACACACATGTGCATGTGCACATAATCTGACATAAACAGACACACACACAAACTTTCAAATCTATTGAGTGTAGGTGTCTATATAAAGTTAGAAATAAATAGCTTCATAAATTAAACTTGAGTCATTGCAGTCTGTTCTTAACGATATGATCTGTACAACATTAAAATGAACAGAGAGAATAAAAATATTTTCCACCATACTGAAAATTTTTAGAAGTCTTGTTTTGCTTAGCTGTTTTTCAACACTATATTCTAGCCTCTCTTATTTGTTCAGGTACACAGTATGCAAACTGATTTTCTGGTAATTTGGAATTCTGTTCTGGAAAATATTTTGTAGGGTTGATCACAGTAGTAAAGTGTATAGCCAGGAATCATGGAACTTTCTGTTAATATCTTGAACACTTTTTTTTTCCAGAGTAAATGTTCATTTATATTCCATAGGCACAAGTCTCTTTCCCAGATTTGCCTTAGGCAATCTGTGTTTCAAGAGTTATAAATGTCTTTCCCTTTTGATAACTTTTATTATAGTGACACCTGACACATTTAGTCAGCATTTTTCTTTACATGTATTTTTGACCCATGCATCAGCTTTCATGTTTCTATTTATAATTTTCTGTTCTTCTGTTCAGTAGTAAGTCAGATGGCATGACCAGACTAATAACTACCTTGCACTTGGTTTTTGGTATACAAACTAGAGAAGATGAATAGAAATTTCTGTTAATGGAATATGATGAGGTAAGAGTTATATTTCTTTCCTTTACAGAAGAGCATACCATTAAATATAGAAGGAACTGAACTGAATGACTCGGAAACAGATGCTTCTCATAGCATAAGCACATCATAATGTTGCAGTGTGCTCCAGTAGAAAGACCATAGATTTTGGAGGAAGTGGTATTGGATTCAAAATTAGCTTCTGTTAGTTACTACCTGTGGGATTTGGAACATGTTGATTAGACTTTGTAGGTCTCCCTTTTCTGCTCTATAAAATGAGAAGGTTGGAATAGATGGGTATTTAAGGCTGCTTACAGGTCTAAAGTTTAATTATTTGGGACAGGTGGCAACATAGCATAGTAAATAAAGAAACAGCATAAGAGGAAAAACTGTGTTCAAGTATGACACATTCCATGTGACCTTGTGCAAGTACCAGCTTCTCAGATCCCCCAGGGCATTCAATATAATTGCAAAGTTGTTCCTCTAGTCTAAGGCCTTTTACTCTAAGACATCCCTAATAACAATGCTCACATCCAAATTTACCTTTGTATTATCAATAGTTGTCACAATCTTTCATTTGTAAAAGTGTAGTTATCTCTTATAATTCCTGAAACAGGTTCTGTCCTCACTCTGATACTTACTGAACTAGATCAAATTACAGTTCATCTCTGATGTATTTGTTTTAACTTTTGTATTTTTTTCTCACATAAAATAAGAACATATTCTAATACCTTTTTATTTTAAAAACTTGAATCCAACTGATGTTTTCATTATACATTAACATGATGCTTTAAAAATAATCACACAGCTAATGTAATATGGAAATATTTTTACATGACTTCATGTGTATATTTGATATCATATTGCTTGCCCTCCTAAAGGGTGGGGGATGAGAGGAAGGGAGGAAGAGAATTTGGAACTCACATTTTTAAAAAATTCCTTTGCATTCATAAACCAAAACCTGTTTAGCAGTTCCCAAATTGATGGGCATCCCCTCAGTTTCCAATTCCTGGCCACCACAAAAAGAATTGCTACAAATATTTTTTCACATGTGGGTCCTTTTCCCTTTTTTATGATCTCTTTGGGATACAGACCTAGTAGCTGTATTGCTGGATCAAAGTGTATGAACAGTTTTATAGCCCTTTGGGCATAGTTCCAAATTGCTCTCCAGAATGGTTGGATAAGGTCACAACTCCACCAGCAATGCATCACTTTTCCAATTTCCCCATATCTTTTCCAACATTTATCATTTTCCTATTTTGTCATGTTAGTCAATCTGATAGGTGTGAGGTTGTACTTCAGAGTTGTTTTGCTTTTCTTATCTCTAATCAAAAAGGATTTCAAGCATGTTTTCATATGATTATAGAAAGCTTTAATTTCTTCATTTGAAAATTGTCTGTTCATACCCTAAGAGCATATATCAATTGGAGAATGACTTCTATTCTTATAAATATGCCTCAGTTCTCTATATATTTTAGAAATGAGACCATTAGCAGAGACATTGTCTGTAAAAATTCTTTCCTAGCTTCCTGTTTCCCTTCTAATGTTGGTTGCATTGGCTTTGTGCAAAATACATTTTTTTTTTAAATTTTATGTGATCAAAATTATCCATTTTGCATTCTATAATGTTCTCTATCTCTTGTTTTGCCATAGATTCTTCAGTTTTTCATAGATCTGACAGGTAGACTATTCCTTGCTCTCCTCATTTGCTTATGGTTTCACCCTTTATGGCTAAATCATGTATCCATTTTGACCTTATCTTGGTATACAGTGTAAGATGTTGGTCTATGCCTAGTTTCTGCCATACGGTTTTCCCAGCTGTTTTTGTCAAATACTGAGTTCTTATCCAAGAAGCTGGAGCCTTTGGGTTAATCAAACTAGATTACTATTTTCATTGACTACTGTGTCTTGTATACCTAACCTATTCTACTCATCTGCCACTCTATTTCTTAGCCAGTACCAAGTAGTTTAGATGATTGCTGCTTCATAATACAATTTTAGATGTACAGCTAGGCCACCTTCCTTTGCATTTCTTCTCATCAATTACCTTGATATTCTGTACCTTTTGTTCTCCCAGATGAATTGTGTTATTATTTTTTTGGTAGTTGATTGGTATGGCACTGAATAAGTAAATTAACTTAGGCAGAATTTTCATTTTTATTATATTAGCTTGGCCTATTCATGAGAAACTGATATTTTTCTAATTATTTAGATCTGACTATATTTGTGTGAGAAGTATTTTGTAATTGTGTTCATATAGTTCTGGTTTTGTCCTGGTAGATAGACTCCCAAATATTTTATATTGTCTACAGTTACTTTAAATGGAATTTTTTCTTTCTATCTCTTGCTGTTGGGCTTTGTTAGTAATAAGTAGAAATGCCAATGACTTATGTAGGTTTCTTTTATGTCCTGCAACTTTGCTAAAGTTTTTAATTATTTCAAGTAGTTTTTTAGTTGATTCTCCAGGATTCCCTAAGCATGCCATCATATCATCTGCAAAGAGTGAAAGTTTTGTTTCCTCGTTGCTTATTCTAATTCCTTCAATTTCTTTTTCATCTCTTTTAGCTAAAGCTGATACTTCCAGTATAACATTGAATAACTTTGGCAATAATAAACAGCCTTGTTTCACTCTGATCTTATTGGAAATGTTTCTAGCTTATTCCTATTACATATAACACTTGTCAATAGCTTTAGATAGCTCTTACTTATCATTTTAAGGAAAACACCATTGATTCCTATGCTCTCCAGTGTTTTTAATAGGAATGGGTGTTGTATTTTGTCCAAAGCTTTTTCTGCATGTATTGAGATAATCATATGATTTCTGTTAATTTTGCTACTGAAAGTGTCAATTATACTGATAGTTTTCCTAATATTGAACCAGTCCTGCATTCCTAGTATCTATCCCACCTGGTCATAGTGTATTATCCATGAGTTGAGTTGTTGTAATCTCTTGGGTAATATTTTCTTTAAATTTTTTGCATCAATATTTATTAGGGAAATTGGTCTATAATTTTCTTTCCCTGTTTTAGCTCTTCCAGGTATAGGTATCAGCACCATACTTGTATCATAAAAAGAATTTGGTAATAATCCTTTTTTACCTATTTTTCCAAATAGTTTATATAGAATTTGGGATTAATAGTTCTTTAAAAGTTTGATAGAATTCACTTGTAAATCTATGTGGCCCTAGAGATTTTTTCTTATGGAATTCATTGATGGCTTGTTCAATTTCTTGCCCTTCCTTCTATCTACTAACTCCCTTTTCTTTCCCCTTTTCCTTCCTATATCCCTATGGAGTGTGGTAGGCTTTTATAATGAACTGAAAATGTGTGTATTACCTCTTTGAGCCAAATCTACTGAGAGCAAGATACAAACAATGCTCACTCCACTTCTTTCTTTCCCTCTAGTATAATAGGTCTCTGTGCCTCTCCCTGTGATGCAGATTGTCCCTATTCTGTCTCCTCGTTCCTTTTGTTCCTGTATAATCCTTTTTTTCACCCCTTAATTAATTATTTTTGGCATCACATCAAATTCAACTTATTTCCACAGCCTCTGTCTATGTACACTGCTTCTAAATACCATGATAAAGATACAGTTCTCAAGAGTTGCAAGTATCAATTTCCCATTTAGGGAAGTAAACAGTTTAATCTTATTAAAACACATCTTTCTTTCTTTATTGTTTACCTTTCTATGCTCTCTTGAGTTGTGTATTTAAAGATTAAATTTTCTATTTAGTTCTTTTTATTTCAATCGGGAATGATTGAAAGTCCCCTATACCATTGAATTTCCATCTTTTACCTTGAACTATTATAACTCAAATTTGCTGGGTAGCTGATTCTTGGTTGTAATCCAAGTTCCTTTGGCTTTCAGAATATCATATTCCAGGCCCTATGATCCTTTAATGTGGAAGCTGCTAATTTGTGCATAATCCTTACTGTAGTTCCATATTTAAATCATTTCTTCCTGGCTACTTATAGTATTTTCTCCTTGACTTGATAATTCTCAAATGTAGCTACAATATACCTTGGCATTTTCCTTTTGGGTTTCTCCTTCAGGAGGAGATTGGTGGATCCTTTAAATGACTATTTTGTCCTCTAGTTCTAGGACCTTGGGGAAGTTTTCCTTGATAATTTCTTGAAAGGTGCTGTCCAGACTCTTTTTTTTTTTTTTTTGATCATTGCTTTCAGGTCACCTGGTAATTTTAAATTATCTCTCCTGGATCTATTTTCTAGGTCAGTTTTTTTTTTTTCCAATGAGATATTTTTTTCATTGTCTTCTATGCTTTCACTCTTTTGATTTTGCTTAACTGATTCTTGATATCTCATGGAGTCATTAGCTTCCACTTGCCAAATTCTAATTTTTAACGTATTGTTTTCCTCAGCTTTTATACCTCCTTTTCCACTTGTGCAATTCTGCTTTTTAGGGAGTTTTTCTCCTCAGTGGAATGTTTTTCCATTTCACCAATTACATTTTTAAGGACTTGTTTTCTACATGCATTTTTTGCCCTCCTTTTTTATGCTGTTGACTCTCTCTTGCATACTACTTATTTCTTTTTCCAAATTTTTCTTCTACCTCTTTATTTGATTTTTAAAATCCTTCTTGAACTTTTCCAAGAAGGCTTTTGGGGCTTGAGACCAGTTTATATTCCTCTTTGAGGTTTTGGATTTAGTTGTATTGACAATGTTGTCCTCTTCTGAGTTTTTGTTTTGATCTTCCCTCTCCACACAGAAACAGTCTATCATCAGTGTTCATTTTTTTTTTTGCTTTTTGCTGATTTTGCTTAAAGAGTGACCTTGAAGAGAGCAGTTTCTCCTTCATTGAAGACATTCAAGTATGAGCACTTTGGGGCAATATTATAGATCGGTTTCCTATTTAGGGCTATCAAACTAATCATCCTAAAGTCAAGGTCTAACAATAGCATCTCCTTATTCAAGAAACTCCCATGGCCCCCTATCACCTCCAGGATCAAATGAAAAATTGTCTGCTGGGCAAAGGCCTTCTTAAGTGTCTTTTAAATGAAGATTTAAAATACTAGCAAGTGGTGAAATTTACTTAACCTTTGCAAATATTCCTTACTGACTGAGGAAATTCAATTGACCTCTGCCATCACTACACCGAAAGTTCCCTCCTCCCCTGACACTCCTCACTTTGACTGGTTAGTTCTTCTCACAACCTCCTCCTGGACTGCACTTCTTATTCCTGAGCTTTCTTCTCTATTCTTTGTTCATTCTGGTACCTTTTCCCCACACCTTGAAAACTGCTTATCAGATCTTTTTTATGTCTCCACCTGTCCTCGTAGAATGTAAACTCCTAGAGAGCAGGGACTATTTCTCTGCTTGTGCATTCTTTGTGTTTAGTACAGAGACTGGCACATAATTAATGATTAATAAATTCTTCTTGAATTTTAATTCCTTTAGGTTAATCAACTAATTTCATTGGATATTTTCTTGTTTTACATTTTTTAAAGAAAAAGGATAAAAATGCCTGGTTCTTAAAGTTTTGTGAAGAGTTTGTCATTTAAATTTTTGGTACTACTAATTGATAATAAGTGTTAATGTAATTTTCCCCTCATAAAGTTTCAGTTTATACCTGAAAATTTTTGCTGATTTTTAAATGTTTCTGCAAGCCTTATAGCATTCTTAATTAGAAAACAAACATATATGCAGATATACACAGTAAATAAATTAATTAAATGCTAATCAAAGTCAATCAAAAAATAGTACATTATTATAACTTTTGCACATTCATTTTCAGGACTACTTCTTGTGCTTACTAAAAAACTCAAAAGGATTTGTGATCTCAAAGACAAAGTCGATCGTTTCAATGACTCAGATAACATTTCATCTCTACCTCCACATCTTTTGTGATTATACTATGTGTACATGTAACATATGCATGTATTTCTAAAACCCATATGTTACAGGCACATGTTACATGCATCCCTCCTCTTTATTCATTTTCCACACAGCTACTAACATGTCTTTTTCTGAAGCAAAGGCCTAATTTCTTAATTCCACAATTTAACAAACCTCAGTGGCTCCCTGCTATATCCAGTATCAAATACAACATTCTTTGTTGGGCCTTTTACAACGCTTCACAAACAAATTTCAAATATTCCTTTCCAGCCTATGGTACAGCCAAACTGACCTTCATGTTATTCATAACAAATGATATTACATGTACTGTATTTGTACTTTGCAAATATTCTTTCTATGTCTGGAATTTACTCCTCATTAATTTCTGGGCTTAGAATCCCTATTTCTCTACAAACTTCTGCTCTAATAACTCCTTATCTTTAAGGCCTTTCTTGTTCTTCCCAGTTACCATGGCCTTACTTTCCTCCAAAAATTATCTTGTATTCACATTTTATTTTGCATGTTTATATATAATATATCATAACATTATACATAGACATATACATGCACACATATATACATATATTATATACACACACACATATACACATATATACATATATATACACATATATACATATATTATACACACACATATATACACATATATACATATATATACATATATATACACATATATATACATATATATACATATGCATATATATATATACTTGTTTCCCTTTACACAATTTTAGGTTTTTTTTTCAAGGCTATGTTTTTTTTTCCTTTTCTCATTTTATCTCTAACAACCAGCTATGCTTATACTATAGTAGGCACACATTTAGCAAGTAACTTGATGGATTAATAATAAGGATATTATTTCATTTCAATTCCTTTACCTTTCCAAATCAACCAAAATGTATTTAAACAATGAAAAATCAACAAATATTTATTAAATGCTTAAGGATACAAAAACAAAATATGAAATATTTTTACCATGAATTAAGATTCATTCTCTCAAAGAAAATAACATGTACACTTACAAATATACAAACCAATGCTTCTATTCTATGCACAGAGCCATGGGATTCAAAGACAAAATGACATGTCTACACAGTTTAGACTCTTTTCTTCCCCCCAGCAATTAGTTTGAATTCTTATGCACTGAAGTCATGTTACTTTAAATATAGGAAATTATCTTATTTCTTTTTCTTTTAAAACTAGTAATTATTTTTTCTGGACCTGACATTCTCTTTCTCCCCTATCTCCAAAATGATACAACCAACCCTCATCATCTGAAATATGAAATGAATTATATTTCATAAAAATATTTTGAGGAATATATTGCTTGATGTATATAACATAGGACGAAAATGCAAAATAGATACTCCTTTAAAAGAAAAAAAATGCCAGAAAGTAAACGCAGGTTAGAGTAACTGCAGGAAATGGACTGCATGCTAAGTCGATTAACAGCTTGTGAGTAACTTTCAGAACTTCGTTTAAAAAGAAAAGGGGAGAGGTGGGAGAGAGCTCGCCCAGAACTCCATCTCTGACTTTCACTTCTAATTATTTCACTGGATGGTAATTTAAGATGACTTTTTTTCCTGTGGTGAAATATGAAATCATTAATGAGAAGTTTGCCATGATTAATTAAAAACCTGTTGAACAATATCTTTTGAAGAAGTCCAAATAAGGCTTTTGATTTTTCCCCCCCGAAGATGTGCTCATGTACTAATTGGCTTTTTCTTCTTGGTAGCAAATGAAGTATATGCTATTGGAGCTTCGCTTACATAAACATGTACATATACACATTGATTCATATATACATTCACTTACATACATACATAAATACATACATACATTCTAGTATATATGTATATGTGTATATATGATTTCTTTGAATTGCATAGTGCAGATGAAAGGATAAGTATAACTGAAGTTTCATTTGTCCATTCTCCCTTCCCTCTGTGACAAAACTACTTAATTAAAAGTTTTGTAAACTTGCAGTACAATTTAAAAGCAAAGTGACAAGAGTCCATAGGAAAGGTTTAGCATCTTTGATTAGAAATATTTCCTTTAAGAGATTAAGTGTGATCAAATGAAAGCATCATTATGAGCAGCTAATCCAAGAAGCCAAAAGGATTTGTAATTATAAAAAAGAAAGTTTCCAAATCTTGGATGCATCTTACTTATAAATGAAGACTTTAAAAATACTTTTCCATTTGTATTTTACTTGGAGATTTTGGATACAAGTTTGGATGAATTAATAAATGTAATAACTTTTCTAACTACTTTAAGAATGTATATTGTCAGAGACAGGCTGGGAGAAAGCCGGGTGCCTGAAACCAGCGCAGATCCCCAGGCCTCCAAACACAGGACAGCACTCTGTGGAAGCAATGAGAGGCAGCACAACACCACCAGTCCATGAGACACAAACTCCTGAGGCTTGCAGCCCAAAGGACACTTCTTGAACTCCTGGGAGACAAAATGGCCAGGTAAATGGCTCTAATCATGCCCCTCCCCACCCAGAGAATTACCCAGGGGAAAAAAGAAAAAAACAAAACAAAACAAAACAAAAACAAAAACACTGGAATCGAGGAGACAGAAGTGGGCCTTCAGTGGACGAGTAGTGGGAGTACCTGAGTCCCAGAGGGGCAGAGCCAGCAGGGGTCAACACCAGGAGCCCAGACATGCTCTTGCTCCCCCAGGGAAAGCACCAGACACCCAGCTCAAACAACAAAGAGCTGAGACCATTGCTGAAGAGCAACAGTACTGGAGAAAAACCCAGAGAAGAGGAGATTTCCTGCAGCCAGACCCCCTCCCCCACACCTCAGGAGAATGAGAAAGCTGGGACAGTGAGCCCTGAGTCCCAAAAGCAGAAATTTATTGCAAAGCCAGGAAAAGGCTAACCAACATGAAGAACACAAGAAAACCAAGGACCATTGATTCTTTTTATGGAGACAGGCAGGATCAAAATACCAATTTGGAAGAAGATAACAATGACACTATATCCACATCTGATACCTCAAAAGGTAATGTGAACTGGTCTCCAGCACAAAAAGCATTACTGGAAGAGCTAAAGGAGGATTTTAAAAACCAAATTAGGGAGGTAAAAGAAAAA
>CM053626.1:269708039-269739820 GCA_028646595.1 Phalanger gymnotis
GGGGGGGGTGGAAATGGGGAGAAAATCTGTAATTCAAATGCATGTGAAAATCAATGCTGAAAACTAAACACATTAAAAATAATAAAAAAAGAATACACCTAAAAAAAAAGATTTACCTTTCTTGCTTGATATGTCTTTTGTTTTATTATTTTTTTCTAATTCTATAGTGTAATCCTTTGGTTCTTATTTTTGTTGCTATAAAACTGAATAAAAATTAATTTAGGTTGTTTTGTCATTTATATGTTTTTGGCCTGTGCTACTATGAACAATGAATACTTTACAGAAATGAAGACAGATTTAAATAATTGAGAAAGTAGTAATATTTATGTTTCTTGTGTATACATTGGAATACATTTTGCCTTCATTTTTAAATTGAATTTTACTATCTCTTCTTTTTTCAACTGTTTTCCTACTTTTAGAAAATTTGAATGGAGTTCACAAATATTAAATAAAATAAACATTTCCTTAAATAAAGAAAACAAATAAAAAATCAAACTGCAAATACCTACTGTGTATACCTTGCTTTTTACTTCTAAGATGGTACAATTTAGCTTTTAGATCTGTCCTGAATGCCTATCCCTTTGTTGTTCTTGTCACTTTAAAAAATGCTCAATGACCTTCCTTTTTATTGTTGTTTTTGGTATCACAATCTCTAGTATCCCTTAGGTAACAGGATATATATATTGGGATGTTCAGGTGTTTTGTTGGGAAGTATCTTTTGTGTCCAGACACAATTTCTCTGAAGAGAGAAATTTCACTGAAAGACGGAAAAGTATTAACTGGATTGTTTCACAAAATAATTAACAATGAAAGTACAGGAAAAAAAGTGCATGTAAGAACCAAGGAAGCCATATTGGCCATGTAT
The DNA here is from genome assembly GCA_028646595.1 of Phalanger gymnotis. Classification (NCBI taxonomy): domain Eukaryota; kingdom Metazoa; phylum Chordata; class Mammalia; order Diprotodontia; family Phalangeridae; genus Phalanger; species Phalanger gymnotis. Next base: position 269,708,905 of record CM053626.1, read on the forward strand.
ATGAGAGTGATGAAGGTATGACAAAGTTGTGAAAAGTAACAGACTTGGATTAATACAGGACCTTGTCTATACTATACATACTATCAATGGAAAGGAAAGTATCACATTTGAACTCTCACTTCTCTGTATCTGATGCACCATAGGAAAAAAAATAAAAATAAAATCAAGCCCCAGAATACCATATTGTCTACAAGGAGATAAAAGAACATTAAAAGATGAGCATACCTACAGAAAAGAGAATGCACCAAGTGTATAAAGAAAGGATGATGATAGACAGCCCATATCCTCTAGTGTCATGTAAGTAGTGTCAGGAGATTTAGAGAAAGGTCCCAAGCAGACTAGGTGAAATTCCTGTAGCAGCTAATTGGTAGAGCATATGCAAATCACATATGATTTTAAGGCAAGGATGGATTATGATTGATTATCAAGTGGAGAGAGTGCCCCTATCATTGAGAAATACAAACTAGCTATCTCTTCTTGGTGTGTTTTATTGGTGTTACATAGAAATTCTGATTGTGTGGATTTATTTTCTATGGTGCCATTTTGCTTAAGTTAATAAATATTTCAGTTAAATTTTAATTTACACTTTAGGATTCTTTAAGTACACCATCATGTCATCTTCAAAAAAATGATAAATTCATTTCTTCTTTACATATAATTATTCACTCAATTTCTTTTTATTGTGTTATTGCTAAAGTTACCATTTCTAATATCATGTCAAAAGAGGGAAAAATTCCAATCATAAATGAGAGAAACAAACAAATACTAGTGAAATAGAAGGTCAGGAGAAAAGTTCATGGCTATATAAGGAATAAAAAGCATTACAGAAGATAAAATGGATAATTTTGACTATATAAAATAAAAAAAAATATTCATATAAATAAATATAACAAAGGTAAGATTAGAAGGTAATAGTTGACTACGGAAAATCTTTGCAAAAATTTTCTCAGATAAGATTCAAATTTTGTTAAAATTAGAGCTATTCCCAGTTAATAAATAGTCTGAGGATATAAATAGACAGTTCTTAAGGAAAGAATCCAAGTTGTCTCTGCAATAATTATTAGAGAGACACATCAGAGTTTTGTTCCACTGGCATTTCCAAAAGGCACTTATATACAGTAATGTGATAAAGATGTTCATGCACAGCTGTAGTTAAATATATTGACAAGTTATCATGAGATTTGGATTTGAAAGTTACTAATCTCAATGATCTTGCATTCTAATGGGGAAGACAACATGTACATAGATAAATATATGAGAGAGAGAGAGAGAGAGAGAGAGAGAGAGAGAGAGAGAGAGAGAGAGAGAGAGCGTTTGCATAGGATTTAGTTTTGGCGGTGAAGGCAGGGATAATCAGGAAAATATTCATGTAGAAATCTTGTGCAGAAAAAAAGCGAGCGAGACCCAGATATAAATTTAGATGTGGATTTATTGAAGCCCGTGACTCTTTGGAGTAATTACTCAAATCGAACAGCAATGAGTAAGGGAAGAGAAAGGGTACTTAAAGGAAAAGAACACAATTAGATTTTCGTGGAGATGGGGACGCAAACAGTGGGACAAGCTAAGGCAGGATTATTTCCATGGAGAAGGAAACACAAACAGTGGTGCTTGTGCTGAATTTTGAAAGAAATCAGTTATTCCAAAAGTGTATGTAAAGAGAGAACACAAGTCTTGAGTTAATGTCACTGGAAATATATGGAGAAGAGATTAAAATTATTACATATGAAGAACAGAAAATGGGACAATTTTAGTGGACAATAGAGTATATGGCAGGGAATAAAATGTATCACTTTGGCAACCGCTTAGAGGATAGATTTGTAGAAACAAATGTAAGGCAGGGGAATAAAATTGGACATTATTGAATAGTCTAGGCTAAAGGGGATGAGAGTCTGAGCCAGTTTGGTGGCTGTTTGATTCGAGTAAAGGGGAAATATGTGATAAATGCTGAAGGAAAAGATTTTTCAACTGCCTGGGCACAATGGATGGGTGAAAAATGAAGAGGTTTTGAACCTGGATAACTTTAATGATGATGATAGGATTGTTAGTAATAGGCAATTTAGGAAGAGGTATGGGTTTGAGCATAAATGATAATGAATACTGTTTTGAACAAGTTGCTTCTTTTGATGATTACAGAGTATAAGGTCTGAAAGTTCTTCATTACTAGCTGTATGACCATGGTTGTATGACTAGCTGTATGACCTTCTTTCTAAGGTTCAGTTTCCTCATCTATAAAATAAGGGGGTATAACTTGATGATTGTTAGGAGGGTTATTGCCATTCTTTGTGTCCCCAGATTTCGGTTAAAAACAAAAAAAAAAGATAAACAATTCCTGGCACATAGTGGATAAATAAAACATTTGATGATTACATAACTTCCCCCTCTAAATCTATAATCCAATAATTTTGTAGAGAAAATACCACCATAAAGTATCTCCTTCAAATGTTGTGTCTTATATTAAAAGCACAAATGATTCCTTGAGAGATGTGAGAATACATTATATTGATTGATAACTATTTGATTATTAATATTAAATGAAACATAAACATGGAGTATACTCATCAAAGACATTGCAAAAATCCTAGCGATTTCAAGCACAGAACACAAATGAATTCTACGTAGAGGTGGAGTTACTTTTAATAAATTTGTTTATAGATGATATTGTAAACATTACATAAAGAAGGCTTTGTAATATATTTTAGAGCTTACTAAATGACATCATTAACTGCTAGTAATATTTTTATAAGGAAAAAAATGTACCTATTTTATAGTATTTCATTCCTTTTCCTTGAAACTTACTTTTACTCACTTTCTCAAGTGAATATTTATGCTTCATCTGCTTTATAAGGGGGAACAGAAGTTTGCAGAAATGCAAAATGTCAAAGCAAAACTAGAATGTACTGGTGATGACTTAACCTTTCAGAAGAGATTTAGGAATCTGGAACTTTCTCCAGGTGACAATATTGACACTTTAATTCTTACCTAGAAAAATCTCTTCACTAACTATAACAATTTGTACTTCCCAAATCTGATAGGAAATGAACAGTTTAGGAACGTAGAGAATTTAACAATTTATATTTCAGCAATAAATAAATAAAGTATACAAAAAAAAACTTCCCAAGTCTCCCAGAGTAAAATAATTTTCAGGGGAAAATTTGGTAAAAAGATGAGTATCTATCTTATTTATCTATCTATCTATCTATCTATCTATCTATCTATCTATCTATCTATCTGTATATATGTATATATTGCTTTCTTCACTGCACATAGTTAATCCTATTTCTAAATAAAATTATTCAAACACTGCTTTATGTTTAATTTCTCAAATAGTGAGTTCCATGGCAGAGAAAACAGTTAAAATATTCATAGGTGTTTTGGTTAACAATTTCATTAAAAATGTAAAGCACAGCAGGAGGCTTTCTCCCACATGAGATAAAGGATTATTAAATATGAGAAATGATTTCTTTCAAGTTCCTTGAAGGCAGCCTACTTCCTACTCTTATGGTCTTGAAGTAAAAATAATAATTGGGAAACTTTGTAATAATGATTGTAATCACTGTAAAACAGTGGTCGTTTTTAATAATTACTTTCTTTTCTTCTTTTTCAAAATGATGTTAAATGTTTTATGAAAAGAACAGAATTGGTAATAATTAGTATATCATAAAATTATACAAGCTTTGGCATTAACAGAATACAATCTCAAACAATCTAGCATAAAAAATATGAAAACGGCTGAATTGGTAGCTGAGATCTGCATGGTGATCCAAGCAGAAAGAAATTTGGCCTTTGTTCAATCACTAATGGACAGTTATAAACATAGCTGGTACCACTCTAAGACCTGGCACTAATTCCTATTGGTTTTGTCAATTTCACAGATAGGAGAGTATAAAATAGATTAGAGAAAATGAGCTATATTCTCAATTTGTAAATTGTCTCACTGAGTCATATTTAAGAATTAGAGTAATGGATTTTGCTTTCTTTGTTCTTTGAAGAAACAAATGGGTTTAACCTCTAGACCTAATGGTCTAATGTTCATTATATAATGTCTTCCCCTATTTGTCTCTTTTTGAAAAGTTGGCTGTATATTGTAAAAGTTTTTTTTTTTTTACTTTGTGTTACTTTTTTTCTTTTCATCATGATGCCTGTCTGTAGACTCTGACATATGTGTCCTTGTGGGACCTTTGGTACTTTACCTATTACTTGGTCTCAGCAGCAGAAAGGTGAGAGAATGGATTGATGAATGAAAAAGCAATTCATTGAACCTTTACAAGCATCGTACTAAATTCTGAAGATAGGGTAGAAGAATAAGACGGTGCTTTCTTGCAGAGCTCATATCACTATAAGGAGATATAATTTATGTAAGAATGTCTAGATGCAGGGCAGACACCCAGTTGTCTTTAGAGGTCATCTGCCAGGCAGATAATAATCAACTTTCTTTTGAATTATTTCCTTTGATAAAAGCATATCTGTTTCTGATATTGAACTATTTGACAGGGACAAAGACTTCAGAGGCTAACTTTTATTTTCTGAATCATTGGAAAAGGATATACATGTAAAAGACCATTTGTATTGACTCACTTTGTGGTGGTAATGAATTGGAAATCCACAGGATGTTCATCACTTGGGGAATGGCTAAACAAGCAGTGGTATGTGATTATGATGAAGTGCTTTGTGTTGTGAGAAATGATGGAGCAGGAGAGAATTCAGGGGGAAAAACCCACGGCTAGACCTATATGAAAGGACTGATGCAAAATGAAGTGAGAACTGGGAGATCATTGTGCACAGTAACAGTAATGTTATAATGATGATAAACTGTAAAAGACTTAGGTACTGTGGGAGGCAGAGCCAAGATGGTGGAGTAAAGGTTGAGACTCACCTAAGCTCTCCTCCAAACCCTTCCAAATATGTTTAAAATGACCCAAACAAATTCCAGAGCATCAGAGCCCACAAACAGATGGAGTAAAACAAATTTCCAGCCAAAGACCATTTGGAAGGTCAGCAGGAAGGGCCTGTTGCATCAGGGTAAGGGAGAAGCATAGTCCAGCACAGGCCACACCAGGGCAACCCCAACCCCTGGAGACAAGAGCAAGACTTGAGAGTGACTGAATTAACAGCAGCAGCTGCTGCTTCTGGAGTTCTCATCCCACAGAAGATAAGAGGGTGAAAAAAAGGGTCAACAGGAGATTACAGGTGCCTTTTTTGCTAGCACTGAGGCAAGACTGTTGCTTTGCCCATACTTGGATCTGGATAACAGTCCTGGGAAGCAGTATTAGAGAAAGTAGGAGCACTAGCATAGAAGAAGCTTGTAACCACAGCAAAGTGGGGATGACCCTCCTCACAGTTCCAGGACAGAAAAGAATGCTTATGGTCACTCACAGGCCAGAGCACAGGCCAGTAGAGTAGTTAGCATCTCTTCTTAGATAATGCCACCTTAGAAGAATGGAAACTTAGAAGTCTCTAGAAATATTTCTGAAAAGAGCTGCACAAAACCCTCTGAAGCCTGGGACACTGCACCCTCCACCCTGAAAGCAGAACTCTACCTTAACAAAGGGTTAAAAGTCAACTAATAGACTGGTAAAATGAGCAAACAATGGAGGAAAAATACCTCTGACTATAGAAAGTTACTATGGTGACAAGGAATATCGAAACACACACTCAGAAGAAGATAACAAAGGAAAAATGACCCACATATACAAAAAAATATTTTAGCAGCCCTTTTCATAGTGGAAAAACATTGGGAATTGAGGAGATTGTCATCATTTGGTGATTGGCTGAGCAAGCTGTGCTATATAGATGTAATGGAATACTATTGTGCAATAAGAAATAATGAACATGCAGATTTCAGAAAAGCATAGAAAGCCTTGTACAAAAGTGCAAAGTGAAATGAGCAGAACCAGGAAAACATTGTACACAATATTAGGAACATTTTGTGATGACCAACTATGAATGACTCAGCTTTTCTGAGCAACACAATGATCCAAGACAAATACAAAGGACTCAAAGGAAAATATTATCCATATCCAGAGAAAGAACTGAGGGACTCAGCAGCTCAAAACATATTTTTTCTTTTACTTTATTCTTTCTCATGCTGTTATTTCCTTTTGATTTTTTTTTCTCACAACTGTTATGAACATGGAAATATGTTTTACATGATAGCATATGTATAAACTATACCAAACTGCCTACCATTTTCCAAAGAGGGGAGGGAAGGGAGAAAAATTTTGAATTCAAAATATTTTAATATTTTTAATTTTATTAATTTATTTTAATAATTTTACCACATGCTCTCCAAAATTTATAATTTTCCCTTTTTGTCATATTAGCCAATCTGATTGGTGTGAGGTGGTACTTCACAGTTATTTTAATTTCCATTTGTCTAACCAAAAGTAATTGAGAGGACTTCTTCTTAATGCTTATATATATTTAAACTTCGTTGCATTGGCTTTGTTTGTACAAAAGCTTTTTCAATTTAATATGATCAAAATTATCTAGTCTACATTTTGTAATGTTCTCTATCTCTTGTTTAGTCAATAATTTTTCCCCTTCCCCAATGATCTGACAAGTAGACTATTCCTTACTCTTCTAATTTGATTGCTTCATTGTCTAAGGTATCTTTTAGCAAGATGGATTTCCCTTCTTTTCTTTTAATTAGGTCTATTTTTGCTTTTATTCTAAGATCAGGATTGCTACCTCTGTTTTTTTTTTTAATTTTGCTTCAGCTGAACCGTAATAGATTCTGCTCCAGCCCTTTACCTTTACTCTGTATTTCTATGCCTTAAGTATGTTTCTCATAAGTAACATATTGTAGGATCTTGGTTTTTTTATCTACTCTGCTGCTTCCGTTTTTATGGGAGAGTTCATCCTATTCAAGTTATTATTTTCATAGTTATGATTATTACATATGTACTTCCCTCCATCCTATTGTTCCTGCTTTTTGTCCTTTCTCTCCTTTTACCCTTTCCCACATCACCAGTGTTTTGCTTCTGTCTACCACTTCCTCTGATCTACCCTTCTTTATATCAGTCCCCCACTCTTTACTTAATCTCCCCCTCTTACTTCTCTGTCAAGTAAGATATATTTATATATTCAAATGATTGTGTATATTATTCACATTTTGAACCAATACCGATGAAAGTAAGGTTCAAGTGATGCCCACCGCCCACCCTCCCAAATTCCCCTCCGCTGTAATAGGTCTTTCTTGCCTCTTCATGTGTGATAAATTACCCCATTCTACCTCTCCCATCCTTCTGCACCCTTTGTACTCCTCTTTATCCTTCCTTAATATTTTCTGTTATTCCTTCAAATTCACCTAATACACACATCCTCTGTCTATGTGTATTCCTTCTATCTGTACTGTTAGTGATACAGTTTTTAAAAATTACAAATATCATTTTTCTGTGTAGGGATGTAAACAGTTTAGCTCTACTGAATCCCTTATGCTTTCTTTTCCCTTTTTACCCATTTATGCTTTTCTTCTGTTTTCATATTGGAGGTCTAATTTTTGGTTTAGCTCTGATCTCCTTATGATCGTTTGACAATCTTCTATCTCATTGAATGAATATTTTTTCCTTTAATGTATTATGTTTAATTTTTCCAGGTAATCATTCTTGATTGTAGTCCTATTTCCTTTGCCTTCTATTATATCATCTCCCATGACCTTCAGTCTTTGTTGCAGCTGCCAGGTCCTGTGTAATTCTGAATGTGACTCCCTGATATATGAAGTGTTTCTTTCTGCACACTTGCAGTATTATTTCCTTGACCTGATAGTTATTAAATTTGGTTATAATGTTCCTTGGGATTTTATTTTGGGATCTCTTTCTCGAGGTGATTGGCAGATTCTTTCAATTCCTATTTTGCCCTCAGGTTCCAGGACAACAGGGTAGTTTTCCTTGATTCCTACTTAAAGGATGCTGCCCAGGCTCTTTTTTTTTAAATTATGGCTTTCAGGTAGTCCAAGGATTCTCAGATTGTCTCTCCTGGATTGATTTTCTATCTCATTTATTTTTTCCATGAGGTATTTTACATTTTTCCTATTTTTCATTCTTTTGAATGTGTTTGATTGATTCATCATGTCTTGTCAAGTCATTAGCTTCCACTTACTAAATTCTAATTCTTAAGGTGTTTTCCTCAATTAGCTTTTGTACTTTCTTTTCTTTTTGGACAATTGTGCTCTTTAAGGAGTAGTTTTCTTCAGTGGATTTTTGTATCTCCTTTTTCCATTTGGCCAATTCTACTTTTTAAGGACATTTCTAGGCTGTTTGGCTCTTTTCAAAATTTTCCTGATTCACTTTCATTTCTTTTTCCAACTTTTCTTCTATCTTTCTTATATGATTTTTAAGCTACTTTTTCAGCTGTTCCATAAAATCTTGAGACCACTTCTTTGGGGTTTTTCTTTGGGGTTTTGCCCATAGTTGTCTTGATATTGTTGTCCTCTTCTGAGTTTGTGTCTTGGTCTTCATTGTCACCATAATAACTTTCTATAGTCAGATTCTTTTTGTTGTTTTCTTCTCAACTTTTTTTTTTGCCTTTTTCCTTTCTGTAAAGTTTGAGCTCTGTTTCCGTGGTGGAAATGGTACTATTTCTTGCTTCTTGTGCTAGTGGCCACAGGCCCTGGCTCTTTAATTGATTCAGCACTTGTGTTGTCCTGAGGCCCATGGAAAACCCTAAGGTCTGGTGCTGTACTGTAGGGGTGAGGTTTGGTGTGGTTGGTGCTGCTGGAGGCTATAGGGGTCTGGCAGCTTACCAGGCGCTGAGCTTGGATCCTAGTGGTGGTCTCTGTTGTGTACTGAGGCCTGTGGGTTGTTTCTGAATTTCCTAGTGGCTACACTGAAGCAAGTGCGGCCAAACGTCTGGAGTCTGTCTGTTTCCTGGGGTTATGCTAAAGTGTGGTAGAGCTGGTGCTGGCTGGCTGCTTATTTGCTTAGGAACTTGTAGGGTAGGTTTCTACCAGTTTGACCTGGGCTATGCTGAAGAGTGTGGAGGTCTGGCTACTGAAGGGTATCTGTTTGATGGTGGCTACAGTGAAGGATGTGGTAGTTCTTGGAGCTAGAGTCTGCCAGATTCCAGACTATGTTAAGGCATGTGGGGGGTCTTAGTGTTGGTGTTTGCCTGCTCCACCATGCTGGCGATAAGGATCTCCCTAGTTTGCTGTGGTGGGGCTTGCCGTTGGCTTGCTGGGACACTTCCTGTCCTGGGCTGCCCTTTCACTAGAATGATTTGGGCCTTTCTTGCTGATAGATTTCTCAGGCTAAAAGATTGTTTCACCCCATATTTGGCTGTTCCAGGATTTATCCGGAGACTAATTTTTGGTTGTTTAGTGGTGATTATGGGTGAGTTGCAGTGGTTTACTGCTTACTCCACCATCTTGGCTCCTGGAAGACCAATCCTCAGATTAAAAAAAATCCCCATCAAATTAAGTGAGATAAGGTACCTGATAAAACAATAAAGAGTGATTAGACTTCATTATTCTGATCATGATTGAGGAGAACAACAAATTTTGAGCCCAGAATAAATTTCCCATCTTTGAACCTAATAAACTTATTTTTTAATGATAGAGGATGATAAACAGTGATAGAAAAACACTTTACAGACACAAAACCTCTTATCAGATCAAGGAAAATTAAAACATAAAATGGGCAATTTGTTTTAACCCTACGCATTAACAGAATACACGATCACTACTTTCTTCTTTCGTTATATATTAACTTTTGCATTGGCCCATATGTAAAAATCAAGTTGTTTTCAAAATTCATCATTCTTTAAAAATTGAAGGATTTCAGGGTAGTTATCACTTCTGCAAATACAGATCTGATAGGCTTTATTAGATGAGCATTGTGCATTACTTTGGAAGAAAAATCCATCACCAATGTGACAATGGGACTGTTAAATATAGGTAAGCTGACATAGATTGTGCTCTTTTCTTGCAGTCTTTAAAACCCAGCAACTGAATGACAAAAATAATGGAGACATTATTTGTACAAAACATGTACTAACCAAGTTTGGAAGACAAATGATTCTATTTTACTTCAAGACAAGAAAGTAAAGAAAATCTAATTTATACATTTCCCCTTGATTTATGCACACTTTTTAAGTGAAAATTGTCAACCCCAAAGTATAGAGACAAAGGGCAACAAAATTAAATGACTGTGAAAGGTAAAACATGCAAAAAAAAATTTCAGAAGTTACCAATTCTGTCATCTCATCCTAATTTTTAAATAGCTTCCTATTTCCTGCAAGGGAGGAAAAAAAAACTAACGAAGTTTGACTGTATATAGCACACCACAGGTAAATGATGACCATTTATACACATTCATTTCATAGCATTCCACCACAAAAATTGTCTACCCCAGTTAGTGGTATATTTAGTTGTTTTATTGTCCCAAACTCCTTGCTTTTTAGTAACTTATCTTGCTCATTTTATTCATCTAAAATTTCCTTTTCCCTCCAATACTACTATACAAGTTCTAAAGGATTTTAAAACTCTTTGCTACTTTACCTGATGTTATTATTTAGCACCTCTGGCCTTCTTGTTTCTCCTCACAGAGGAAATTTTATCTTCCCACTCTGTTTCTTTAAATAGCTGTCTCTCTTGCCTGGATTGCTGTCACCCTGGCTTCCCTCTGAGATTCTCTCCAATTCACCCTGCATATGTATCTCATATGTACATAGATGTTGTCTCATACATTAGAATGTGAGTTCCTGGAGAGGCAGATAATTTTTTTTCTCCCTTCTTTGTATTCCCAGTGCTTAAAATATACCTGACAAATTATAGAAAGAAAAAGAGCTCTTGCGATCTGCCTATCAATGCTTTAAGTACATTTCAAATCTGAACTCCATCAAAGAAGGATTTCACAGACATTTAGAAATACAAAGAACTAAGTACCAGAAGGCAACTTAGTTGCCCTCTAGTTCAACTAATATCTGAGCCTTGACAACTGGGCATTTAATTTGTGGTTGAAGAACTCTGCATAGAGGGAATACACTAAGACCTGATAAAGCTAATGATACTCTTGAACAAGTCTAATTATTAAGAAGTATCTCCTGAAATTGAGCCTAAATATTCATCCCTGAACTTAAAGCGATTACCTCTCTGGAGTCAAGCTGAGGAGGTCAAATTCTAGTTCCCCATGGCAGCCCTTAAAAAATTTAGAAGCTATCTTAATCCCTAGCCCTGCCCTCCTACCCCCATTTTATCTTCTTCTGGCAAATCAACATCACTTCTTTAAATAGGTCTTTATAAATACAAAGACATTCACTATTCTAAGGAGGCCATGGAAGTTTGAATCCCAGTATCCAACAAAGGATTTATTCATATTAAATTTGATCCATGAGATTTAGATGAAAATACAATCTTCTCAAAATCTTTTTTTAATTGAATTTATCTGTCATCCAAAATGTTTGCTTTACAACATATCTCTCTTGAAAAAGCATGGCACCTAAGTTTTTTCTAGGTTGCTGATAAAAATAATGAATGGCATAGGAACAAGAACATCTTTGGGGTACTCCATTATGAATCTTCTTCCAAGTTCATAAGATCCTACTATGAGAGATGTAGATCTACAAGACCCTGAGGAAACTATCAAATCTAACTCTCCTCATACGAAAATGAGTTGAGTCACAGAGAGATAAAGGTACTTTTCCAGAGTTCCAGAGTCCCAATAGAACTCTATGCAGGAATAGAGAAAAAAAATTTGACATAATGGAAAGCACAGCAAGAAACAGGGCCAACTCAAAACTAATCTGGAAGACTTATAAGATTCCTGAGGTAAGTGTCTACTGCAAGATGTGGACACAGGTTTTCTTGACTTCTAATCCAATTCCCCATCCACTATGCCCTGATATTAAACCACTAATATCTACTCTTTGGATCTTATAGTCAACAAGGTTCAAAACCTCCTTGCTGTATTCTGTCTTCTCCATATTTTCCCAAAGAATATAATGAGAAACTTTGTCAAATATTTTGCAGAAATCTTGGGAATAGACTTATAGTTTCAAGAGAAATATGAGAAACTTCCTGAAAAAAGTACCTCTACTACATATAACCCAACAAGAACTAAATATGTACCAGATATATCAAAGATGAGGAATAATGAAGGCAAACATCAGTATAGTCCTCTATTCAGTACAAGTATTCTCAAGAAGATATTGATCTGAAGAGTTTTAATGCTCAAAGAGGGGAATCTACTAGAGAAAGTGGAAGAGAGAATGAATATTGGCCAACTAGGGTTGAAAGCTGTAGGACTTTGAGCTAGGACTAATAAGGGGTTATGATATTAGCATCAGCTCCATAAATTGGATCTGAAGCAAGCAAGATATTAGCTCTGGTTTCCCTGAAGAATATCAAAGGAGAGAGCTAGCCTCTAACAAGACACTATACATAAGATAGGAATGGATTAGAGACAATATAAATCATAACTAGAGAAAGGGCCAATTAAAAAAAAAACTGATCTGGGTGACTTACAGGAGTACTGAGGTAAATGTCACTTGGACACCAAATTTGGGCCTATCAGGGACACAGTAGGGAATGAAATACGCCCCTAACTGGGAATGTGTAAGTAAGAGACACAAATAAGTCAAGAATAGCACCAGCATTGGGTCACAAGAAGAAACCAAGGTTTATGGGCCTAAGATATTGCCCAGTCACCCCATCAAGAACTGCAGGAATATGCAGACTATAGAGACTGAAAAAAGAAGGTGTGACAACCTCATCCAAACTGCATAAAGATCCAGAGCCTATATTAGAAAGGCAAGATTCATGACCTTGAGAATGACCATGAACATGCCTGAATGGTTCAGGAATTGCAAAGTATGAAAAACTCTCTATGGAGAAGGCAGAGGAAGTATAACATTTATTTAGACTCCAGAGGATCAAATCTGAGAACCAATCAGTACCCCCAATTCAATATAGTAGCAATTATATTCCAAAACCAGTAAGTCTACCTCAATGTAGTAACAAGGAAATTATAACACAGTATTATACCAAGCAACTAAGTCATCCTATAATCTTTCCCTCCTCTAGGGCCTTCATGTAAACAATCACTCAGGAATCCTAACTCTCTGCTCAGCAGTCTCTTCTGCAGCTCTGCCAATGCTGGTTCTCAATGTCTGTTCTTCAGCTCCCTCTTGATGTCTGCTGCTTCAATGTATTCCTCTCAGTTCTGCTGTTCTCAGTCCTGATACTCTCAGTTCTGTTGCTCTTAGTTCTATTGCTCTCAGTTATACTGCTCTCAGTTCTGTTCCTCTTCAATTCTATTTTCCTCTTCAATTTTGGGCTCTCCTTTTATATAGTCCTAGGCAGCATCTGATTGGCTAGAACTCAGGTCTCTGATTGGCTGAATTCATTTGACTAGCACTTGGTGCACATATCATTGACTCTAGTCTTAGCAATTCCCCTTAGGATCCTGAGGGCTTCGCACACACATCAGTTTAGCATCTAGTAAGTATGGACTCTAGACCTACTTACAAACAAAGATATAATTAAGATTTCCCCACCTAGGCCCACCTGAGGCCTATTGAATGTGTGGAGAAGATCTTCAATCATATTTACACTACAGAACCTAGTTCTGGCATAAAATCTTAATTCAGAAATTGAGGCAACATATGTGAGCAAACAGAAAGAAACTCTAAATATAGTAAAGAAATATAATAGGTATAGGGAAGTCTGAAAAGTAACCATGAAGAAGAGAGTGCTATTACTTGCAAAAAAAAAGCATAAATAGAGCATCAGCAAAAGAATCATTAGAACCAAAGATCCAGGAATAGACAAAAGACTGAAAAAGAAAGGCAAATGCTTTTAATATCAAAACAACTGATCTGGAAAATATATAGAGAAGATATATTTATATATACATATTTGTATATATGAAATATATAGAGAAGAGATAATTGAAGTCTAAGATTTGAGGGTGGTGATTAAGTTAATCAAATCACACATTTAAAGGAATGATCAGATATCTTAACTAGATTAAAACTCTCCTTTAATCAATCCCAGACTTTGGACTAAGTGGATTTCTTGAATAACATAGCCGAAAAAGAATTCTACATGTCATAAATCAAGAACCTATAAAAGAAAATTTCACAAAGAAGGCCCATAAAAAGTCAGAAATCTCCACATTGGGGCTATTGGACATGAAAAGGGCACTACTAATGACCAGTTCCACTCAGCAGCATTCATGCTGGTACAACCCGGTCGAAAATATTCAAGTTCCTTAGAATTCCATGAACACAGAAGCACCAGGTTGAAATGATGTAAGGTCACCTCCCCACCCCACTATCAGAGACACAGTAGTGTCTGACATCATAAAGCATCAATTCAAGAACAAAAGTAGATAAATAAGTAAATCAAAGAAAACAATAAAAATACTATTATAAACATAGCGATTCCTCCAAAAGTAGAAATAACTTCAAATAGCTTTAAGCAGTGTTCAATCTGAAACTTATATATGACCACAACAAGTCCCTGCCCAAGATCCACTTAATGACTGTATTTTGGGGCCCCCGGCTTAGAGTGAATGTCAATGGTAACTGTTTCTCTTTGGAACAGCAGCCATAAGGGTCTTCCTCTCCCTGCTTGATTTTGTTTTTCTAATTAAAGGTGCCATCCCTTGACTCACTTCTTAAAGAGTCCTATTCACTGAATGGGCTTTACCTCACTCTCAGTGAGTACATGAAAAGACCTTAACCTAACAGTGCCAGGGTCTCCCATTGCATCCTGAGTCATCTCCAGTCATCCTGGTGATCTGGTCAGTGGATCCAGATGGCTCTGGAGGAGAAAATGAGGCTGGTGACCTGGCACAGCCCTCCCCGACTCAACTCAAAGTCAACTGCAAGTCATGTCATCATTTCCCTGATGCCATGGTCTTCTTCTAAAATGAAGGACAAACACAACACACAACAAAAACAAGCAGCCAATCAAAGGAAAGCAGGAATTTTAAACAAAGTCTCCAAATATACGTGGAAGAATTTAAGTGAAAACTTTTCAAAATGAAATAAAAGCTGTGGAGAAAAGAATTAAAAGCAGAATCAGTAGCTTGGAAAAGAAAGTGTCGATCCTTACCAAATGACTAAAATATAAATTAGATCAAACAAATATCAGTGATGATATGAAACAGAAAAAAATGTTGACTCCAAATCAAATCATTGAAAAAATAGAAGAAAATATGAGATATCTATTCTCATAAACAATTGACCTGGATAACAAATGAAGGAGATATATTTCAAGAATCAATGGGCTCACTGTAAAGTGTGATTTTGAAAAATGCCCAGACACCATGTTTCTAGAAATTATCAATGAAAACTACCTAACTAGATCTATTAGAATGACAATGCAAAAAGGAGATATAAAGAAACAAACAACATAAGAACAAATAAAAGGAAAAAGTTCCAGAAATAAAGTAGTCAAAATCCTGTAATTCTTCTCCAAATAAAAAATATTGTGAAAGGCCAGAAAGAAGATGCCCTAGTATTAAGGAACTACAAAAGGAAGTTCTTCTCTGATTATCAAGCTTTCAGAATAAGTCACTCATGGCTATACATGGTAGAATGGCTTAGCTGTGAGGCTCAGTAAAAGCTCCCACAACTTCATGGAATTACATATTTTTCATTTTAGGATCATCTATGTCATTGCACAAGGTATACAGATTAACTATCCTAAAATGGAAGCAGTATGAACTCAGTGACTAATGTAAACCAGCCAACTTTACGAGTACCTTTTAAGATGTTCATTCTTTTTCTGTCAACCTTTGGACAACGTTTTCAGCATAAAGGTTAAAAGCTTTCCTATAATGACCAACTAATAAATGACACAGCTGGGCTTTACAAGCAGAGTCATAAATAAGAGCACAGATAATCCACTGCTAAGTAGATTTGGGGTGTTTTAAAAATATATTCTAACTACACATCTCCTTGTCTGCTTAATTTCACAAGTATAAATAAAACTTTTTATGATTGTGCTATCACTCAAATAGTTAATTTATTTTTATCACTTTGGGAAATGTTATGATGATTTGCTAGTTTTATAGTAAAAGGGTTTAATAGAAATTTTAAAATCAATATATGACGATGATATAAAATGCCACTTAACCTTCTTCTGTAGGAATTGAGGAAGGAGTAAAAAAAAATAGCCCAGTACGTAAAGGGATCATTCATTTCTTGACCAAATTTTTAACCAAATGTGCATCTCTAAACATCCAATATTGAGAGAGAGAGACAGAAACAGAGACAGAAACAGAGACAGACACAGAGACAGACACAGAGACAGAGACAGGGACAGAGACAGGGACAGAGACAGGGACAGAGAGCGAGAGAGAGAGAGAGAGAGAGAGAGAGAGAGAGAGAGAGAGAGAGAACTTTTAATATTTGGTCATATGGTGTGACGTAGTAGATAGAGTGCTGAACTTGGATTCAGTAAGATCTGAGTTCAAATCCCACATATGTCTCTCATTTAAATTTGATAGGCTTCTGTTTCCTCATATATAAAATAAGAAGAATGTCTATAATAATAGTAGCTGTTGCACCCATCTCCCAGTATGACTTAAATGAAATAATTTATTATTATAAAGTATTTTGTAGATATCAGTTATTATTAGTGTGTATGGGTGGAGGGTTGTTAATTTGAAGCAAGCCTTACAAGATAAATCTACTATTTTTAATTTTTTTTTAATATTTGTATAAAGAATATAATAACAAAAACATTTTAACTTGCCGAGTAGGGAGAACTTACAAAGAATCAAACGTCAGTTTGCTTTAAGGGGGGAAACTGGAGATTTGTGAAAGTGGAAGGAGCTACCTCAGAATCTCTCCTTATCGTAGGTTTCCACAGACAGGCTGGATGACAGGTCTTAGGTACACTGTGCAAAGTTAGACTAGAGGGCCCTCTGATTCCTAGCAAATCTGAGGATATGTAATTCTGCGAAATAAACTTCTTCTTCCATATTATCTACAATATTTTGTCCCTGATTTACAAAGAAACAATCTGGATCTTGGAAAGGTCTCTTGTCTTAGGCAAGGTTGCATAGGTATAAATATTTTCCATCCAGTTCTTTATGTTACATCATGCTGTCTCTTGATGGAAATAGAAGTGCATTTGAAGGACTGGAAAAGCAGCCCAAAGTCAAAAGAATATAAAATTGTTTAATTAAGATTTGGCATGTCATATATATTTACACCAACTGGACCTGTCTTTTTTTCGTAGTTAAAATGATAAAACCTCAAGTAGTAGATACAGTAGCAACAATATGATGAATGTAAATTTGATAATAGGCCAACAGCTGGTGCTATATAAGTTGTTAGGCAAAAGGTTTAATTAATTTTAAACTAATTCTTCCTTATGCAAAATCATGTAATCATTTTTCATCCTTGCATACCTCCAAGAGAATGGTACAAGCATTAATAACAATAATGGGAATATAAATGGAGATTTTATTATTTAATGTCCCAAGTAGAATCCATGCCTTCTTTATTTACCCCTCATGCCTCACATATTCAGGATGATTTGCTCATGACTGCAATTCCAACTAAATTTTAATCCCACAAATGCAATGTTTAAAAGAGCAAAAAAGGATGAAGAAGCAGCTCACAAATCATGGTTTGAATGTGGTGAATGAACCATCTGCTTGTAATTGATTTGTACTAATTCTGGTAAGCAGTGGGCTGGCTGCCCACAATGATGAGACCCATGATATAGATCATGAGTGAGTATCATATTGAAACTTTTAAACGGGGGAAGATGCCCATCTTGCTTTTCTTTAAATTTGCAATATATAAATGATTAATAGAATGTAGACCTTTTTTTGGCTCATGCATAGATTCTCACCTGTTCATCTTCTTGACATTTTTAGTTGTGTCATTTTTGAGATATTTTTTTCATTTTCAACAGCAAAGTCATATAGGTCAAATCTCATATCCTTTCATTTTAAAGTTATTAGTATGATCATATCCAAAGTTGAGAGAATATCTACCAATTTAGTTCAATATGTATTTACTATCTGATAAAGTAATTGTTTATGTTGCTTTTCTGCAACTTTGAAACATGTTTGCAACTTATAAAAATTCAAATTAGAATAGAAAAGACACAGAGTTAGTTTTTTTTGGCTTTGTGTTGTAATAGAAACAGTACTGAATATGAAGCCAGACATCCTAGGATTGAGCGTTCATTTTGTCATTTACTTAATGACTAAGGGTGTCATTTGTTAACACTAAACCTCAGCTTCTTCAATATGTAAAACTGGGATATAAAACCGACAAGGATTGTTGTGAAGATGAAATGAGGTAATATTCAAAAAGAGATGTATAATTACAAACTAGGATTATATCTTCTCACCATACTACAGGCCTGTGATGTATTAAAATTTTAAATGTACCCACAAGTCCCATATTTATTATGTGGAGAAATAGAATTACATGAGGTAAATTAACTCCTCATCCCCCTCCATTAACACTAAGAAACTAGGGCAATATAATTTTCTTTTAAGTGTTATTAATTTGCAATGAAGATCATAGCTCAAGAAGAAAGCATAGTATTCCTTTAAGGCTGAACAAACGTTTCTGTCTTTTTTCTAAGTGATACTTTCAAATCTCATTTCTGTTTCTTTTTGAAAATGTTTTGGGGGGCAGCTAGGTGGCGTGGTGAGTAGAGCACTGGCCCTGGAGTGAGGAGGACCTGAGTTCAAATCCGACCTCAGACACTTGACGTACTTATTAGCTGTGTGACCTTGGGCAAGTCACTTAACCCCAATTGCCCTACCTTCTCCCTTGCAAAAAAAGTGATCGATTCTTTTGAGGAGAACTGTACATATTTATAGGTGGATGGGAGAAGTGAGTATATTGATACAGATTGAAAATGTCTGAAAGAAAGAGTATAACCTGGGTAGAACTGAATAAAACGGCCTTTGGGGGAGTAAGAATGCCTTGTTTTCAGTGACAAAAGGGAAAGAAGAAAAAGTGATGATGCTAAGAAGTTTTGAGGGCTGGTGGGGAAGGAGAGGGTTGAGGGAGTTCACTCCAGCTAACCTTGATCTTCTCTCTGAAGAAGAAATTATAGATTGTAATGTAAACATACTATAGTCAAATTGGAGGTTGATTACATTAAACTTTCTAATATTTCTCCCTTCCCTAAAGAAAGATTTTAGAAATTGAAAAAAAAAAAGAAAATGTTTCAGGATGACTTTACTTCATGTATTTACTTATTCTTTAATTTGTATGCTTATTTATTTATTCATGTACTCATTCATTCCTTTATTTGTGGGGGGAGGGAGGATCTGAGTTAGCTACAATTCCCATTCCTGGTGAATGTGCATACTTTTGTCAGGATAACGCATATCCTTCATGGAAAACTGCATCACCATCTTAAATAATTTTATAGAAGATGTTTTCAAATGTTAAAAAAAGACTTACAGTATAACCTTTTCTTCTCTCTCTTGCCTCAAGCTCATGTCCTGAAATCAGGATAATGGTTCCAAGTGTGTGGTAAAGAGGACCATTATTGATTTCTTTCCCTTCTATTCCAGAAAGAAAAAAAAATGCAAAAAGAAGAAGGTTTGAGAGCACTATTTAGAAGAAGGATGGCACCTATTGGAAACTCATAACTATTCTAAAGTAAAACCAGTAAACCAAAAGCAGGGCTGCATTTGTCACACAAAACCCTTGAAATTTGTGATTGTAGTCATTAAAAACAGGTGGCTAATTTTACACTTGCTATTTATATTTTCCTTTTTCTACCCCTGAAATTCAATTAACCCTCAGTGGCATAAAATCATTCTTCAAAATTTGTCTCTTGAGAGGACTAGGAGTATTTCTTTGTATATGGCAAGACTGATAACATTACTGATTCAATAGTGATATTCCTGGATATTCTTCAACTGCAGGTCCGAGAAAAAACTTAAACAAACCAAAATCTTCTTAAATTAAGCTTATACCTTTCTTCTTTCTTTTTTAAAAATTATTTTATTTTGTTAAAGATGTCCCAATTATGTATAAAATGAAAAAGTAACTTTTGAAATCCAAATTTTCTGCCTCCCTCTTACTTTTACTTTCTCCTTGAGGAGACAGACACTTTGATTTCTGTTATATATTTGAGGACTTGTAAAACATATTTCTATATTAGCTGCATTACAAAAGAAAACACAAAGTAAAATACTAAATGTAAAGAAAATTTTAAAAATCAGTTCAGTCTGTATTTAGAATTCATTAGTTCTGTCTCCGGGAATGGACAGCATTTTTCATGATGGATTCTTTGAAATTGTTTTGAATCTTTGTTTTAATCAGAGTAGCTATGTCACAGTTGATAATTATTACAATATTGCTATTACTATGTATAATATTTTCTGGTTTTTTTCCCTTCACCTTGTATGAGTTCATATAAGTCTTCTCAGGGTTTTCTGAAATCATCCCCCTTGTCATTTCTTATAGCACAATAGCACAATAGTATTCCATCATAAGCATCTACAACTTATTCAGCAATTGCCCAATTGAATGGGTATCTCCTCAATTCTCAATTCTTTGACACCACAAGAAAAGACCTGATATTAATTTTTTGTACATATGGTCTTTTCTTCCTTTTTTATCTCTTTGGTATACAGAACTGTTAGTGGTGTTACTAGGTCAAATTATACAAACTGTTTTATAGATCTTTTGGCATAGTTCCAAATTGTTTCTCCATAATGCCTAGACTAGTTCACAAAGCCCCAACAGAGCATTAGTGTTCCAATTTATCTACATCTCCTCCAGCATTTACCATTTTCCTTTTCTGTCATGTTAGCCCATCTGATAGGTGTGAGGTGGCACCTCAGGGATGTTTTCATTTACGTTTATCTAATCAGTAATGATTTGCAGCATTTTTTTCATGTGATGATTGATTTGATTACTTCTTCTAAAGACTTCCTTTTCACATCCTTTGACCAATTATCAATTGAGGATGACTCTTATTCTTATAAATTTGGCTCTGTGCTCTATCTATTTGAGAAATCAGGCCTTTATCAGAGAAATCTTGCTTTAAAATATTTCTCCCAGTTTCCTACTTTCCTCCTAATCTTTGCTGCATTTGTTTTATTTATTTTAACTTTATGTAACCAAAATTATCTATTTTACTTCCTGTAATAATAAACTCTTCCCTTATTGAAAGATTCATAGATCTGACAGGGGTGTGTGTGTGTATACATTCCATTAATTTACTTATCACCCTTTATATCTAAATTATTTATCATTTGAACCTTATTTTGGTATATGATATGAGATGTTGATCTATGCTTAATTCCTGACAAACTGACTTAATTTCCCTAGCAATTTTTTTGAAAGGGTGAGTTCTTATATCAAAAGCTTGGACTTTTGAGTTTACAAACAATAGATTACTATAATCTTTTACTACCGTGTGTTGTGTAACTAATTTTATTCCACTGATTGACCAGTCTATATTTTTTCAGGTAGTACAAGAATGTTTTGATGTTTACTAAATCCCTTTATTATTCAGTTTGAAATCTAGAGCCACTAGTCCACCTTACTTAACTTTTTTTCAACATCATTGATAGGCTTCAACTTTTGTTCTTCCAGATGAATTTTATTACCATTTTCTTCACTTCCATCAAGTAATTCTTTTGTAGTTGGATAGATATGTCATTAATAAATAAATTAACTTAGGTAGAACTGTCATTTTTATTATACTGGATCAGCCTACTCATGAGGAGTTGATGATTCTCAAATTGTTTAGATCTGTATTTCTGTAAAAAGTCTTTTGAAATTATGTTAATATAATCCCTAGGTTTCTCTTGGCAGGTAGACTCCAAAGTATTTCATATTGTCTGCATTTATCTTAAATGTAAATTCTTTTTCTATCTCTTCCTGCTGGATTTTGTTGAAAGTATATAGAAATGCTCCAGCCTTATGTGAGTTTAGTTTGTATTGTGCCACTTTGCTGAAGTTGCTAATTGTTTCAATTACTTTTTTTTTGATTCTCTAGGGTTCTTTATTTATACCATCATATCATGTGCAAAGAGAGATAGTTTTCTTTACTGATTGCTTATTTTTCCTCCTTCAATTTCTTTTTCTTGTCTTATTGGTATAGCCAGGATTTCTAGAACAATATTGATTAATAGTTTTGAGGATGAACATCCTTGTTTCATTCCCGATCTTTTTGGGAAGGCTACAAATTTCTCCCCATTACAGATAATGCTTGCTCTTGGTTTTAGACATACTCTTTATTATTGTGAAAAGGCTTCATTAATTCCTATGTTTTCTGTTTCTTTTAATAAAAAATAGGTGGTGTATTTTGTCAATGATTTGTCTGCATCTATTTT
This sequence comes from Phalanger gymnotis, assembly GCA_028646595.1. NCBI lineage: Eukaryota > Metazoa > Chordata > Mammalia > Diprotodontia > Phalangeridae > Phalanger > Phalanger gymnotis. The sequence goes on from CM053626.1 coordinate 269,731,188, forward strand.
CTGCATCTATTATAGGATTTATTTTTTATTGCTATGGTAAATTGCGCTGATACTTCCCCCAATATTAAACCAGTTCTGCATTCCTGGTATAATTCTGACATGGTCTTAGTGTATGATCCTTGTGACATATTGCTGTAATATTATCACTACTATTTTTTTAAATGTTTACATCAAGGTTCCTTAGGAAAATTGGTCTATGGTTTCTTTTCTCTGTTTATTCTCTCCCTGGTTTAGGTATCAAAAACATATGTGTATCATAAGATAAATTTGATAAACTCCTTCTTTACCTCTTTTTTCAATTGTTTTATAAAGTATTAGAATTAATTGTTCCTTAAATGTTTGATAGAATTCACTTGTGAATCAGTCTTGTACTGGGAATTTTTTTCTTAAGGGGCTTACTGACAGTTTGTTTAATTTCTTCATTCCAAGACATTGTTTTTTAAGTATTCTATTTCCTATTTTGTCAATCTGGGCAGTTTATAGTTTTTGTAAATTATTATACATTTCACTTAGATTGTCAGTTTTCTTGGTATATAATTGGGTAAAATAACTTCTTAAAATTATTTAATTTTATTTTTGTTGTATAAATAATTTGGTTTTCTTCCTTTTTATGAAATTAAATTAACCAATATTTATCTGTTTTGTCTTGTTTTTTTCATAATATCAGCCTCTAATTTAATTTATTAGTTCATTTGTTTAGTTTCCAATTTTATTAACCTGTCCTTTGATTTTTAAGATTTAAATTTTTGAGTATAATTGGAGCTCTTTAATTTCTCTTGCTTCTTGGTTGTTTTTTTAATAGCATGTCCAATTGATTATCCTTCTCCTTTACTAATGTACACATTTAGCAATATAAATATTCCCCTAAGTAGTGGTTTGACTTTATCCTACAAATTTTGGAATATTGTCTATTTGTCATCATTCTCTTTAATGAAATTTTTTATTGATTTTTTGATTTGTTTTTGACTAATTGTTTCAGATTAGATTATTTAATGCCCAAATAGTTTTTAATCTATGCTTCTATGGCCCTTCATTAAATGTAATTTTATTATATTTTCATCTGAAAATATGTACATTTAATGTTTCTGCTTTTCTGCCTTTAGTTATGAGGTTTTTATGCCCTAATACATGACTACTTTTTGTGAAGGTGCCATGTATAGCTGAAAAAAAGGTCTACTCCTTTCTATTCCTCTTTGGCGTTTCTCAAGAGGTCTGTCATATCTAATTTTTCTAAGATTCTAATCATCCTCTTGACTTTATTCTAATTTGTTTGTGGTTAGATATATCTACCTCTGAAAAGGGAAATTTGGGTCCCCAACTGGGATAGTTGTTCTGTTTACTGCCTCCTCTAATTCAGCTAACTTTTTATTTAAGAATTTGCATGCCATGGGATTTGGTGCATATATGTTTAGTATGGCTATAAATTCATTGCCTATAGTTCCATTTAGCAAGATGTAGTTGTTTTCTTCTTATCCCTTTTGATTTCATCTATTTTTATTTATTTATTTTTTCTGAGATCATGATAGCTGCCCCTGCTTTTTTTCTTTGTTTGCTATACTTTAGTCAAAGCATAATAGATTTTGCTTGGACTCCTTATTGGACCCTATGTATGGTTCTCTTTTTTGAGTGTGCCTCTTATAAACAAGATAGAGTAGGATTCTAGTTTTTAATCCACTCATTCTGCTATCCTCTTCCATTCTATGGGTAAGATCATCCCATCCACATTCATACTTATGATTACTAACTGTGCATTTTCCTCCTTCACATTTTTTTTCTGTTTATCCTTCCCTCTTTCTTTTTCTCAATTTACTTCTCTAAAGCCTTTTTGGTTTCTCACTACTGCCTTCTTTTGTCTGCTCTCTTTTTTTATGATATCCCCTTTCTCTTATCCCCTTCCCTTCCTACTTCCCAGTTGGGTAAGATTGATTTCTATTACCAATTAAAACACACATATACACAGACATACATATAAATCACACAATATATGTGTATTTATGTATATATGTATATGCGTATACATACATGTATGTGTACATGCATAGTGGTTCAAAAAGGATAGATAGATATAGAGATATATAAAATGATATATAGATATCTATATATAATATATCCTTTTTGAACCAATATGGATATGAATGTGGTTCAAGCATTTTCTGTTAACTTCCCACCATTTTCCTCCAAACTATAAAAGCTCTTCCTTGCACACCACTTTTCTGTAAGATAATTGTCTCCATTCTTCCTCTCCTTTTGCCATTCTCCCAGAGCATTCCTCTTTGTCACCTATCCATTTTTTTACATCATCCCAATAAAATTGATTCATTCCTGCATCCTCTTTCTATGTAGAATCCTTTTTACTATTCTCATAATGATAAAATTCTTCAAAGATTCATATGCCATCTCCCCATATACAAAGGTACATAATTTTACTTGAATCTTTATGATTTCTCTTTCAAATTCCCCTTGTTATGATTCCCTTGAGTCTTGTTTTTGGAAGTCAAATTGTCTATTCAACTCTGGCCTTTTCATCACAAATGCTTGAAAATCCTCTATTTCATTAAGTATCATTTTGGCTCTGGATTATACTCAGGTTTTCTAGGTAAGTTATTTGTGGTTGTAATAGCAGTTCTTTTGACCTATCGAATATTATATTCCAAGCTCTCCACTCCTTTAATGTGTTATCCGCTAAATATTGTGTAATCCTGACTGTGGCTCCATGCTATTCAAATACTTAATTCTTGGACCTTGAAATATTTTCTCCCTGACCAGGAAGCTCTTTAATTTAGCTACAATATTCTTGAGAGTTTTTAATTTCAGATCTCTTTCAGGTGATGATTGATGGATTTTTAAAATCACTATTTTTAACCCATGGATCTAGGCTATTTTTGGAACTTTTCCTGCATAATTTCTTGAAATATTTTTGTCTTGGCTCTTTCTTTGAGCATGACTTTCAGGTAATCTAGTAATTCTTAAATTTTCTCTCTTCAATTTATTTTCCAGGTCAGCTGATTTTCCAATAAGACTTTTGTATTTTCTTCTTTTTTTATTCTATTGACTTTATTTTATTGTTTCTTGATGTCTCATGGAGTCATTCATTTCCACATGCCCAATTCTAAGTAATTATTTTCTTCAGTGAGCTATTGTGCCCTTTTCCTATTTGGCCATTTCTTATTTTAAAAGGATTTATTTTCTTTCTTTTTTGCCTCTCACTATTTTATTTTTTCCAAATACATGTAAAGATAGTTTTCAGCATTCACTATTATGAGATTTTGAGTTCCAAATGTTTTTCTCCCTCCCCTTCCACAAAATGGTAAGCAATCTGATATAGCCTATACATGTATAATCATATTAAACATATTTCCACATTAGTCATATTGTGAAAGAAGAGTCAGTAAAAAAGGGAAAAACACAAGAAAGAAAAAAAGACAGAAAATAGTATTCTTTAATCTGCATTCAGACTCCGTAGTTCTTCCTCTGGATGTGTATAGCATTTTTCATAATGAGTCTTTTGCAGGTTTCTTAGATCATTGCACTCCAGAGAAGATACATAAGATATAACTGTATCAAAGTTAGTCATTGCATAATGTGGCTATTACTGTGTACAATGGTCTCCCCATTCAGCTCACTTCACTCAACATCCTTTCATGCAAGTCTTCCCAGGTTTTTTCTGAAATCTGCCTGCTCATCATTTCTTATAGCACAATAGTATCCCATTACATTCATATACCATAACTTTTCTAGTCATTCCCCAGTTGATGGGTATCCCTTCAATTTCAATTCTACACTGTTCTTAAAGTCTGCACTCTGGACCTTACCTAGGAAGAGCTTCCAATATTTTATAGTAGCAGTCCACAAGGCTCCTCAGAGTCCCTTCTCTTTTGGAACCAAAACCAATACTATTGTTTAGGCTCCCTGATATCTTGCAGCCAGAACTGGTATTGCCCCTCAGCACTTCCATTCCCTCTTGGCTGAAAATGTTCTTATCCACCCTTGAACTATGACTTAGAAGTGGATATAGGAATGGAGTTTTCAAATAACATTTGGTCCTATGTATAGGACACCTAGCAATCTCTTTTTGAACTACTGTTTTCAGTTTTTGTTGTGTGGGATTGGAACATTTCAGTGTTATCAAGACGGTGTGATCTGGGGAGAAGTATGGTCATTGCTCTCTTTGTCTACACTCTGGGCCTTATTCAGGAAAATCCCCTAATTTCTTGTGATTGCAATCATTCCCTCTAGTTTGGAAACTCCTGAAGCTGCTGTTACTTCTGTCACTACCATATAGTTCTATCACCATCCACATGTCATAACCTGTTATGTTTCTTTGGCTGGAAGAATGCCTAAGTCAAACCTTTGTTGGCCCTGCCATGCCAAAACCTTATTTGAGGTATTTTAAAAAAGAGTTATTGGAGAGAAATGTTGGGGGAACTTGGTTAAGTGCTTCTCAACCCTTCCATCTTTGCTGCCTCAACATTACCTCTTTCTTAATAAGTGGATTTTTTTTTATAATTGACAATACAGAAATCTAAAAGTATTCCAGATTTGGAGTTATTGCTCTGTGGTTGTTTCCTTTCAGAGAAAAAAGAAGAAATATTTTTTTTTCAAAGGCACATTTATGAGAACTTCTTAAGCATGGGATTCATAATCTATGACCACTAATACATCTAAGTACTGGGTGAAAGTACAACCCAGCTGGATGTGTCCTTCCCCCAGACCCTCCAGGCACTTAAGAGATGCTAAGTATCAAACTGATGATTTAATAATGTTTGCTTTTTTCTTGTATTTGTGCAACTACAGCTCACATTTTTGTCTTTTAAATCTGTTGCTTGTGACATTTATATGTTAAATCATCAGAGGGTAAAAGATGGAGATGCACCCCACATTCCTGACTGCCTGTTTAATCTTTAATTGTATTGTGAATATACATTGGGCCAATCACTATAGTATAAAAACACATACAACTATCATTGATTGGCAATGCTGATTTTCCACTCTGGCAACCATTATTATAAGTGGATAAAAAGAAAACAAGTATTCTGTTCCCAATACAATTCTGCAAGCTCCAAAACTGGTTTAAAGAATATTCATAAAAAATCTTGCATATAGCCCACATATTATCCATTGCTAGTATTTCACACTCACCTCTAGTCTAAAGAAAAGTAATTCAATAATACAACATCAGATTTGAAAAAAAAAATACTATTAATGTACATCATTTTGGATGTAGAAATGATTTAGAATATTTTGGACAAGGGCCAGTAAAGATCTTGGGCATGCTGAATCCTACTTTTTTTTAAATGAGAAAATATAGAAAGAGAGCAAAAAAAAAGAATGAGGAAAGAAAGGAGGAAATTCATTTAATGAGAATTAAAATGTCAAACATGTTTTTGTTTGGGAAATATCTAGCTTTGCTAAAGATATATTAAAATGGCTCCTATAAATTAATGACATAATCTGAACATGACGATAAAGATAAAAATACAATCAAGCATTTGTATAAAGTAGGATGAAAAATGAATCAACAATGATTACTCTTATAGGACCAGTGGAGCCTCCCATACAGCTACCAAATATGTAAAAGTCAAAGAAAATAATAATCTTCTGACCAATAGTAACATGGGAAATAAAGAGAATGAGCACTTCCGCATGCCAAGAAAGACAAAAAGAGGAAGGCAGAGTGCTGTACTCACTGCTTTCCTTTTACATGGATCACATGCTCACAGTCCTGTCTTCTTTATTTACAGATTATTTTTTCTATCAATGGTCTAGGGTCTGTTCAGTTCTATCATCTCGGGAACTGGAGTTTGTATAATATCTTCATACCAAAGTCCTTCCTATGAGTTCAAATGAGGTGTTCCATTCCAAAAAGACAAGTCAGTTTTGAATCAAAGGAGTCCTACCTTATGAACAAACAGAAAGCTAACACTTCAATTAAGTTACATGATTCATGTTTGTCCTACTTTCTATGAGATACTGCTGTGACTGGAGATAGGTAGGGGGTGGTGGCGAGTAATTGCATCTTTCCTATCCCAAACAGCTAGAATGTAATTGGATATCTCATGATAATTTCAATATTGCCAAGAATGGCTAAGCAGGAAAGGTTCTAATACATTAGGACAAAAATAATTTTCAAGAAAATCCAATCTAAAAAAATAATGATTTTTGAACTGAAATGAAAAAAGCAACAGAATTTTGACAGATATTTTATTGCGCATTCTAACCAAGAAATATTTGCATGGTGATTTAGGTGTATAATTTATAAAAAATCATAAGCATGGTCTAAAGCAGGGGTAGAGAACCTGTACAGCCATTTGTTCTGTAAGTTTAGATTCAGTCAAAGGACTTCAGTTGAGGACCTAAAGGGCCACATGTGGTCTAGAGGATGCAGATTCTCCACCCCTGGTCTAAAGTCTTATCTTTAAACAACTGTGAACTAGGAAATTAAGTGAACTCTCCTTAGAGCTTTCCATAAATGCAGCCCCAATATTTTCTCTATTTCAAGGAAATATTTTAATATTGATATGATTCTGGCTTTCAGCAACATGAAACTTCACAAATAAAGTAAATACAATGTAGGATGCAGCATTTCATTTGAGTTGATCTCTGAAAGAAGCTAGGAATTCTAAAAAGCAGAGGTGAAGAGGGAGCGCCTTATTTGTCTAATGGGCACTTTTTTTCTTTCGTTAAATGTTATTCTTAAAATAGATAAATTTCAAGGTGGTTATTCCCCAGCTCCAAATCTTATAATAACATATAATGTCCATATTTTCTAGGGATGCTGAAAGGAAAAAAGTGAAATACAAATAAGTTCTTAGTTCATAGTTAAAATCATTCATATCTTTACTAGGATTCTATATCTCACTTAGGAATCTAACCCTTGGAAGAATTAAGGAAAACTTAATAGGGTGCTTGGGAGAGGAGGGTAGATGATATGCAAAAGTAACTTTCAAACTTTTTAACATCATTTAACCACTTAATGTTTTCCATGCATAACTTGGCCCTAAAATTTTAAAGCAGAATTTATTTATAATGAAGTTCTCCTGAGTAGTATAATAAAATAAATAAAAGGTCTGTGTTTATAAAAGGAGCTACTATTTGAAAAGAAAAAAAGAGACAGCATGGTTTTCAGTAATCTGCTTCTGGGACTGAAAGAGGCTTCCCAGGAGAATTAGACAAACCAGTAAATCCTGAAAGCAATAGACATATTAATTTGCCATATTTAACAAAACTGGAGACACCTAAAGAAAATAATGAGTGGGAGTTAGGGACTACATGGGAAAGATAGAAGGGCAACACTTTTGCTTCTTCCTCCACCCTACTCACACCAAATGGATAGCAATTGATATCTACAAACTTGGGCAATGTGTCATCGGTCACTCCCAATCCCAACAGTGACACATACATACACAAATACATGCTATTGGCACAGATACCTTCAAAATCGAACTTCAAAAGTAAGGGAAACACCAAAGATGTCACCAGGAAATTTAAAGTACAGTGGTCTTCAGGTCATGGCAGTGGACAGGAACCATGAGTTTTTTGAATGTTTTTTTTTTTTCCTCAGAACTTTTTTCATTGTTACAACAGTATTTTGATTGGACTGTTGGATCCGTTTTCACTCCATGATTCAGGTAGTTTGGGAACTTAAAGGTCAGGGGAACTTAAATATTTTATTAGAAATGGAAGGGTCTTGATCAGGAGGTCTGACTGATTGGTCATCCTGGAAGTCCATACTGGGGAACTTCCAAAATACTAGAATATTGGATATTTCTGACCTGGAAATATGTAAGCATAAACTACTCAGATATTAGTGGGCTGTGGGGGTAAGAGTTCTAGAGAAGGGGCAGGACAAAATGGAAAGATGATTTTCCAAACGCCTTTTAAAAGTAAGGAAAAAAGGACATGGTGTCCTAATTGGATGAGAAAAGACTATGCTACAACAGTGGAGTTATAATTATTTAGAGTCAAAAGACCCAAGTTCAAATCCTGTCATTTATTAATATTTTAGTACTTGTCAGTATAAATAATGGGGCACATATAAATGAGATAGGTCTAATATTACAAAAAACATTCAAAGGACCCTATTATGTTGACTCTGCCCCTTTTGAAGGATTTAAAGATAGTGATATGAAGGCATAGATATATACCACACTAGAAGACATGTGCTCATGGTAAGGTCAGAAAACCATGAAAATATTTGGTGTACAATATATTGCTACATATTTTAAAATTCTGTCTACTGTATGTAATCCCTTTTAAAAGCCAGGGATTGGGGGGCAGAGCCAAGATGGCGGCTGGGAAGCAGTGACTGGCGTGAGCTCCCCACCAAGTCCCTCCAAAAACCTATAAAACAATGGCTCTGAACCAATTCTAGAGCTGCAGAACCCACAAAGTGGCAGAGGGAAGCAGGGTCCCAGCCTAGGACAGCCTGGATGGTCTCTGGGTAAGGTCTGTCCCACACAGAGCTCCCAGCCCCCAGCTGAGGGGAGCGGAGCTGAGCCCAGCGCTCACGGCGCGAACAGACCAGACGCAGACCTACCAGACCAGGAGACGAGTGGATAGTGCCCTGGCATCCTGAAATATTGAGCTCTGGCATGCACCAGACCACTCAACCCACAAAGAGCAAAGACATCAGA
>CM053626.1:269740320-269759775 GCA_028646595.1 Phalanger gymnotis
GGGAGAGAGGAAGGGAAAGGGGGATGGGAAGGGAATGGGGCGACGGAGGGAAGGGCAGACTGGGGAACAGGGCAACCAGAATGTACGCCATCTTGGAGTGGGGGGGGGAGGAAATGGGGAGAAAATTTGTAATTCAAACGCCTGTGAAAATCAATGCTGAAAACCAAACATGTCAAAAATAAATTTAAAAAAAAAAAAACAAAAAAATATTTCAACTTTCTCTTGGCAGTGGTCTAAACTCAAAGAGTTGACCACAGCATGAATCACATTTTGTTTGTCAAATATTTTCTGCCTGGTAAGACATAATAAAAGTCTTTTTATGATATTCTTTGGTAACTACATGAATCTCCTTTTAAATCTATTTAATAGTGTAGATATAATCAATGTATAAGTACATAGATACTTATATATACACACATACAAGTACACATGTACATATGTGCATATATGTATATATGTAATTATACACACACACACACACACACATATATATGCATATGCATATCTGATCCCATTACACTGCATTGTATCTAGCTGTCCCCACCTTCTTCCCTGCTAATCTTCACTTTTTCCTTATCCATAGATTGCTTCCCTGCAATCTAAAAAACAGTTGGGGGGGGTCTCCTCCACTCTTAAACGTCTCTCATTTTATCTGACCATCTTCACCATCTCTTGTCTTATACCTCTTTTCTCCTTTGTGTATGTACTTCTTGAGAAAGTATTAACAGCTTCTGCTTTGTTTCCTTTTACTTGATTCAAAACCCTCTAAAATCTGACTTCTCAAATCAACATTGAACTGAAACTGCTCTCTCCAATACACATGTTTGATAATTTCTAAGTTTCTGTCTAAATGGGAAAAATTAAAAATCCTACTATGCTCTCAAAGAAGGTGTTCTTTTTCTCTCAAACTGAAGTATTACAAATAAAAATGGTATCCACGGAATCATTTATTACTGATATTGAAAGAGAAAATTTCCTATTAAGTTTATTACTAATTATAATGGAAGTTTATTTTTCTGCAAATGACAGATTTCTGTTTTCTCTTGTCTTTTCACCTCTTGTCCTGTATAGTGTATGTAAGTGCACCTTTGTTTCTTTTTCACTGAAATGTATCCTATATATTATATTTCATTTTTCCTGTATATGATGTTATTATAAATAGTCCATGCATTGCAAATAACTTTATTCTAAGTCTTATAAAATGACTTGAAACCCAAAGATAAATAAGATGTAAAGGAATTTATACAGAAGACATCTCATCAGAAGGCTTATATTTGTGTAAACTCTAGGCACATTTTAAATTTGAATAAGTTTATTTAAAGAAGATATAACTATTCCTGGAGTAATTCCACTGAGTAATTCCTTGAGTATATCATTTGTGGTCATTATTTTTTAGGTAACTAATAAAAAAACATTTTTAAAGAGCATACAGTATTTGAAAAACTGCTGTGTTAATCCCTGAGGAATGTAAGTGGCAGAAATTCCGGAAACCTGTTAATATTCTATTGATGATTAAAATAAAAAATAGTTGCCATAAAACAATTCTCTAAGCCTCATGGTTTAGATTTTGAGCAACCCAAACACGGCAGAGTTCAAAATTACAAATGAAGAAGTATCATCTTGGGGAAGATTTTCTATTGGGTGTATATGCAATATTTACCACTACTCTCCTAAAATCCATTTGTTTTTGTCCTGAGTGTGCCTAGGTTTGTTTGCCACCCCTGAGGAGAATCAAGTGAGGGTACACTTTCTGGCTTCTATGTTATAAAAGGGAGTTGTAGCAAGAGTCCTGAGATTTAAGGAGGCAATCAGTGGAAATCTTGAGGAGAGAGTAAGTGAAGGGACAGTAGAGGTAAGATGGAAGAGAAAGTTGCTTCTAAGTGGGGATCGCAATTTCAGCAGCAGGGAGAAGATGAGAAGAGTGAAGAGCAGTTAGTGCTCAATACTGTTGCCTGTCATAGACCAATATAGAGGGCAGAGTTGCTGTACCTCCTATGAAAATGAAGACAAATAGATAGGCAAGGTGACAGGGCCCAGCAGAAGCCTGCCAAACATCAAGGGTAGCTGTTTTCAATCACTCTCCAGCATAACTCACCGGGAACAGGACTATTTAAGGCAGTGTCAGAGCATGTCCATATGCTGGTGATAATCATACTAACCCACTTAGTATCCATAAAGCCAGATAAATTATATTAAGCCCAGCAGTACACTCAGAGCTCATTAAATTGAGATAGAATTCCAAGTCCTGGGGAGATTCACTCTTCTTTAACCATGTGTGTGGCAATATAGCTTCCTGGAATTTTCTTTGAGAAGTTTGAGAATCCAAGGTGTTTATGGTATAGGGTTCTATTGGGGGTACACAGAGACCACAAAGCAAGGAGGTGCCTATTTTTTTTCATCTGTCCTTGGATTGTGTAAGGGATGTAGGTTGTGATTTTGTCTTCTCAGCCTTCAGATGTCAACACCCCACGAAGCAAATTATTCCTGGGTTCTCTTAACTAGCTTATGCTAGAAACTTGTCAGGCTGAGGCATAGGTATGCCTAGCCCTGTGGAGTTGCATTGAGCTGGAATTCAAGGATAGAATTCTAAGTGGATTCGTGAGAATGTTGTTTACTCACGGTCCCTGCATTATATAAGTAAATGTATTTTTGATTCCTTGGATTAGTAATAATTTCTCCCTGTGTCTCAAGATATATTGCAATTTGTTTCATTCTTACCTACAGTCAAAATGTGTGGAAGATAGCTGAGTAAAGGAAGGGATTTGCTTGAACACTCTCAAATTCCACTTCAAATAATATTAAGTATTAAAATAGTGCCTCAAAAATTCTGGAGAGCAGAACCAACAAACGGACAGGGTAAAACAATTTTCTAGCCCAAGGCAATTTAGAAGATCATCAAAAAAGGTCCATCTCAATGGAGTAAGAGTCCAGTGCAGGCAGCTCCAGCACAAGTTCACAGTGGTGAGCCAGCAACAGGCTTATGGAATGACTGAGTCTGCAACTGCAGCCACCAGAGCTATCAGCCCACAGAGTAAGGGAGTCAAAAACTGATCAGAAAGAGATGCATGGGAATCTTTAGTGGCACTAGGAATGAGATTTTCTTGCATTGTCCATATGCTGTTTTGGGTCACAGTCTGAGAGCAAGGAGGAGCACTAGCAGAAATGGCAATGCTTGCCACAGTCCTAGGGTAGAAGCATCCCTGATGAAAAGACCACAGCTGAATAGAAAATGTGATTGTGAAATACAAGACTCAAGAGAAGCATAAAAAGGTAAACAGGAAAGAGAAATCATAAGTGAATCAAAAAGATTAAACTGTTTACACTCCTTCATGGTAGGATGATACTTTTAATTGTAAGAACTTAAGGAGTATAGCTAGAAAGCACAGGTATGACTTAACTATTGTGGGATGATTTCTAAAACAATAAAATTAAGGAGTGAGAAAGAGGGAAGCACTTGTGGAAGAAGGAGACAGAGAAGTAGAATGAATTAAATTATGTCACACAAAAGAGGCATAAAAGAGATTTTACACTGGAGGGGCAGCAGACAGTGTTTTAAACTTACTTTCATCGGACTTGGCTCAAAGAGGGAATCATATATTCAGTCAGTTAGACATAGGAATCTATCTTACCCTAAAGGGAAATAGTAGGGAAGAGGGATAATAGTAAGAGGGGGAATGATAGAAGGGAGGACAGATTGGGAGAAGTGGTGGTCAGAAGCAAAACACTTTTGAGGAGGGACAAGGTGAACGAGAGAGAGAAGGATAAACACGGGGGGAAAGTTGGTAAGTGGTCAAAGGATATGAATAGGCAGTTTTCAGATGAAGAAATCAAAGCTATCTATAAGCATATAAAAAGACTCTCAACATCTATTGATTAGAGAAATGCACATTAAAATAATTCTGAGGTATCACCTCAAACTTAACAGATTGGGTACTGAGCAAAGGAAAATGATCAATGCTGGAGGGGCATGTGAGAAAATTGTGATACTAATGCACTGTTAGTATAGTTGTGAACTGGCCCACCCACTCTGGAGAGCAATTTGAAACTATGCACAAAAAGCTATAAGACTGTGCATACTCTTATTTTAAAATTGAACACACACACATATACATATACGTATATATATTTAGTTTTCAACATTCACTTTTATAAGATTTAGAGTTCTAAATTTTCCCCCTCCTTCCCCTTCACCCTCCCAGGTGTCATGTAATCTGATATAGGCTCTATATATGCATTCATATGAAACATATTTCCACATTAGTCATGCTTTAAGGAAGAATCAGAACCAAATGGAAAAACCACAAGAAAGGGACAGAAAGAAAGAGAAAGAGAGAGAGAGAGAGAGAGAGAGAGAGAGAGAGAGAGAGAGAGAGCATCAGTTCATGTAAGTCTTTCTAGTTTTTTTTTTTTTTTTCTGAAGTTCACCTGCTCATTATTTCCTATGGAACAATAGTGTTCCATTACATTCATATACCACAACTTGTTCAGCCATTCCCCAAGTGATGGTAATCCCCTCAATTTCCTATGCTTTGCTACCACAAAAAGAGCTGCTATAAATATTTTTTTTGCATATAAATATCCTTTTCCCATTTTTATGTTCTCTTTGGGATGCAGACCTAGAAGTAGTATTGTTGGATCAAAGGGTATGCAAAGTTTTATAGCCCTTTGGGTATAGTCTAAATTGTTCTCCCAGAATGGTTGGATCAGTTCACAACTCCACCAACAATTCATTAGTGTTCCATTTTTTTCACATCTTCTCCAACATTTATCATTTTCCTGTTTTGTCATGTTAGCCAATCAGATAGGTATGATGTGGTACTTCAGAGTTGTTTTGACTTGCATTTCTCTAAACAACAGTGATTTAGAGCATTTTTATATGACCATAGGTAGCTTCAATTCTTTCATCTAAAAACTGCCTGTTCATATCCTTTGACCATGTATCAATTGGGGAATGACTTGTATTGTTATAAATTTGACTCAGCTCTCAATATATTTTAGAAACAGGACATTTATCAGAGACAATGCCCATAAAAATTGTTTCCCAGCTTTCTTCTTCCCTTCTAATCTTGGTTGAGTTGGCTTTGTTTATGAAAAACATTTTTAATTAATGTAATCAACATTATCCATTTTGCATTTCATAATGTTCTCTACCTCCTATTTGGTCATACATTTGTCCATTTTCCATAGATCTGACAAGTAAACTATTACTTGCTCTCCTAATTTGGTACCTCAGAGCTCTTACTAAAATGGCAAATCAAAATATATTGTCTATTGTTCAAAAAAAACCCTAAGGTTGGACAGCCCTGGCTTACAGTATCACCCCGCATGTCTAAATTGTGTGCCCATTTTGACCTTATTTTGGTATAGCAAGTGAGATGTTGGTCTATGCTTAGTTTCTGCAACACAATTTTCCAGTTTTCCCAGCAGTTTTTGTCAGATAGTGAGTTCTTGACTACAGTGTCTTGTGTACCTAACCTATTCCTCTGATCCACCACTCTATTTCTTAGCCAGCAGCAAGTAGTTTTGATGATTTCTGCTTTATAAAACAGTTTTGAATATGGTACTGCTAGGGCACTTTCTCTTGTATTTCTTTTCATTAATTTCCTTGATATTCTGAGCCTATTGTTCTTCCAGATGAATTTTGTTATTATTTTTCTAGCTCTACAAAATATTTTTTGGTAGTTTGATATGACACCAAATAAGTAAATATTAAGTTAGGTAGAATTGTTATTTTTATTATGTTAGCTCAGCCTACTCACGAGCAACTGATACTTTCCCAGTTATTTAGATCTGACTTTATTGTACGAAAATATTTATAACAGCTGTTTGAGGTAGCAAAGAATTGGAAATTGACAGGATACCCATCAACTGGGGAATGTCTGAACAAGTTGTGGTATATGAATGTGACCTAATACTATTGTACTATAAGAAATGACAAACATGATGCTTTTAAAAAAAACCTAGATAAACTTACATGGACTGATGCAAAGTGAAGTGTACATAATACATACTAGCCAAATATTTTATGATGGTCAAGTGTGAATCACTTAGCTATTCTCAGAAATACAGTGATCTAAGGCAATTCAAATTGACTTATGATGAAAAATACTATCTACCTTCAGAGAACAAACTAAAGGTGTCTGAATGCAGATCAAAGAATATTTCTTTCCTTTTCTTTTTTTGTCTATTTGTTTCACAATGTGAATAATATTGAAATATGTTTCACAGTATTTCACATGTATGACCAATATCAAATTGCTCTCCTTTTCAATGAGGTGGGAGGGGAAGGAAGGAGAGAGATAATATGGAACTCCAAATTCTAATAAATGAATGTTATTTTTATATGTAATTAAAAAAAAAAACAAAATATTTTTTAAAAATATATATTGAGTTTGTCTCAAGTCACCAATTACATGTTTTACACAAAGTAAAGTTTTATTTACTCCATCTTTTTAGTTGTGTGAAATACAATTCTTTTTCAAACTATAGCAATTTATTTTATTTAAAAAATAATATTATATTACAGTATTACAGTTTTTTTACTGTTGTTATAATGATTTTTACAGAAATTTAGGTGTTTATCAAATAATTACCTATGTGAATTAGATTCCTAACTTCACTGACATAACTAGATAAACCTAGAAGCATATTTGTAAGGCTGAATAATTCAGGACAACTTTGCAAATGTTCGCAATGTCTTTACTTACAAAGCTCATAATTCTGTAATAAGATTTTTTGGTATCTGGTAGAGTTCTGCTAATTGGAAAAACAACTTCATTATCATTTCCCATCTGTGGTTGTATCAATGTTGCATTTTGGGCTAATAACTGGCAATATGGTGAGTTCTGAAAAAAAAATTGCTGACAGCTCCATAGACTTGATGTTGCACAACCTTTCAAATTAAGTCCTAGAATCATGTGCCACTTTAATATAATTAAAGACAAATTATAAATCAGCATTTAAAGTCAGTGGCATAAAACATTTACTCAAATCTTTTTAGCAGTAAATATAATCTTAAAACTGAATACTGTTCACATGAAATATTTTTTTTCTGTTAAAGATTTTGATAAACAATTAGATGACTAGCAAAATTTATCTTCATTTCCTTGACCATGCTATATATGCAAATCCTCAGATAATGTACAATTAACTAATTTCTCTTATTCCCTTTGAAGAAAAAAATTTCGATAGGAAGTTCTTTCCATAATGACTGTATGAGACAGTTCCATCTTGGTCTCACTCAGTATTATAATGTCATGATGCATGAGTATATCAATGAAATACAAAAAAGAAATCACCTTTTGATGTAATTCTATGTCTAGATAGGTATGTCTCTTCTCTACTGATTTTGCCTCTCTAATTCTGGTCTCTTTCAACTAAGTTGAACTTTTTCTACCCTCTCTGTCATCTCATTTATTTGTGTAAAAGTATATTGAAAGCAACTGCTGACTAAATAAGAAACAGCTCTGAAACATATTTGTATATTCTGAGAAGTGAAGTCCCAGACACACAGAGTTGTACTCTCTCTGTCCTGGGAGAGTGAAGCTCGTGGGAGTATGTGCATAGATAATAGACAGGATCCTAAGCTAAGCTGGGCAAGCATGAGATTCAGGATTGTTTAGGGTTTTGGTTTTTGATGTTTTTTTTTCTTGTCTTTTTTTTATTTTGAGGGAGGGAGAGAAGAAGAGAGACAGAGAAAGAGAGACAGAGAGACAGAGGCACAGACACAGACAGAGATAGACAGAAACAAAGAGACACAGAGAGACAGAGACATTAAGGAGACACACACAGAGAGGCAGAGAGAGACAGAGACATACAGGGAGAGAGACAAAAAGAGAGGGACAGAGACACAAAGAGAAAGACAGAGATGGAGACAGAGAGAGACAGACAGACAGAGAGCCCTACCTCATGAATATTATCTCACTTGATCCTCACAAGGAACCTGGGATATAGGTGCTTTTTTGATATTAGCTTTATTTTAAATTTCAGGAAATGAGCAAACAGAAGTTAAGTAAACTCATTTAGGGTCATGCTACTAGTAAGTATATGAGTCAGAATTTGAATTCGAGCCTTCCTTGACTCTAGGCCCAGAACCCTTTGCACTGTACCATCTACTGCCTCTAGTACAGAGACTAAGAGTCTGCGTGTTGCCAGATGAGTTTTAGCAGCCACAGTTTTTCCTTATTAGAAAACCCTTAATAGTAGTGCCTGGAGAAAGGACCCTGAAGATCCCCCTTTTACCCTAAGTCTGAGGCTTTTTGGCATCTTCTATATATTTTTTTTCTTTAAGCTATTCTTAATTCTTGGTGTTTTCAAGTAATACTAATCATAAATATTATGATTCATTTCTATCATGAATTTTATGCTATCGATTGCAAGGGAAACAGCCAGTGAAATCCTTTTAATATGTAGAATGAAAAGGAACAAAGTTTTGTATCTCAGTCTAAAATAGTTTCCTTTTTTATGCTAGTTGATCTCTGAGCTTTATTTTGGAGAGAATCTTAAAGGTTTTGATTTTACTAAATCCCCTATATGTTCCTAAATAGCAGGAGATTAACCACATGACTGGGTTTAGGGGAAAGCTCAGTAGCTTTGTTCTAAAGTACTGAATTAGCTTAGAATTAATTGTCAGAAAGTAGAAGGTGCCCATTTCAAGCAAAATTGACTGCCTTCCCAACCCTTCTCACACAGTCATATGCACTATTTTTATTTTGAGGTAATTCAAAGGTTCTTCTCCCCTCTGGAGAAAAGGGCAGAGTAGGATCATGGCCCCAAGAAAGTTATAATCCCTGGGCTTTCTAAAGAAGCAATTGGAAAAGACTGTTTAAGAACACATTCCAATGGTGGAAATAAAGAGAAGCATCTTTCCCTTTAACTTTTGTTTCCTAATTACAGTGCCAAGCTTGACCCAAAGCTCTGTCCAATGGTTATTTCTGATTGTTGATTAGACATTTCTGTATTTATTTATATCCCTATAGCATGAAGTATTAACATACATCACAGTAAACTTAAATAAATGAAATATTCTTTTAATGGACCCTCCCTTTATTTATTTGTCCAATTGACTACCTTAACCACAGTCTTCCTCATCTCAGTAGTCATATTCTTGCATGTCTTTAACAAAACAGTTTACTATACACTCTTTGAAAGCAAAAACTATATTGTTTTTATCTTTGTAGCTCCAGGGCATGTTGCTTAAAAAAATGTCATGAATTGAAAGAGAAGTAATCCTAGTGTCTTATTTGATGGTTTTATAGTTGCTCAGTCTTTCAGTCTTGTCAGAATCTTCATGACTCTGTGGGCCACAACATGATAGACCCTTCTAACTTCTACTCTCTCCCAAAGTCTGTCCAGGGTCACATTTGTTGCTTCTGTGACACCATCTATCTATATCATTCTCTTCAGTCACCTTCTCCTTTTCCTCCAATGTTTCCCAACATCAGGGATATTTTCCAATGAGTTTGGTTGTTTTAATCTGGACAAAATATTTAAGTTTCAGCTTCACTATTTGACCTTTCAATAAATAGTCTGAATTAATTTCTTTAAGTACTGATTTATTCTCTTTGCTGTCCAAAGGACTCTCAAAAGTATTCTCCAACAACACAATTTCAAAAGCATACATTCTGCAGCTCTGATAGCCCAACTCTCAGAGGCATACATTGCTATTTGAAAAACCATTTGTCATACTTTTCCTTCCAAGGAGCAAGCATCTTTTAATTTCATGGCTACAGTTGCTGTATACAGTGATCTTTGAGCTCAAGATTAAAAAAAAAAATCTTCCATTTTTTTCCCTCTATTTGTCAGGAAGCGATTGGACAAGTTACCATGATCTTAGATGTTTGCATATATCACTATTTATCTATAGAGATAGATAGAAAGATAGATAGAGACAGATAGAGATAGCTTTAAGCCTGCTTTTATACTCTTCTTTTTCACCCTCATCAAGAAGCTTCATAAGTCTGCTTTACTTTCTGCCTTCAAAATGATGCATATCTGAGATTGTTGATATTTCTCTCAGCAACCTTAATTTTGGCTTTTGTATCATCCAGCCAGACATTTTACATGATGTATTCTGTATATAAGTTAAATAAATAAGGTGACAATATACAGCCATGCTGTGGTTCTTTCCCAATCTTAAACCAATCAGTCATTCTATGTTTCTAACTCTTGCTTCTTGACCCTTGTACAGATTCCTCTGGAGAAAAGTAAGATGATCTGGTAATCCCATCTCTTTGAGGACATGCCACGTTTTGAGCTCCTTTTTGAGGTCTTCCATGAGATCTTTCTGGTTTTAGACCACTTCCCATTGAGGGGGGGTACCCATAGGTGTTTTGCCATTGTTGTCCTCTTCTGAGTTTCCGTCTTGGTCTTGGTTGTCACCATAATATTTTCCTATAGTCAGTTTCTTTTTGTTGTTGTTACATTTTGTTCATCTTTCTTGGCCTTTTTCCTTTCCTTTAAATTTGAGCTCTACTCCTGAGGTAGAAGGGACACTGTCTTGGGCTTCTTGTTCCAGGGGCTGAAGGCACTGGCTGTTTACCTGGTGTCGTACTGATGTTGATCTGAGGCCTATGGGGGACCCTCATGTCTGATGCTGTACTGAATGGGTTGGGTGGTGGTGGTGTCTGGTGCTGCTGGAGGTGGTAGGAGTCTGGTTGCTTACCTGGTGAGCCAGGGTCTTAATTGTGGTGTCTGGCATATGCTGATAGGTTAGTGGGGTGTTTCTGCATTTTCTGGGTCTGCATTGAAGCATGAGGTGGTCTGGCCACCGATGCCTGCCTGTTTGCCCAAGGCTATGCTGAAGCACATGGATGTCTGGCTGCTGGAGGTGGTCTGTTTACTTAGGCAACCATGGGGTCAGAATCTACCTGTTTGCCCTGGGCTCCACTGAAGTATATGGTGGTATGGACACTGATGGTCACCTGCCTGTTACCCGGAGTTATGCAGAAGGATGTGGGGTTTGTCAGAGCTGGTCTGCCCGTTCCCCTAACTCTGCTGAGTCACATGAGAGGTCCTTGTGTTGGTCTTTGCCTGCTCTACTGCACTGGGGCTCAGGATTTACCACTGGCTTGTTGAGGTGAGACTTGCTTCTGGATTTTTGCAATGCTTCTTGTCCTGGACTGGAGTCTTCTTTTAACCAAGTGAGACATACCTTTACTGCTGATCTTCCAGGTTCCTTGGGCTGAAAGATTGTTGCACTCTGTCTTTTTGCTGGCTCTGCTGTTTCTGAATTTGTTTGGGGTGTTCTATTTTCTTATTTTTTGGATGCAAAGATGGGAGAGTTATGACGACTTGCTGCTTAATCTGCCATCTTTGCTCCCAGAAGTCTGACTTGCCTCATGTGTTGTTATCCACACAGTCAAAGGCTTTACTCTAATTAATGAGGGGTAGATTTTTAGTTTGTTTGTTTCAATTTTGTTTATTTGTTTTCCTGGAACTTCCTTAATTTCTGCATAATTCAGTGAATATTGGCAATATAATCTCTTTTTCCTTTGCTTCTTTAAAAACCAACCTGCTCTTTTGATAATTCTCAGTTCAAGCCTAGCTTGTTGAAGCCTAGCTTGGAAAATCTTAAGCATAGCCTTGCTGGTATGTGAAATGAGAGAATTTTCTTTGTAATTTGAGATTTCTTTAGCATTGCCCTTTATTAGGATTGGGATGTAAACTGATCTTTTCAAATCCAGTGACAACTGCTGAATTTTCCCAGTTTTCTGGCATATTGAGTGCAGCATCTTAACAGCATCATCTTTTAGGATGTTAAATAGGTCAACTAGAATTCCATCACCTCTGCTAGCCTTATTATTAAGCAATGCTTCCTAAGGCTCACTTGACTTTGTTCTCCAGGACATTTGGCTCTAGATCAGTAACCATACATTCATAGTTATAGATTAATGTGGTCTAGTGGAGAGAACACTGGATTTAGATTTAGAAAACTTAGTATTGATTCCTATTTCTCTTGTTTAATATCAGCTTGACCTTGGGCATATCACTTTACTTAGGAAAATGACTGGAATTAAGGAGAGGGTTGGTTGAAACAACCTCTGAGCTTCTTTCTAAATTTATGATCATACCATCTAAAACAACATGTATCAAAATTGCTATATGCATAACGTAACAATAGTATACACACATATCCATACATATACAACATATATATCCATATATACATATATATTGTATCTCTATATAATATATATGTATATATATATATAATTATATACAAATAACTCAGGATTTATATAATCTAAGTATGAAAGGTTTGTGTTTTTCAGAATCAACCTGTAAAATGTCCTTTTATTTAATGCTTATAAATCCTAATTTAGTAGAGGAAGAAAGGTTACTCAAAAAGTTTTTCAAAAGAAAATACATATATACTTGGTTTTAAAGCTATTTTATTTCTCAGGATAACTGTGGAAGATAGGTGATAGAAATAGTAGTACTTCCACTTGACATATTAAGAAATTGAGCCTCAAAAAGGTTACATGACTTGTTCAAGCTAGATTCTTCAATTAGAAAGTCATAGACTTTGGACCAGGGCCACCCAAGCTTTGACCTATTCCATTTTTTTCTAGACCATTTTGCTCTTCCTTATGGAACCTTAATGGCTCCTTGTTCTAGGGGATTTATTTTATTGTTGCTAGACTTAGCATGAATATTCTATTAACTTTAGCCAAATGACACTCGGACTTAATCTGTCCACCAGCCTCAGCTTCCTGTGGGCTTATACTGCTGTGGCAATTTTTATGTTTTCGATCTTTTTCCCCCAAAGCCTCTAACTTTTTAATGCCAGTCTTGATTATTGAAAAACAATATAAATACTAAAACAATCCATATTGTAAGATTTGATCAAGCTGTACTTTCTTAGTAGATTTGAAATGATATTGTCAAATAAAGGCTCGGTGCAAAATTTGGTTTCTCGTGATTTCAAACTCTTAAATAAATACCTTTTGCCATATCTAGAACATCACATCAATGACACGTATTTTGAAGAGAGATTTGGGGGGATGTGCCTGACATTTTGCTTTAACTGAACACTGCATGAAGTAAGTAACCTCTGCATTTTAGCCACATAAAAGCTAAAGTGAAATTGCTTTCAGTATAAAAAATATCCAGAAGTTTTAATGAAGTTTTCAGCATTCTGACCTTGTCTTGGCTAAATCAAATGCCAATCTCAATCAAGAAAGGATTAAGGCCATTAATATGATAACTCTTCTATTTGTTGCTAAATGATTACCATTTCTTAAAGCAACTCTTTAAATGTCATAGAATGTATTTTATATTATTTACTTTACATAAATGTTATTTGACAATTATGGTGGGACAATATTAAAAATGAAAATAAGAGTAAAAGTTCAAAAAGAAAAAATATATATATCCATAAAACTGAGGATACAAGAGTTATAGAAAGTAGATATTGCAAGGGTTTCAATTCCTAATTCATTTATCTGGAAACAAGTATATTTACAACTAAGTATATACACTCTATATCTAGGATACACAAAAAAAATTCTACATACTAACAATATATTATGCCTACTTTTCCCTATATTAACAAGTATTATTTTATCTCATAACAAAGCTGGCATAAATGAAGTTGATAATATTAGAGAGTATTTGACAAAGAATGAGAATGTACAATATCTTAACGTCTTAAAGAGAAACACTGCAACATTGTCTCTAAATATTAAATATCTAAGAAACTATTAATATTACTGTTCATTTGAATTCCTATGTTTATTTAAAAAATATGGAAATTAGTTCTTTTTAGGAAAGATACCATTTCATTTAAAATCAATTTACACCAGATCATAATTTTTTACTTAGATTTTAGTATTTTTCATTTACAACACTTAGTTCTACATGTTCTTGAGTTTCAAATTTTCTTCCCTTCCCTCCACCCTCCCCACCCCAAGATGGCATGCAGTCTGATATAGATTCCACATAAACCTTCGCATTAAACTTATTTACATGATAGTCAAGTTGCAAAGAAGAATTATGACCAATGGAATGAATCATGAGAGAGAAGAAACAAAACCAAAAAAAGAAGAGAAAAAAAAAGAGAGCAAATAGTTTGCCTCAATCTGCATTTAAATTCCACAGTTCTTTATCTGGATGTAGCTAGATTTTTCCCTCATGAGTCATCTGGACCTGTCTTTGAGCCAAGTCTATCAAAGTTAGTCATCACAGAATCAATATGTCGGGGGTTGTATACAATGTTCTCCTGGTTCTGCTCCCCTCACTCAGCATCAAGTCATGGAGGTCTTTCTAGGGTATTATGACATCTGTATTTTCTCCATCTTTTATAGCACAATAGTATTCCATTACATTCATATACCACAACTTGTTCAGCCATTCCCCAATTGATGGGCATCACCTTGATTTCCAGTTCTTTGCCACCACAACAAGAGCTGCTATAATCCTTGTTTGATCTCTTTGGGATATAGCCATAGGGGTGGTATCGCTGGATCTAAGGGTATGAACATTTTTATAGTCCTTTGGGCATAGTTCCAAATTGCTCTCCAAAATGGCTCGATCTGTTCACAACTCCACCAACAATGTATTAATGTTCAAATTTTCCCCCATCCTCTCCAGCATTTATCATTTTCCTGTTTTCTCGTGTTAGCCAAACTGACAAGGAGAGATGTGGTACCTAAGAGTTGTTTTGATTTGCATTTCTCTAATCAATAGTGATTTAGAGGACTTTTTGATGAGCCTATAGATATCTTTAATTTCTTCCTCTGAAAACTGCCTGTTCATGTATTTAATCATTTCTCAATTGGGGAATGGATTTTATTCCTATAAGTTTGGCTCAGTTCCCTGTATATTATAGATATGAGGCCTTTATCAGAGACACTGGTTGTAAAGATTTTCTCCCAATTTTCTGCTTCCCTCCTAATCTTTGTTGCATTGGCTTTGTTTGTACAAAAACTTTTCAATTTAACATAATCAAAATTATCCATTTTGCATTGCATAATGCTCTTTATTGTTGGGTCATGAATTATTCCCTTTCCCATAGAATTTATAGGTAAATTATTACCTATTCTCCCAAATTGTTTATAGTATCGGCCTTTATTTCTAAATCATGAACCCACTTTGACTTTATTTTGGTATACAGTGTAAGATATTGGTCTATGTCCAGTTTCTGACATACCATTTTCCATTTTTCCCAGCAGTTTCTGTGGAATACTGAATTCTTATCCCAGAAGCTGGATTCTTTGGGTTTATCAAAGAGTAGATGGCTAGAGTTGGTGACTTCTGCATCTTGTGTACCTAACCTATTCCACTAATTTGCCACTCAGTTTTTTAGCCAGTACCAGGTAGTTTTGATGACTACTGCTTTATAGTTCAGTTTGATATCTGGTATGGCTAGGCCACCTTCCCTAGCACTTCTTTTAATTAATTCCCTTGACATTCTGGACTTTTTGTTCTTCCAGATGAATTTTGTTATTATTTTATCCAGCTCTGTAAAATAATTTTTTGCTAGTTCAATTGGCATGATACTGAATAAGTAAATTAATTTAGGTAAAATTGTTATTTTTATTATGTTAGCTCAATGTAACCATGAGCAACTGATGTTATTCCATTTATTTACATCTGACTTTATTTGTGTGAGAAGTGTTTCATAATTTTGTTCATATAGGCCCTGGGTTTGCCTTGGCAGGTAGACTCCCAAATATTTTATAATGTCTACAGTAACTTTAAATGGAATTTCTCTTTCTATCTCTTACAGTTGGGCTTTGTTAGTAATATATAGGAATGCTGAAGATTTATGTGGGTTTATTTTACATCCTGCAACTTTGCTAAAGTTGTTTATTATGTCAAATAGTTTTTTCATTAAATCTCTAGGATTCTCTTAGTAAATCATCATATCCTCTGCAAAGAGTGGTAATTTAGTTTCTTCTTTGCCTATTGCAATTCCTTCAATTTCTTCATCTTCTCTTAATGCTAAAGCTAACATTTCTAGTACCAAATTGAATGATAAGGGTGATAATGGACATCCTTGTTTCACCCCTGACTTTATTGGGAATGCATCTAGCTTATCCCCATTGCATATAATGCTTGTTGATGGTTTTAGGTAGATGCTATTTATAATTTTATGGAAGACTCCATTTAGTCCTATGCTTTCTAGTGTTTTTAATAGGAATAGGTGTTGTATTTTGTCAAAAGCTTTTTCTGCATCTATTGAGATAATCATATGGTTTCTGCTAGTTTTGTTATTATTATGATCAATTATACTGAT
Source organism: Phalanger gymnotis (assembly GCA_028646595.1). NCBI lineage: Eukaryota > Metazoa > Chordata > Mammalia > Diprotodontia > Phalangeridae > Phalanger > Phalanger gymnotis. The sequence continues at coordinate 269,756,561 of CM053626.1, forward strand.
GTTTTCCTAATATTGGACCAGCCTTGCATTCCTGAAATAAATCCTGCCTGGTGGTAATGTATCATTCTCCTGATAAGTTGCTGCAATCTTTTTGCTAATATTTTATTTAAAATTTTTGCATCGTTATTCATTAGGGAAACTGGTCTATAATTTTCTTTCTCTGTTTTAATTCTTCTTGGTTTAGGTATTAGTTCCATATTTTCATCATAAAAAGAATTTGGTAGGACTCCTTCTTTGCCTGTTTTCCCAAATAGTCTAAAGTATGGGAATTAATTGTTCTTTAAATGTTTGATAAAATTCACATGTAAAACCATCTGGCCCCGGAGATTTTTTCCTAGGGAGTTCACTGATAGCTTACTCAATTTCTGTTTCTGAGATGGGGTTATTTATGTAATTTATGTCCCCTTTTGTTAACCTGGGCAATTTGTTTTTTTGTAAGTATTCATCCATTTCCCTAAGGTTATCAAATTCATTAGCATACAGTTGGGTAAAATAATTCCTAATTATTGTTTTTATGTACTTTTCATTGGAGATGAATTACCCCTTTTCATTTTTTTCCCTTTAAAATCTTTATTGGTAAATTTGTTGTTACATTGACTAATTTCTTCTAGTACCCCTCTCCTTTCACAGGGGTCACTCCATATAAAAGAGACTATTTTTTTAAAAGAAAAAAGAATGAAGAGGGGAAAAAAAACTCTTAACAAAACTGATAAGCAACAGATTTTGGGGGTTTTGCTTTCTTATTCAATTTGAACTCTTTTTTTATTGGATTACTTAATCCATTCATGTGTAGCATTATGACTTAGGTTACTATTTTTATCCTTGTCTCTAATATGGCTTTCTTTTTCTGAATTGGGATTTAAAAAACTGCATCCTCTTTAAAGATATCATGGTTTCTAAAGTTGTTTTTGCTTAAGTTATTTTAAGGAAACCCTCTTTCTGTAGGTTCTCCTCTTCACCCTTAAATTCCTCTCTCCATTCCCAATTGATAGTCAAAGGATGTAAATAGGCAATTTTCAGAAGAAATCAAAGCTATTAATCAGATGAAAACATACTCTAAATCACTACTGATTACAGAAATGCAAATTAAGACAATTCTGAAGTACCACCTCATTTATCAGATTGGCTAATGTGACAGAAAAGGAAAATTATAAGTGCTGGAGAGGATGTGGAAATATAGAGGCATGAATGCATTGCTGGTGGAGTTTTGAACTAGTCCAGCCATTTTGGAGAACATATGTACAAAAATATTTATAACAGCTCTTTTTGTGGTGGCAAAGATTTGGAAATTTAGGGGATGTCCATTAATCATGGAATGGCTGAACTAGTTGTAGTATATGATTGTGATGGAATACTATCATGCTATAAGAAATGATGAGCAGGACCATTTCAGAAAAACCTGGGAAGTCATAAGCAAACTGATAAAAAGTGAAGTGAGCAGAACTAGCAGAGTATCACACACACAAACAGCAATATTGTAATGATGGACAACTATGAAAGACTTAACTATTCTGATTAATACAATGATCCAAGGTAATTCCAAAGGACTCATGATGAAAAATGCTATTTACCTCTGGAGACAAATGATGAACTGAGTGCAGTTTTTCATTTTTATTATTTTTCGCTCCCCCCCCATTCCCCCTACCTCCCCCCAGCTAACACATAGATGTTTTGAGTGACATCACAGGTATAATGGGTTATCATATTGCTTGCCTTCTCAATAGGTGGGGGAGAGAAAGAACCTGGAACTCAAAATATAAAAAAAAAAATAATCCTATAAATAAATACATAAATAAATGTTCTTCCATTATATCTGCCCCCTCTGTTTTTCATCCTTTCCCTTAGTTTTTAGTTTATTAATTCTTTTTTCATTCTTCCCTTTATATGACTTGATTCTTTTTTTTTTCTTTCTCCATAAGTTGGTTAAAATCCTCCCTTCCTCTTCTTTCTTTTAACTTATTTTATTAGTTTTTAAATATTTTGTGTCTTTTTCTAAAGATTTCTTAATTTTGTTATCTTCATTAATTCTCTTTTCTGTCTATTCTAAGCTTTTATTCTTTCATTCATGGTCTTTAGACACCTTTATTTCTTCTTTATTCTGTGTTCCTCACAGAATTAAAGCTTTTTCTCTTTTGCTTCTTTGGAGAGATTTGCTAAGGCAGATTCAAGTTTTTCAATTCTGGCAGTTATTTCTCCTGTATAGGCCATACATTCTGCTTTGAAGATGCTTATTTTTCTCTTGTACCATTCAGGAATATCCTGCTGTGATGCCATACTCTCTTGAGAATGTAACTTTTTGTTGCCTCATCACGTGTTGCTTCATTTTTCTTTGTCTTGTTATATTTACTAAGAGATTTCTGGGTTTCTTTAGATGCCATCTTCCCCTATGTTGTTAACAGAGAACCTGTTGATACTTTTGTGCACTCAACTTTATAAACAGAATTTGCTTTTAGGATCTTTGGTAATGTCAGTCCTTTTTCTTTTATTCCACTCTCATTCAGTTTCTGATTCTTATTCTTTTGATGGCAGATCCCCTGAAGGTTGGAACTCAAAGGTGTCTCTGCCTTTTCCCACACCACACTGGGGAATTCACTTTTCACTAGCCTCAGTCCCTTCACCAAGTGACTTCAGTGAGTACAGAACTGGTCCCAGCTAGAGTCTAGGGTGCTTTCCTTTCTGCTTGGTGTAGCACTCCACACTGGCACCCTGCTCCACTTCTCTCTGTTCTTTAATTCAATGACTGAGGTGTCCCAGGCTGAGCAAACTTCTGATTTCCTGTAGCTCCACCTCCTCTGTGTCCATTAAACACCAGTCTTCCGCAATGCTATATTGCCACGGGATATCTAATTCAGAAGCAGGTCTCAGTACCATCTGGGAAAACCCAATTTCATCCCTCCCTCAGGGCCTAGCGCTCCTCTCTGGGCATATGAGACACTTGTGTATTCCCCCGGGGCTCAGAGCTTCGAAACGAGCTGCTCGCTCTCACCTCTGGCCGCTGTATCATTTTTGATATTGATAATTTGGTTTTCTTCTTTCTTTTTTTTTAATCAAATTGACCAGGGGGTTAACAATTTTATTGTTTTAATTTTTTCATAAAACCAGCTCTTAATTTTATTTAGTAGTTCAATAGTTTTCTTGATTTCAATTTTATTAATCTCTCCATTGATTTTCAGTATTTCTAATTTGGTATCTAATTGGGGATTTTCAATTTTTTT
>CM053626.1:269760275-269773026 GCA_028646595.1 Phalanger gymnotis
TGGGAGAGGAAGAAGAATGGAAGGGGAAAAGAAAAAAAGATAATAGGAGTGAAGAGAGAGGAAGAAAGAAAAAGAGAGAGGTAGGTTAAAATTTAGGAACAATCTCAAAGATTTTTAAAATGTCCAAGATGGTTCTTTCTACATTTTTACAATGAACCTAGTGTAATAACATATTTTCAAATGAAGAATGCCATATGTTTGACTTTGGGACCCACACTTCGCTCTCATAATAGTGTCCTAATTGGAGATAAAAACATCAAGAACTGCATTTTGACAAGGTTTTTTTTTTTTTTTTAGTGAGAATATAGTACATTAAATCAGTCTTACCAAAATCAGCTTTGAGAAAATGTGGTTAAGGTGACATCAATAGGATAACCATGTTCACATTGTATTATATATCTTTGTGGTATAACTCCTTAACAAAGGAAAGCTTATCAGTTGCTCTCACATACTTAACAAAAGTTATATGGGTCTTTCTCTGTCATTAGTATAGTGCTAATATTGCTTGACTTAAAATCAGGAAGTAGCTTGGATTGAATTCCAGGATTCGAAATTGAGTTGAATTCTTGGTTTTATTGAATTGTTCTTTTTAAATGACCCATGAGATTTCATTTTATAGAGGGTTGCCAGAGAAGGAATTAATGGAAGAATTACAACTCTTCTGTATCTTCTAGTCTTACATAATCCCCTATAGGCTGAGGAAGAGTCAAGAAATCAGAGAAAGGTAAATTGATTTGAATAATAGAACATTCTTTCTCATATTTGTCTAGAGTCACAAGGCAGTAAGTCTTAGAGGAACCCAGATCTTTGTGATTCAAAAGCACTAAATCAGGTTACGTCTCAAAAGTTAGGGCAAATTAGAAGAACAAGGAATACTTGATTAGATCAAATTAGCTTTGCAATAATAGGAATTAGATAGTGAAGTATTATGTGGGAGAAGGACCAAATGGATTTTTTTTTAAAAGGAAGACATTTATCTTTTCAAGCAATTCTCCAAAAATTTGTTATATCTTGGAAATGACCCTGGACACATCAACCTGTAATATTCACTTATTTTTTTTTTGGTGAGATCACTATAGCAAGATTTATTTTTTTAAGTTGACATATTTTTTCAAATGATATTTAAAAGCAAGTTTTGGATTTTTTTTTGAGTTTCAAATTTTCGCCCCTCCTAACCTCTCCCCTCATTAGGAAGGTAAGGATTTTGATACATATTGTGCATCTGCAATCATGCAAAAAATATTTCAATATTAGCAATTTTGTGAAAGAGCACAGAGCACAAAAAACAAGAAAAATAACTATTTTAAAAATATGCTTTAATCTGCTTTCAGATTCCATTAGTTCTTTCTTTTTTTTAAAGAATAACTTATTTATTTTTAGTTTTCAACATTTACTTTTATAAGATTTTGCATTCTAAATTTTTTCCCCTCCCTCTCTTTCCCCTCCATGAAATGGCATTCAATCTGATATAGGCTATACATGTAAAATCATATTAAACATATTTCGACATAAGTCATGTTGTAAAGAAAAATCAGAACCAATGGGGAAAAAAAACTACAAGAAAGAAAAAATAAAGAGAAAATAGTATACTTCAATCTGCATTCAGACTCCATAGTTTTTTCTTTTCATTTGTATGGAATTTTCCATCATGAGTCTTTTGAAATTGTGTTAAATCATGGCATTGGTGAGAAGACTTAAGTGTATCAAAGTTGGTCATCATGAAATGTTGCTATTGCTGTGTATATTTCTCTTGCTTCTGCTTATTTCACTCAGCATCAGTTTATATACATCTTTCCAGGTTTTTCTGAAATCATCTTGCTTATCACTTATGGAGCAATACTTCAAAAATTGTGGAAGAAGAAATAGATCGAAAGAAAAAAAACACAAGAAATAATAAAGTTAAAAAATGTTTTGATCTACATTCTAAGACTATCAGTTCTTTATGTGGATATAGATAGCATTTTCCTTTGTAAGTCCTTTGTATTTGTCTTTGATCACTGTGTTGCTCAGAAGAGCTGAAACATTCATAGTTGATCATCACAAAATATTGCTGGTACTGTGTACAATGTTTTCCTGGTTCTGCTCATTTCATGTTGCATCAGTTTGTACAAGTCCTTCCAGGTATTTCTGAAAGCTGCCTGTTCATCATTTCTTACTGAATAATAGTGTTCCATTACATTCACATATCACAGCTTGTTCAGCTATTCCCTAATTAATGGGCATCCCCTCAATTTCCCATATTTGCCAACATGAAAAGTGCTGTTATAAATACCTCCACCTACAGTGCATTAGTGTCCCAATTTCCTACATCACTTCCAACATTTATCATTTTCCTTTTTTGTCATGTTAGTCAATTTGATATGTGTGAAATTGTACCTTAGAGTTGTTTTAATTTGCATTTCTCTAACCAAAAGTGATTTAGAGAATTTCTAAATAAGCCCACAGATGTGTTTGAATTCTTCACCTGAAAACTACCTGCTCATATCCTTTGAACATTTGTAAATTGTGGAATGGCTTATATTCTTACAAGTTTGACTTGGTTACCTGTGAGTTTGAGAAAAGAGGTCTTTATCAGAGACACTTGCTGTAAAGATTGTTTCCCAGCTTCCTGCTTTCCTTTTAATCTCAGTTGTTTTGGCTTTGTTTGTACAAAAACTTTTCAATTTAATGTTACCAAAATATTTATGCTATGTTAAATAATGCTCTCTAACTTTTGTTTGGTCATGAATTCTTCCCTTCCCTATAGATCTGACAGGTAGACTTTTCCTTTCTTTTCTAATTTGATTGTGTCATTCCCTATGGTACCCCTAAGAAATATATATATTTTCCTTCTTTATTTCTTTTAATGAGGTCCATTTTTACTTTTACATTTTCTAAGATCAAGATTGATAAACCTGTTTTTTTAACTTCAACCAAAGCGTAATCTATTCTACACCAGTCTTTTCTCTGCATGTGTGTGTATCTCTGCTTCAAGTGTGTTCCTTGTAAGTAACACATTGTAAGACCCTACTTTTTGATCTACACTACCATCCACTTCCATTTTATGGGAGAGTTCATCCATGCACATTCACAGGTATCATTACTATCTGTGTATTTCCCTCCATCCTATTGTTCCTTCTGTTTGTCCTCTCTCTCCTTTGCCACGTCACCAATGTTTTTCTTCTGTCTACCACTTCCCCGATCTACCTTCCTTTCTGTCAGTCCCCCTCTCTTTACTTAATCACCTCCCTCCTACTTCCCTGTCAGGCAAGAAAGATTTCTATATTCAATTGATTGTGTATAGTATTGTGTATTGTGTATATTATTTCTGAAATATTTATTGTGTATTGTGTGTTGTGTATATTATTACCTCTTTGAGCCAATACTGAAGAGAGTAACATTTAAGTAATGCCCTTCACCCACCCTCCCATCTTCCCCTCCAGGTCTTTCTCACCTCTTCATGTGAGGTAATTTACTCCATTCTACCTCTCCCTTTCTTCTGCACCATTTTTACTGCTCTTTCTCATTACTTAATTAATGAATTCCCTCAAATTTAGCTAATACCTGTATGCTCTATCTATGTATATTCCTTCTATTTGTACTGTTAGTGATACAGTGTTTAAGAGTTGTATCATCTTCCCATGCAGGGATGTAAACAGTTTAGCTCTTATGTTTTCTTTTCCTTTTTTACCTGTTTATTCTTCTCTTAGGTCTTGATAATGGACATCAAATTTTTGATTTAGTTCTGGTTTTCTCCTTATGAAGGCTTGAAATCCTCTTATTTTCTTGAATGACAATTTTTTACCATGTTGTATTATGTTTAATTTTTCCAGTTAAGTTGTAATCCTAGCTCCTTTGCCCTCTGGAATATCATGTTCCAAGACCTCTGATCCTTTAATATTGAAGCTGCCAAGTCTTGTGTGATCCTGATGGTGACTCTCTGATATATGAATTGTTTCTTTCTGGCCACTTGGAGTATTTTTTTTTTCTTGACCTGATAGTTCTGAAATTTGGCTATAATGTTTCTTGGGGGTTTTGTTTTGAGATCTCTTTCCTGAGGTGATTGGTGAGTTTTTCAATGCCTCTTTTGTCCTCTGGTTCAAGGATATTAGGGCAGTTTTCCATGATAATTTCTTGAAAGATGCTGTCTAGGTCCTCCTCTTGATTATGGCTTTTGGGTAGTCCAGTGATTTGGATATTGCCTCTCCTGCATCTATTTTCAAGGTCTGTTGTTATTCCATGAGATATTTTTACATTTTCTTCCATCTTTTCATACTTTTGAATTTCTTTAATTGATTCATGGTGTCTCTTAGTGTCATTAGCTTCTGATTATCCAATTCTGATTTTTAAGGTTGTACCTTTTTTTTTTTCCATTTCACCTTTAAAGAGCTGTTTTCTTCAGTGGTTTCTTTTAAATTCTCTTTTTCTGTATGGAAAATTCTACTTTTAAATTATTTTTCCAGGCTATGGATTCTTTTTTTTCGTAATTCTCTTGCATCATTCTCATTCCTTTTCCCATTTCCTTCTTCTTTTTCTCTTATATTATTTTCAAGCTTCTTTTTGAGCTCTTCCATGAGATCTTTCTGGGAATAAGATGACTTCCTGTTTTTCTTTGGGGTTTTGCTTTTAGGTGTTTTGACATTGTTTTCTTCTTCTGAATGTGAGTCTTGGTCTTCCCTGTTACCATCATTAGGTTCTATGGTCGGATTCTTATTTTGTTGTTTCCTGCTTTTCTTTCGTTGACCTTTTTCCTTTCATATAAATTTGAGCTCTGCTGCCAGGGTAAAGGGGGCACTGTTTCTGGCTTCTTGTGGTAGCGACTGCAGGCCCCGGCTCTTTAGCTGGTATTGCACTTATGTTCCCCTGAGGCCCCTAGGGGACCATGGTGCCTGATGCTGCACTACAGAAGTGGAGTAGGGGTTGGCTGGTGCAGCTGGAGGCTATACGGATCTGTCAGCTTGACCTGGTGCTGAGATGAGGTCCTAGTGTTAGTGTCTGGCATGTGCTGATGCCTGGTGGAGAATTTCTGTGTTTCTCAGTGGCCACATAGAAGCAAGTGTAGTCAGGCCTCTGGAGGCTGCCTGTTTGCCCAGGGCTACACTGAAGCATAGATGGCTAGTACTGGCTGGCCTTGTCTGCTTAGGCCCCCATAGAGTAGGCCTCTACTTGTTTGAACTGGGCTGTGTTGAAGCATGTCTAGGCCTTGCTGCTGAAAGGCACCTGCCTGCCCAAAGATATCTTGAAGCATGTGGTGGTACTTGGAGCTGGAGTCTGCTGGTTGCCCTGGCTATGCTAAAGTACATGGAAGGTCCTGATGGTGGTGTTTTCCTGGGCCTCAGGATCTCCTACTGGTTTGCTGAGGTAGGGCTTGGTACTAAGCTTGCTCTGATACTTTCTGTCCTGGGCTGTGCTCCTCTTTCACCAGAGCGAGGTGGATCTTTCTTGCCAATCCTCCAAGTTTCTTGGGCTAAAAGATCACTTCACCCAATCTTTTTGCTGGTTTTGCTGCTCCATGATTTGCTTTGGTACTCTATCTTATAGTTTTTTGGAGGTACGTATGGGAGAGTTGCAATGGTTTACTCCTTATTCTGACATCTTGGCTTCTGGAAGTCACTTCATCCTGCCTCTATAATGTGATTTTTGTAATCCTTTTAAAGCTCTTGCAAAAATTCCTTGTAGGGCTAAAAGCAATTCACATGTTCTTTTGAGGATTTGATTATGGATGTTGTGACTGTGTTTTCTTCTGAGTTTGTGTTTTGATCTTCCCTGTCATTATAGTAACATAATATGGTTGAGGTTTTTTTGTTATTTGCTTGTTTTCCAGCCTATTTCTTGACTTTTAACTCAATGCTAAAGTTAGGCTATGCTCCCAGGGTGAAGGTGGCACTATCTCAAGCTTCAGCTTTTTCATGCTACTATTTTCAGAGCTAATTCTGAGAGTCTGTAAGCTTTCTCTTCACCAAGGTGATATAATTTCAGTAGACATTTAATTGCTCCCTTGGCCTGTGATGTGAGTGACAACCACCACTCCTTTCCTCCCTGGAACTCTGTCCAGGGTCCCATCTCCTACTAAGGTTCCTCCTTGTCTTGAAGAAACTCTGACCCAGAGCCACGTATGAACAATGCAACAGAGTTCTCCTTTTTACTGACTGCAAAGGATTCCTATAATCTCTTCCTTACAGTTGCCTGACACCTGTGCCATCTGAGGGCTGAGAGTTCTGGAAGCCATTGCTACCATTTCAGTCAATCACAAGTCCTGTTGCTGGGTTATCAGGTAAGTCCTTGCTGATTCAGCCTGGTCTGAACTGGGCTTTACTCTCACCCCTGTGAGACAGACCTTTCCTGATGACCTTCTAAATTTTCTTGGGGTAGATTTTTTTTTTTTACTCCTCCCTCAGTTTTGTCGGTTCTTCCCACTTCAGAATTCATTTGAAGGTGCTACTTTAATGTTATTTGGAGAGGAATTTCAGAGAGGTCAGTTGAGTACCTGCCTTATGCTGACATCTTGTTTCTGCCCCCTCATCCTTATATTTTCTATGAAGTAGAGATGTTTTGAACATGGGCCAAATGACAGATTGTTGTCCTAAGCAGTAGCTAGGTGGCACTCCAGACTGAGCACTGGGCCTAGGATCAGGGAATGCCTGATGTCAATTCTCTCCTCAAATATTCGAACAAACTATATGATCCTCAGAAAACCACATATTCTAGGTATTTTTTTTTTAGTTTTCTCCATTGTGTTATGGGACTAATAATAGTGCCTATTTCCCAAGACTGTGAGAATAAAATGAGATAACATTTTTAAAAGGCATAGTCTAGGGCCTGGCATACAGTAGGTATTTAATGAATGCTTGTTGCCTTCCTTCCCAATTAACAGAAACCTAGCTAAATTTCAATATCTCTACCACAAATAAGAACAAAGAGTAAAAACATTTTAATCATAATTTGCAAAGAACATATATATAAAAGCTTTAATCTCCAGTAATGAAGATTATATATAATATATAATAAGATTATATATATAATCTCCAGTAATGAAGAAAATATCACTTCCAATGAAATGATTGATTCTTAAAAGTTTGAAATAATAAGTGTTACCAAAGTTTATCTGAAAAGAGAAAGGAAGGAATACATGGAGAGGGGGAGATTGGTGATGCTAACAAAGCCTGAAATGGAGAAATATGGAAGCAAAGATCCCAAAAAATATAGGAAGAAATTCCATTGAAACATTAAATACTTATAGCATTTATGGAACACTGCTCGTCGCTGTTAAATAACAGGAAGTGATGGAGTAATTGGAATAATAAATAGGTAGAGATTTATTACCACCATGTCCTGTGCCTTACTCTTATTTTGAGAATATATCTTTTATAGAGTGCTACAAATCTAGAACTAAGCAGACATGGCATGATAAGAAGGATGCTAGATTTCAAGATAAAACAACAACAACAGCAACCTATGTTCAAATTAAACATCAGCTACTTGCTTCTTGTGTGATACAGGACAAATTATTTCAACTCCCTTTCTGGACTTCAACTTCCTTGTCTGAAAAATAGGGAAGTTGAACTAGGTGGCCTCTAAAGTTCCTTCCACCCACTTTTAGATATCATAATTATGATAATAATCACAATTTCTAGAATTGATTCTTTAAAATTCCTAGTTAAACTATTTTGCAATAGTAAGAGAAAAGGAAAAGAGCTTATCCTATGCAACCACCTTGTTTTTTCCTCCATCTACCTCCGTACCCACCCCAAAAAAACTTAGGTAGCATGATTGAATATTAACTCATTGGAAAAAAAGATTACATAAAATCATATAATTATTTATATAAATGTCAAAGAATATTCACTTTTATTAAATATGCCCTTAATGATTTGTAAAATGTGAAAGAAGAGAGACCCATTATAACTGCAAGTAACAAATATATGGTATGCTGTCAATATATCACTGTGTAAATTCAAGTTGCTGTAAAATATATATTAAGAAAACATCTGACAAGGAGCAAAACATCAGTCCGAAATCTAAAATGTATTCTTTAGTTATTAGTCAAGTTATTACTTATCATCTATTTTAGAGGTCTTTCTTACAGGAATAATAGAACGATATGTTTTGGTAAATATTAATGGAAAACTAATAAATGCATATTAGGTTTTGTATTTCCAAGAGTGCTATTAATTTCCTGACAATTAGGCAATGAGCATTTATTATATATCTACCATGGGCTTATTTGATATCTTACACAAAATATAGTCATTGAGCAAATGTCATATCTATTTATTACTACAGAGTATTTTATTTAATGTAAAAATAACAATCATGGATTATTATCAAATAATCAAAAGATTTCTAGATCCTTTTCGTGTGTTGTCTTCCCCAGTTAGAATGTACATTTTTAAAGGCCAGGAACTTTCCACTTGCATTCTAAGTGCTTAGCACAATACCTGGACATAGTTAGCAGTAAATAAATATTTGATTGACAAATTTTCTAGCTTCCTTTACCAGTGTAGTACTTACATGGTCATAATTTCTTCAGCCAGATATTATTAATTTTAGACATATGTATTAACTATGCTGTCTTTATTAGCACAAAGCATCTTTGCCTCACCAAAAAAGTATGTGACTCTCTTGCATAAGCACATACAGAGACCAGAAGAAAGTGTACTCAAATTTACAGTCCTTTTCTACCCTTCATAAGAGTACTCATGAAATTTTTCTTATAATATAGCTTTATCTACTGCACTCTGTAGAGCCTTGAATTTACTTTTTTCTCATCACAAACATTCTATTCTCAGCCCTCACCTCCATGCAGATTCTGTGACCAGCTGCTGCTATCTTTTGGAAATGCTTTTCCAGCTTTGCAGGAAGGTCACAAGGGAAACCCATTGACTCCTTAGCTCATTTTCTGTTTAGGATAGTTTTAATTTCTAGGATTTCTTTTTATTCTGGGAGCTCATTTGGCAATTATATTTAGACTTGATTGTCATAGAGATCTCTTCCAAATTTAAAGTTCTGTGGGTCTGTGAGGGTTGAAATGAGGTCAACAGTAAATATACAAATTTTTAAATATATAGAAATTTCCTAGGTTCTTGATTCATTTAAGAAAGTTTACATTAGTAAAAAAAAAAATACACCTTAAAACTTTGCTCAAGTTCAAACTGTATCCTTATCACTATATGACCTTGGTGAAATCATTTCTCCTATAAATTAATACAATGCTTTTCAGTGATGTTATTCAGATTAGAAGTGGGTAGGAACAGGATTATCTAAAGCATGTTAAGAATCTCAGAAATAGCTCCTATAAAGATTCAAAGATTTTATAATAATTATTTACTAGGTTAGAAAGATTGTCCAAATTAGAAAACATCTGTCAATATCCTCTTATGAAATTTAGTTAATTAAATTAAAATCTGACATAAACAGATAAAGACAAAATGTAAGAAAAATTTGGATGAATCGATTTAAATAGATAACCTCTTAAGAGTGATGTTCCTTCTTGAATTACATTTAATTTAACAGAGGTTGTTCAATCTATGTTCATCCTAAGATTAATATGAAGAGCATTTCAGGGCAATTTTAATCATTGAAACCTAGGTGACCTTACAGCAAATATAAAGTTCAGCTAGAATTTTTGCTGCATATCAGCATTTGTGCAGAAGTTAGTAGATGTGGAGAATTTCAATGTCATTCAAGAGCCACAATTATCCTTCCAGCGAAAGCTTTCCCCAAACTCAGTAAGTTTCCATAAATAGTTTGTATATTAGTTTACTTTAAAAAAAGATTGCTAAATGCTTATTAATTATATCCCATATCCTTAATTTTAGAAATGTTTTTAATGATCAAAATTAATTGACTATATTTTCTTGCATTCAATGTGTACTATTAAGCTGTGTTTTTGCTATTGAATATTTTAAAATATGTTAAATGAATACATGCATATACATATTTTTGCATATATAATGCATATATTTTAAAGGCATATAATTTTATTGTTGTAAATTCTACATTCAACAAAATATATCACATCCCTTTGCCAAATATAGCTTTAAGAACTGATGTGATAAAGAATATTTTCACGGTATGGCCAAATTGGAAATAAACATTTCTGTACTTGGCTACGCTCATCTCCAGACAATAGAAATATCGTCTGTCACTGGGCCTAAATTCAAAACATTTTCAGTTTTCCGGGACTTTACAGAGCTCGTATTATTCTGGAAAGCCTCCAAAAATAAAACTCAGAATAGCCTATATACCACAATGAGAAATCAGAGTAGAAATATATACATATATATATGTATATATATATACATATATGTGTGTGTGTGTGTATAGTACATGTTTATGACTACATATACATGTACTTACATATAGAAATGAATGTATATCACAAACTTTCTAGCAATAATGTATCACCCACATATGCAGATAATCTTTGCCCTAAATGATGTTCGACATCACTGAATCAATAAATTAAAATGATGCTTAGGAAATTTCTCTTCTCCATAGAAGATTAGGCTTCCAGACTTTCAACCTTGTAGTTCCCTACACCCAAACTCCCAAAGTCAGTACTCCCACCAATTCCCTGCCAAGGAATACCTCTATATCTAATTTGATTGCTCAAAATAATAAAAATGCCAACAAAAATATGCATGTCGTATTATTGAGTATAAAATTAAAATATGAATTAACTTATAAGTGTTTTATACATCAAATAATATATGCTATGCATATATATATATGCATCCATACATTCATACATTTCTATATACACACATATATGCTAGGCAGAAAAGGACATCATCCTGTAGAAAGTACCTACGCATATTTCTTAGTGTTAAGTTACTATCTCATAGTCATGATCATGCTACTTGTTGAATGAATCCAGGAAAATTCTAAAGCCATATAAAAACCAAACAAACAAACCAGAAACCCAGTTAAAAAAAAAGGAACTTTAAGGCATATTTTCCAATCCATATCCAAAAAGGAACCCTCTCTATATCTTTCCCTGGAACAGAACAGTTATCTCTACTGCTGTTGTCACACTGACAAACACTTGCCTTGGAATAGCTGAGCAAGCTGTTCATCACCTACTACCACCACTACCACCACCACCACTATTCTCTTCTATTCTGAACCTTACTAGACTGTGTTTTACTTGCTAGCTTCAGTGGATATTCTAAAAATAAAATAAAATAAAATAAAAAACAGAGGAGACATGACATACAAAAATAGTCCATTTTAAGAGATAATTTGCAAATATGTTGCTGATGGAACTGGGGTCCTTCTGAAATCACTACAAGAGACTTAGAGTATATTTTAAATTCCATTAGATAGACAAAAAAAATATATAATGAAGGTATGACAAAGTGTATGCTAGGAAATTATATATGTGTGAATAGCAAATAAATAGCAAATAAAAAATTCTAGTGATATGTAAAGTACTGAATCAAAGAATAACAATTTATTGATGTTTCACATCACTGTTCTGGCATATGGGATTATCTAATACCTAATATTCTGAGTCTCATTCTCCTCCTTTGTCATATGAGAGTGTTGAATTAGAAAACCTTCAAAATCCCTTTATCTATAAATCTATGCTCACACCACCCTTACTGGTAGAAGTTATCGAGATGTAAACTTTCCTGAAGAAACGAAAGAAACCCGGGCAGAGACAAGATGGTGGCTGGAAAGCAGGGACTTAGCTAAAGTTCTCCCCCAGGATCCGCCAAACACCTATAAAAATTGCTCTGAACAAATATTCTAGAACTGCAGAACCCACAAAATAGCAGAGGGAAGAAGGACTCCAGTGCAAGACAGCCTGGATGGTCGCTGGGTAAGTTCTATCACACCGTGCTTGGAGCAGAGCCTGGCATGGCCTGTGCCCAGACAACCAAATCTGGGAGCCTGGCAGAACAGGCTGTAGAGTTCTGAATCAGTGACCTGTGGCAGTTATCAAACTTCTCAACCCACAAACACCAAAGACAACAGAGGTTAGTGAGAAACACTTCAGGGACAAAGTGAAAGGAGTTTGTGGTCTGCCACTGCCCCAGGGGCAGTGGAGGGGGTGCAGCTCTGAGGCTACTTGCAGAACTACAGCTGCAGATGCTTTCAGCCCCAGGCCCACCTGGTGAGGAATTAAGTGGCACATCAGAGCAGGAGTGCAGAGCCTATAAATCTGAGTCACAGTCCAGGTTGGCGGTTCTTAGGGGAGAAAGAACACTGGTGTGGCAGAGCTTGTTGTGTAGAAATACCTCTGAAAACAACAGTGCAGCCCTTCAAGCTTGGGACAAAGTACTCTCTACTCTACAAGCAGTCATACCAGCATGAAAAGCTCAAGGGTCAAGTAGCTGGCTGGGAACATGAACAGGCAGTGAAAATGGACTCGGATTGAGACTCAGATTTTGGAATTTTTCTTTGGTAGCAAAGAATACCAAAACATACAGCCAAAAGAAGTCCACAAAGTCAAAGAGCCTACATCAAAAGTCTCCAAGAAAAATATGAACTGGTCTCAGGCCACAGAAGAGCCCAAAAAGGATTTGGAAAAGCAAGTTAGAGAAGTAGAGGAAAAATTGGGAAGAGAAATGAGAGTGACATGAGAAAACCATGAAAAACAAGTCAATTACTTGCTAAAGGAGACCCAAAAAAATACTGAAGAAAATAACACTTTAAAAAATAGACTAATTCAAATGGCAAAAGAGATCCAAAAAGTCAATGAGGAGAATGCCTTGAAAGGCAGAATTAGCCAAATGGAAAAGGAGGTCCAAAAGACCAATGAAGA
>CM053626.1:269773126-269822966 GCA_028646595.1 Phalanger gymnotis
GACTACCTGAAAGCCATGATCAAAAAAAGAGCCTAGATATCATCTTTCAAGAAATTATCAAGGAGAGCTTCCCTTATATTCTAGAGCCAGAGGGTAAAATAGAAATTGAAAAAAATCCACCAATTGTCTCCTGAAAAAGCTCCCAAAAAGAAAACTGCTAGGAATATTGTTGCCAAATTCCAGAGGTCCCAGATCAAGGAGAAAATACTGCAAGCAGCCAGAAAGAAAGAATTTGAGTATTGTGGAAACACAATCAGGATAACACAAGATCTAGCAGCTTCTACATTAAGAAATCACAGTGCTTGGAATATGATATTCTGGAGGTCAAGAGAGATAGGATTAAAACCAAAAATCATCTACCCAGCAAAACTCAGTATAATGCTTCAAGGCAAAATATGGACTTTCAATAAAAGAGGACTTTCAAGCTTTCTCAGTGACGAATGGAAATTTGACTTTCAAACACAAGAGTCAAGAGAAGCATGAAAAGGTAAACAGGAAAGAGAAATCACAAGGGACTTACTAAAGTTGAACTGTTTTGTTTACATTCCTACATGGAAAGATGATGAGTATAATTCATTAGACCTCAGTATTAGGGTAGCTGAAGGGAATACACACACACACACACACACACACACACACATATATATATGTATACATTATATATATATACGTGTATATATAGACAGAGGGCACAGAGGGAGTTGAATATGAAGGGATGATATCTAAAAATAAAATAAAATCAAATTAAGAGATGAGATAGGAATATATTGAGAGAGGGAGAAATGGAGAGATAGAATGGGGTAAATTCTCTCACATAAAAGTGGCAAGAAAAAGCAGTTTGTTGGAAGGGAAGAGGGGACAGGTGAGGGGGAATAAGTGAATTTTGATCTCATTAGATTTGACTTGAGGAGGGAATAACATGCACACTCAATTGGGTATCTTACAACGCAGGAAAGATGAAGGAAGGAGATTTAAAAGGGAGGGAGGGCAGATGGGGGAGCAGGTAATCAAAAGCAAACACTTTTGAAACAGGACAGGGTCAAGGGAGAAAATTGAATAAAGGGGGATAGGATAGGAAGGAGTAAAATATAGTTAGTCTTTCACAACATGAGTATTGTAGAAGGGTTTTGCATTATGATGCATATGTGACCTATGTTGACTTGCTTGCCTTCCTAGGAGGGTGGGTGGGGAGGGAAGAGGGGAGAGAATTTGGAACTTAAAGTTTTAAAATCAGATGTTCAAAAAAAAAGTTTTTGCATGCAACTAGAAAATAAGATATACAGGCAATGGGGCATAGGAATCTATCTTGCCCTACAAGAAGGTAAGGGAAAAGGTGGGGTGACAGAAGGGAGGGCTGACTGGGGAATGGGTCAATCAGAATATATGCCATCCTGCAGTGGGGGGGAGGGTAGAAATGGGGAGAAAATTTGTAACTCAAACTCTTCTAAAAATCAATGCTGAAAACTAAAAAAAATCAAATAAATAAATAATAATTAAAAAGAATAAAAAGCCTCTCCTGTGCCACAGAGTAACATCAAATAGTCATCATGTGCAAATCAATGCTGAAAACAAAAAATATTAAATAAATAAATAATAATTAGAAATGTAAAAAAAAGAAAGGAAAGTAACCAAACTAACAACTATTTCTAAAGCAATAGCCTTCAGAAATACCATTTTTCCTTACATTAACTTTGAAACAACTTTCTTATCTTTAATTTAATGTCCAAAATAAATGTACTCACCAGCAGGCAGTATTTTTGAACAAATTTCTAGTATTGTTTGTCTTGATAAGCATAGGTCTTTCTGTAAATTAATAAATTAAAATTCAACTTTACCAATCCGTCACTTGTAATTCTCTTGCAATAGTGGATTAATTGTGCACAGCCTAATCTCACCTGGCTGAAATGACAAAACTGAGTTCTCAGAGTTTAAAGTGCCTGGTTCTGTAGTGACTCTGATAAGGTAAAGTCACCTTGCAAGCCCAGCCAACCAACCTGCAGCTGTCTCTCATTCTCTCTTTAGCATAGATATTAATTGAATAAGATACTAATTGAAACATGTACAAAAGCTAATGTGTGTGTTTACATATGTACATGTATATGGTATTTACGTATGTATGTGTACATATATATACATATATATATGTGTATATATATATGTATATATAAATATATATACATATATATATATATATATACATCCCAAAACATAACAGTGCTGTCTCAAATCTCTTGATCCTTAAAAAGCATTGAAGCCCCCTCTGTATCATCTATAAATTACACTACCAAACCAGTGCCTGTAGGAATAGGTACCATCAAAAGAAACCTATTTTTTTTTGGGGGGGGGGTGATGAGGTGGGAAAATAAATAAATGAATATGTGTATATACATATATGCATATGTCCATATACATATATGAAAATATATAGCATTTTCAATGATAATTCCTAAGAGTTATGCTTATTTGAATACAATAAGTTGAGAGCAAAAGATGTTCTCGACATTCCTCCAAATTGGCATGTTGTGACGTACAAACTTTCATTTTGTAATAAGAGCTGTTACATTTTCTTCATCAAAGGTCACAATTTAATTGCTTTTTTTATTCTTTCCTTCATTGCAATTATTTTACTTAGTTTCTTTAAAAAATGTATTAATATCATTAAAAAGCATTTTTCCCATGAAAATAAAAGTCTGTAGCTTAGTCGCCATCAAAATGGTTTAGCTTTGAACTTTTGAAGCTTTAACAAATGAACTTGGAAACAAGCTACAGTCTTTTCAAGAGCTGAAAACTGACTTTTAGAATACAAATTTTCCTCCACAAAGTTGAAAGTTCTATTTTCTTCAATAGATGGATGGCCATCCTAGAATTGCAAAGAATCTTATAGATTATCTTGTGAATCTACTATAAAACCAACCAGTACGTGAAACGATCTTTCCTACCAGGCTTCAGGTTTCAGGTGGGGCCAACAAAGCGAAGTCCGATTAGAAAGAGGCCCACACCCTTTAACTAATTAAATGTGAGGCCCCAGGCCAGTTAGCAAACTGGTTAGCTAGTCTGAGAGAATCAGGAAGCCCTCAGGGCCCTAAGGGGAGTTCCTAAGACCAGAGCCAATGGTATGTACCTGAGCTCCAGTCAATCAAATGGCCATCTAAGGGCTGCATAAAAAGAGAGAACAGAGCTTGGAAAGGGCAGAAGCTGAAGAAGCTGAGAAACTGAGGAGCAGAAGCTGCAGAAAATGAGAAGTGGAGGACTAGAAGCAAGAAGCTGAAGAAACTGAGAAATGGAGAGCTGCAGAATTCAGGAGCTGAGGGCCAGCTTCCAGAGTGTGTAGAGCGGAGAGTGCTGAACACAGGAGGGAGTTTCAGAACTTGGGGTCAGTGGAGCCACAGAAGAGAGTGCTGAGCAGGGACTTAGGACTTCTGAGTGATCTTCTTATAGGAGGGCCCTGGCATTGAGGGGAAGCACCAGCATGGTCTGCCTTGCTGCTACAATATTTTGTTGCAACCTCCTTCTTACTATAGCAATGTGGGCTTATTGATTTTAGAATGTCATTGCCGCGATATCAGACTGGGGGTTATTGGTCCTTGGGTCTGATCCTTTGGAGTCTAAATGTTATACTTCCTCTGCCTTCTTCCTAGAGAATTCATTATATTCTGCAATTCCAAACCATTCAGGCATGCTCATGGTCCTCTTCAATGTCATGAATTTTGCCTTAATGATATATCTACTCCCTGCTGCAACTACCTGTCCTGCATCATCACTGGCTAGTGTTATCCAGCCTCTGGTTGAACACCTACACAAATAGGAATGACATAATCACAAGAGGGAGGATATTATTATTATTATTATTATTATTATTATTGCTATTTGTCAAATATTTCTTCCTCAATGATATTGAGCTGAAATCTGTAATGCAATGTCTTAATATTTGAAGGCAGCTACCGTATACCTGCTCCATGTTCTCTTTTCTAACAACCATTTGCAATTCCTTTAATTCTTCCTCATTCAGCATGTTTTCAAATCTTTCACCATCCTATTCATCCTCCACTGTATATGCTGTACTTCATCAAAATACCTTATGAAAATGTAGCACCAGGAAATCAGTACAATGCTCCAGATATAGTCTGACAGCAAAGTGAGACTATCTCTTGATCTAGACTGTATATTTTATTAATGTAACCTATTCTACCATTAAAATTTTTGGCAACTGCCTCATACTTGTAGCCTACTAAAACTTTTAGTCCTTTTTCTAATAAGTGCTGTTCCCAAGGTCCTCATAACTTTTCCACTAAATACCTGGTTCAAGCTCCTAATCCACAAAGACATGGGCTGTAATGTATCAAAAATAAGTTTTATTTTAAAAGAACAAGGAAAAGGAAACCAACATATATCTCATTCTGCAACAGGTGAATTATAGTATTCTTAATTCTCATAATATCCCCCCCTGCATCTCAAAAGAAAAATGCCATACTTGTGATTTCACTGGTAAAGAGAATTCCTGAGTAAACAACCTGTTTTACATTTCAAGTAGACACTTGATATTATTGTAGAGCTACAACTGATATTGTTATAGAGCTTACTAGAGCCCTAATCATTTAAGTGACTTGTTGCAAGTCATATAATACATGCAGAACTTTAACCCACGTCTTTCTGTCTTCTAAATCATCTTACTACCCATCACACTATTCTGCCCTCATGGAAAACCTTACCTAAAGTCATATACAGTACTTAGAAGATTAATCTTTTCACATAAAATCTTCTGTTAGTGTGAAACAGTCTGTACCTAATAAACTTTCCCTGGGTGATGTGACTATTCATACATCATGAAATCACTGTGTTTCTCCAGGTAGAGTCTTGGCATCATCTCCACTAAATATATTATCCCAGGTAGTGTTCCTTGAACATTAGAATGTCTTTGTAGGTGTTCGAGATATTAGATCAAGATGTTTGCATTAGCTTTTCTAATCTATTTACCAATGCTGTTTTACCCTCACAACTTTCATCTAGGTGCCTTTCTCTCCACTCACAGTTTCCACACTGGTTCAGGGATAGCCTCGTTAACTCAGGTTTGGGCTATTACAATAGCCTTCTTGGATGGGCTCTCTACCTCAAGTCTTCTCCTTCTCCAATTGGTCTTCCACTCAGATACCAAAGTGTTATTTCTGAAATGTAATTCTGACCATGTCAGTCCACTACCCAATACATTTATGTGACTTGCTACTACTTTTAGATCTCAAAGAAAAATCCTCTGGCTTTTAAAGCCCTTCATTCTATGGTTTCTACCTATACAGTCTTACACTTTACTTCCCTCCATGTACTCTACTATTTCCTAATAATGGCTTTCTTGCTCCAAGAAACTCCATCTCTCCACTAGTTGCCTGCTGCCCCCCTCCCCACCACACACACATTTCTGGAATGTATTTTCTCTTTACTTTTACCACCTTTAAGACTGTTCAATTCTGACCCTCTTTAATAGGCTTTTGCTGTTTCTTGGTCCAGTTGCTATTATCTCCAGGCTGACTTTACCTCTTATTTATGCTGAATATAGCATGCATATTCATAGTTATTTGCATGTTGAGGGCAGGAGTTGTGTTTTTGTTTTTCCATTCTTTGCATTCTAGCCATTTAGCACAGTCTCTGATATGTGGTTAGCCCTTAATAAATGCTTGCTTATTAATTAAAATCTAGTTCTTAAAATTAAAAAAAAATGATCTAGGGTTTAAGCTCCCCTAATAACATTTATTGGTAGTTTGTGGTTCAGCCACATCTCACAGGCCTTTTCTTTTAAATGTAACTTCTACTCTAGAAGCCAGAAGCATTGGTTATATTAGTAAATAAATTTAAGCTTGCCTAAAATCAAGTATTCTTAATAATTCCATCTGTCCTCAACAGCATATATGATAGTTCTTCTTGAGAGGATTATTCCTTATGATAGAGAGAGCATGACAGTGGATATTACACTGGCATTAGAGTCAGATGAAGTGGTTTTAAATTCATTCTCTGCTGATACCTAGCAATGAGAATCTGTGTAAATCATTTCTCTTTCCTGGGCATCAATTTCCTCATGTAATAAATGGAAGTGACTAGATTCAAAGCTCTCCAACTGGAGAATATATTGCATGTTAGATGGATCAGAGTAGGAGGCAACACGTTCTACTTGTATCACATGCTCAATAGCAATATTCCTGTGTCTAAAAATGATCTTTAAGAAGGAGCTAGTTAGGCAGATGGTATGGAAATGTGATTAAGTCAGCTCTAAATTATTTATCACATACTTTGAAACAGAAAGAGCAATACAGTCATAGACTGGTAAGGAAATAAATACAATTCTCCATTGCCTTTATGCGGTCTTCAAAATAAAACAATAAATAATATCTGATATACACCTGTATATGTGTGTGTCTCCATTATTTTATATAGTTTTTCAAAATAATATGATAAATACTTGACATTTGTGGGTATAGACATACACACATTATTGTTTCTGTTGTTCAGTCATTCAGTCATGTCCAACTCTTCACGAAGCCATATGGTGTTTTCTTGGCAAAGATACTGGAATGGTTTCCTATTTCCTTTTCTAGTGGATTAAAGCAAACAAAGGTTAAGTGACTTGCCCAAGATCACATAGCTGAGTTTCTGAGGCTATACACATACACATACATACAAATACATCTATACATACATACCCACATCTATACATGTATTTCCATCTATCCATCTGTCTGTCTATCTGTCGGTCCATCTGTCCATCCATCCATCTATCTCTCTATCTATCTATCTATCTATCTATCTATCTATCTATCTATCTATCTATCTATCTATCTATCTCTGCATGTGCACATATATAATATGATATAGATATATAGCTATATTCATATATAAAATCTGATTTACATCTGTGTATTAACATTTGATTGATATATATGCATGCATAACATATATGTATATAGGTATGTATAGCATCAGATATATGTGTTTATATGCATATAGATGATATTTATATTAATCACAATATAGATTTAATGCACACATATACAAATTATACATGTAAATGTGCATATATGTATATATATACATATATCAGTATATATTGTATTATTTAAAAAAACTGTAAACACTGGAAAATTGGATTGTGTATGTGTGTATGTGTATATATATATATATATGTGTGTATGTATATTTGTGTATGTATGTATGTGTATGTACTATAAAATAGTGGAGATTTCAAAACATATGTATATACATGTGTATACTTGTTTATATGCATGTGTACACATGTATGTGTATATCTGTATCTATATAATTTTTTTTAGAAGCAAATGGTATAATGGATAGAAGGCTTGTCTATTAGCATGGAAAATTTGGTTTTATTCTTGCCCCTGACACATACCCACAGACATTATTCTAAGGCATTAGAGATTTGTGGTCGGCCTACCACAAGTCTGTCCCCACTCTAGCCCATCTACTCATTTGTCAATGTGATCTTCCTGAGGAACAAGTCTTACTAATTCCCTCCAACACAACTCCCCCAGCCACCAAATTCAATAAATTCTAGTCATCCCCTGTCACTTCTAGGATTATATATATATATTGTTTCACATTCAACTTTCTTGAATACTTTCCCTGTCCAGCACACATATCACCTTTCAAGTATTCCTACTCTTTATACCCTACTACATACTCTGTGATCTAGTGACACTGGCCTCCTTGCTGTTCCTTGAACAAGATATTCCTCCTGACTCCAGGCATTTTCCATAGCTGCCACTTATGCAGGAAAACCTCTTATTTCTCATGTGCTTTTCCTGGTTTCATTTATGTTTCAGCTAAGTAAAATTTAAGAAAAAAAAACCCTTCTGGAGGAATCCTTTCCTATTTTTTTCTTAATTCTATAGAATTTTCCTAAAGTCTGGACACACAGGCAAAAATGGCATATTTTCAAGAAATAAAATGAGTGAAATTTTCAACAACATTTAATTTAGTCGGAATATGAACAAATAACATCTTCAATATGATTTCCATCATTTATGATGCAAAGGTTGATGCACCTTGCAAAACTCATTTGAACTCAATGCAATAACTCCATATTGCCATCAATTTTTGCACATTCACTCTTTATGCATTCAATCAAGTATGCTGTATCTATGATTTTCATTGAGTACACCTTCGTCTTTAGCATTCCCCAGAAAAAGAAGTTGCTGAACAACCCAGAGTCTTCAGTAAAACGGTTAATGAGATGTTAATGAGATTTCCTGTGTCCAGACTTTTGGGACACCCTCTAGTGCCTACCCTCTGATAATTATCTCCTATTTATCTTATATACAGCTGATTCATACATAATTATTTGTATATTGTCTCCCCCATTAGTTGTTAGTCCTTGAGAGCATCAGCTGTATTTTATATTTCATTGACTCTGGAGTTTAGCATAGTGCCCATAGTGCCTTTCAAATACCAGGCAACTAAATGTTTATTGAGTGAATACTTTATTGATAATTCACTTATATCCATAAGTTAACAGAGGTTCTATACAGGTATTGTTGAGTTATTTGCAGTTGTGTCTGACTCTCTGTGACCCCAATTTTTGGATGCGGGACTCTTGGCAAAAATAATGGATTGTTTGCCATTTACTTCTGCAGATCATTTCACAGATGAGGAAACTGAGGAAAACAGGTTTGAGTGATTTGGCTAGGGTCTCCCAGCTAATATATGTCTGAGGTCAGTTTTAAACTTAGATCTTCCTTATTCCAGGTCCAGCATTCTATCCAGCTTTCTATACTAATGAAAACACGGCTCTAAAACAAAATTCAATTCACTAAAAATGCACTTATTAATGATCTCTTACTATTCAATCACTTGCAAACATTTATAACCCTAACCTTCACTACTTAACTAATCCTTTTTAAAAATATTTTAACCCTCGACAACTATTTGCCAAAATCCAAGAACATTCTCTTAGTACTAATAGTTTTTTGACCACTGTTGAGCATTTTAACTTCTTTGAAACTCTATATGTTAACATTTTAATTGACATGATTTTGTTATGTTGGCTCTCTTACTATTTTTTCTGACTGCTCATTGTCTACTGTCTTCATGGCCACTTCTTCTATCTTGCCCTAAATATGAGCATTCCTCAATGTTCTGCACATGACTAGCTTCAATATTTATATTCTGTTCTTTGGATAAAGGCAGTTAGTTAGAATAAATAGCTAAACAATCAGTATCAAAAACAAAAAAAGAATAAAGAGATCTTGCTCAGAAAGAAATTTAAAATCTTATAGGTGAATTCAAAAGTATTGTGAATTGGGTTATATTGTAGTAAGATCACAGAATCACAAAAATCTCACAATTGGGAGGGACCTCCAAGGTTATCTAGTATAATTATTTGATGAGGTAGAAGAATTAAATTTGTTCTATTTTTTATAAAGCAGAAAATTTGGAGTGATGAGTAAAAGGTATAAAAGAGGCAAACTTAAGCTTGGCAAAAGAAGAGTTTCATAAGAATTATATCTATATAATTGTGGAGTTGGCTGCCACAGGAAATGGTAGTTTATTCTTTACTTCATGAAACAAAAACTGGTTTGTGGCTGTATTGTAGAAGGGATTCTTCTTCAGTTATGACAGGGACTAGATTGTTCCTGAGGTCCTTTCTAACTAAGAGGTTCTATGACATCTGAACAAAAAATCCTTTCCGTAATAACTACATTAATTGTTCATCCAGGCTTAGATTGAAGGGTCTTGTTGGACAACACACTTCTTCTTGAAGATTATTCTTTCTTCACTTCCGACACATGAAATTTAACTGACATTTGGTGACCCACTTTGAGAACTCCACTTCATTTTTAAAAAATTAATTTATTTTAAACTTAAATATGCAATAAGAAAAGACAAAAAACAGCATAGACTTAAATACTAAGATTTAAATGGAAAAATAAGAAAAGAATAAATAGCATTGCCATGTGTATAGCAGAACATAATAGAGGATTCACATTATACAATAGTAAATTTACATTTCAAGAAAGTCTATATAATAAATACTACACATTATGTTCCAAGCTGTCTATCTTTTCTTTGCTTTCTTGTAAGTTTTCCTTTGCTCTCTGCTGTGCACTTTTCACTTTGTACTTTTTTCTCCCTTCCTCCCTCACCTTGCACTTCCCCCAAGAAGGCTACAATTAAGTGTGTGTCTATGTATGTATATATGTATGTATACATGTGTATATATATATATATACATATATATATATATATACATATAGAGACCTACATGGAGAATATATATGTGTATATGCACACATATTTGAAAATATGCACACACATATATTATATTTGAATACATGCAAACATATACATATGCATATATTTGCAAACATATACATATACTTAAGATATCTATGATCATATGCATATATACACATACACACTCATATTCATCTACGTAAGACTATACTATACTTGTTTGACCTCTTTCTCTGGGGGTAGATAACATGTTCCTTCATAGATCCAAGTCTTTCCCTCTTTTCTAAGTCCACCAATGCAGTTTCCTATACAACAGCAATATTCTGACCTTATACTGTCTAGTTGTTTTAAATAGTCTACCACAATATTGATTAATATGGCTGACATGTAGTGTTGTTTCCCTATGTTTCTCTTCTGATTAAATGTATTTAACTTTAATTTTGTCAGAGATCATGATTACTACTCCTGCTTTTTTTCCCCCACTACACTTTACTACTATTTTTTTTATTTTATGCTTGTGTATATCTCCTATTTCCTATCCCCCCCCCCGACTCCTCTACTTTACATCTACCCACTGTCTAATCCTAAAGGATAAATGGTCAAATAATAAATCATAGAAACAATAATTTAATCAAAGAGAATGATAGTGATGAGACAAAGTACTAAAATTTGTGGCATGCAACCAAAGCAGCACATAGGGGACATTTTGTATCTCTAAATGCTTGCATGAATAAAATAGAGAAAGAGGAGATCAATGAATTGGCCATGCCATTGAAAAAGCTAGAAAAAGGAATAAACTAAAAATCCTCAGTTAAATACCAATTTAGAAATTCTGAAAATAAAAGGAGAGATAAATAAAATTGAAAGTAACAAAGCAATTGAATTAATAAATGAAACCAAGAGTTGGTTTTATTTAAAAAGCAGTAAAATATAAATACATAAATGAATAAATAAAAAAACAATAGATCTTTGGTAATTTTTTTTTAAAAAAAGAAGAAAACCAAATTACCAGTATCAAAAATGAAAAGGGTGAATTAACTACTAATATAGAGGAAATTAAAGCAATAATGAGAAACTATTTTGCCCATCTATATGCTATGGATCTGACAGGTAAGATATCCCTTATTTGCCTAATTTATTTATGGTATCTCCCTTTATGTCTAAATCATGTACACATTTTGACCATATTTGGTATAGGATGTAAGATGTTGGTCTATGCTTAGTTTCTGCCATATTTTTTTCCAGTTTTTCCAATAGTTTTTGTTAAATAGTGAGTTCTCACCCAAGAATCTGGTGTATTTGGGTCTAGGAAACAGTAGATTACTATAATCATTTACTACTGTGTCTTGTGTGCCTAATTTATTCCACTGATCCACCACTCTCTTTCTTAGTCAATACCAAATGGTTTCCAGGATGACTACTTTACAATATAGCTTTAGATTTCAGCTTGGTCACCTTCCTTTGCATTTTAAAAAAATGTTCCCTTGATATTCTTGACCTTTTGTTCTTCCAGATGAATTTTTTTTTCTAACCCTATAAAATATTTTTGATAGTTTCATTGGCATAGCACTGAATAAGTAAACTAATTTAAGTAGAATTGTCACTTTCCTTCTATTGGATCAGCCTACCTATGAGCAACTGATATTTTCCCAACTATTTAGATCTGACTTTATTCATATGAAAAGTGTTCTTCAATGGTGGTCATATAGTTCCTGGGTTTCTCTTGGGAGGTAGACTCCCCCAAATTTCATATTGTCTACAGTTATTTTAAATGAAATTTCTCTTTCTATCTCTTCTGGGAGGGCCTTGTTGGTAAAATAGAGAAAAAGCTGATGACTTATTTGTGTTTATTTTATATCCTGCAACTTTGCTAAAGTCATTAATTGTTTCAAGTATTTTTTTAGTTGATTCTCTAGGATTCTCTAAGTATACCATCATATTTTCTATAAAGAGTGATAGATTTGTTTCCTTATTCCTCATTCTAATTCCTTCATTTTCTTGTTCTTTATCTTACTGCTAAAGCTAATATTTCTAGTACGATATTGAATAACAATGGTGATAATGGACATTCTTCTTTCATCCCAGATCTTATTGGAAATGTTTCTAGCTTACATGCATTCCATATATTGCTTGCCTTTGCATTTAGATAGACACTGCTTACCATTTTAAGGAAAATTTGTAGCAGCTTTTTGTGGCAGCAAAAACTTGGAAATTGAGGGGATGCCCATCAATTGGGTAATGGGTGGCCAAGTTGTGGTATATGAATATAATGGCACACTACTGTGCTATAAAAAAAAAAATGAGGAGGAGGCAGATTTCAGAAAAACCTGGAAAGACTTACATCAAGTGATGGTTAGTGAAGTGAGCAGAACCAAGAGAATATAGGGCACAGTAAAAGCAAAATTGTATCTTGATCAACAATGAAAAACTTAGCTTTTCTCAGTAATCCAACCATATAAGACAGTTCCAAAAGACTCATGATGGAAATGCTATTCACACCCAGAGAAAAACTATGCAGTCCCAATGTAGATCAAAGTATAATATTGTCATTTTTTTCTTTTTTTTCCTTCTTGTGATTTTTCCCTTTTGTTTTGAGTGTTCTTTCACAACATGACTAATGTAGAAATATGTTTAACATGATTATACATGTAAAACCTAAAAAAAAAGTATAAAAAGCTTCCTTTTCATATCCTTTGACCATTTATCAATTGGGAAATGACGTATATCCTTATAAATTTGATAAGATTTATTTTGTTTGTCTTGTTAGTATTTGATATATGAGACCTTTATCTGAGAAACTGTCTATTTAAAAATTCACCAATTTTCTCCTTTCCTTCTGATCTTGGCTACATTTTTTTTATTTGTATGAAACATTTATTATAATTTAGTGTAATCAAAATCATCCATATTGCTTGTTTATTCATAAAGTTTTCTCCTATGAGTGAATCTGTTAGGTAATATGATGTTCTTCTAATTTTTTTGTGATATCTCCATTTATATCTAGGTCATGTATCCATTTTGATCTTATCTTACTACATGGTTTAAGATATTGTTATATGCCTATTTTTTCCAGATTGCTTTGCAGTTTGCTATATAATTTTTAACAAATCATGAATTACCTATTTTACTTTTTAATAAAAGCAGGTTTCAGTTTTATTTATTAGTATGATAGCTTTTTTACTTTCATTTTTTAATATCTCCTTTGTTTTTCAGAATTTCTAATTTGGTATTAAATTGGAGGGTTAATTTTAGCTTTTTTAGTTATGTGCTTAATTAATTGATCTTCTCTTTCTCAATTTGATTCATGTAAGCATTTAGAGATTTAAAAATTCCCATAAGGACTTGTATCCCATAAATTTTGGTATCTTATCTCATTATTTTAATTTCCTTTGGTGAAATTGTCAATTGTTTCTATGATTCATTACTTGACCCACTCATCCTTTAGGATTAGATAAATTAGTTTCTAATTATTTTTTAGTCTATTTTTCCATGGCCCTTTATTACATGTAATTTTTATTGCATCATGATCTCGAAAGGATGCATTTGATATTTCTGCCTTTCTAAATTGGATTGTGAGGTTTTTATGCCCTAGTAGTGATCACTTTTTGTGTAGGTGCCATATACCACTGAGAAAAAGATATATTCCTTTTTATCCCCATTCAATTTTCTCCAGAGGTCTATCATATCTATTCTAAAATTTTATTCAGCTTAACTTTCTTCTTTTTATTTTGTGATTAGATTCATCTAGTTCTGAGAAGGTGTGGTTGAGGTTCACCACTACTATAGTTTTGCAATTATTCCTATAACTCATTAACTCTTCCTCTAAGAATATGGATGCTATATCACTTAGTGCATATATGTTTAATATTGATATTACTCCATTTTCTATGGTACCTTTTAGCAAGATGTAGTTTCCTTCCTTATCTCATTTAATTGGATCCATTTTTTTTTTCTAGATGCAAGATTTCTTTTTTTTTTTTTATTTTTACCTAGGTGAATATCTAAGAACAATAGGGGAATTGCTTGCAAATAAATAGACAACCAAATAAATAAAGTACTGGAGAGGAAAGTAGGGGTGGGGGTGGGGTACTCCCAGGAGAGGCAGGGACATCTTTGCATAGTTCAGAAATGAACACCAGGTGGCAGCGATTTGAAATACGGATTCTCAGCAGAAACGCAGCATTTGCAAAAACCAAGAAAAGGGAGAGAAGTTTTGAGGAAGAAGAGGAGCAAGTTTGAAGGTGACTATGTCTTTTTTTTTTTTTTTAACAGAGATTGTGCTGTGAACCTTTCATCCTCTCTAGGGGGGACGAGGAACTGAGTGTTTTACATGATCTGCCTGGGCATTCCATACCCAGTCATTCCAGACTGAGACACTCCTTTGTTGCTGCCCATCTGCAGGCCTATTAAATTCTGTCCTTGGCGAAGCTGCTCTTCAGAAAACTCTCTCCAGTTCTGCTGAGCTTTCCTGTGAAACCACGATGGTTCCCCTCTGTAGCAGCCATCATCCTTTGTGACAGCTAAGCTGCCCAATGCCATCAAGGTCCTCTGCACAGCAGCCTTGTCTTTCCCTTCCCATAGATCCACAGTCTGAAAAATATCTGTGGTCCTGACTCCACAGATTTTAGTAGCCTTTAAAAACTGAGAGATTTGCTCCATCTGCTTTAAAGCCATTTTTGACTCTCAGCTCTTTGGGATTGGCTCTTGTCCTGTTGGATGTAAACTATTTATCAACTTGCACAGCACCGTTACACCCATTAACCAGTTCTGAAAATCGGTCCAGCCAGGGAATGGGTGTTTGAAGTCCTCTCCACATTGCAGAATAATCCAATCCACTAATCTATTCTCCAAGTCCTGATCATACTTCTGTTCGATCTTTTCCTGCACCTCCCGGCTTAAACCATAGCTTGGTCCCCTGTTAGCTATCTCTGGAAGAGAAACTAATTGGATCCATTTTTGCTTTTGCTTTGTCTGTGATCAGGATTGCTACCTCTGATTTTTTTTTTTTTTTGGTTTTTACTTCAGTTGAAGCTTAATATATTCTGCTCTAGCCTTTTACTTTTAATCAGTGTGTATCTCTCTGCTTTAAATGTGCTTCTCATAAGCAACATATTGTAGGATTCTGGTTTTGTAATCCACTCAGCTCTCTGCTTCCGTTTTAGGAAGAGTTCATCCCATTCACATTCACAATCATAATTACTGTGTATTTCTCTCCATCAGATTTTCCCCCCGCCTTGTAGTTTACCCTTATCTCTTCCCTTTCACCCTGCCTCTCTTCACCAGTGTGTTATTTCTGACTACAACCACCCCCAATGTGCCCTCCTTTCTATCAGTGCCACTTCCCTTTACTTAATCCTCTCCCCTGCTACTTCCTAATAGGTTCAGATAAATTTCTATGCCTGACTGAGTGTGTATATTATTCCCTCTCTGAGCCAAATGTAATGAGAGTAAGGTTCACACAAGTCTCATATCTTCCCTCTTTCCCTATTCTGTAATAGGTCTTTTGTGGCCCTTCATGTGATGTAATTTGCTCTAGTCTTCATCCCCCTTTCCTCTTCTCCAAGTACAATCCTTTTCTTCATGACTCATGTTTTTTCATATCAACACATCAAAATCAACGTAGACCCATATCCTCTGTCCAAGTATATACTCTTTCTAACTGCCCCAATAGGGATGCAGTTCTTAAGAGTTATAAGTATAATCTTCCCACATAGGGGTGCAAAGTTTATTTTTTTTTGAGTAGCATTGTTATTTATTTTCTTTCCTGTTTACCATTTTATAATTCTCCTGAGTCTTGTATTTGAAGATCAAATTTTCTGTTGAGCTCTGGTCTTTTCATGAGGAAAGTTTGAAAGTCCACTATTTCATTGAATCTCCACCTTTTTCCTTGAAAGATTATGTTCAGTTTTTCTGGGTAGTTGATTTTTGATTGTAATCCAAACACCTTTGCTTTCCAGGATATCATATTCCAAGCCTGCTGATCTTTTAATACACAAGCTGCTAAATTCTATGTAATCCTGACTTTGGCTCCTTGATATTTGAATTCTTTCTTTTTGGCTGCTTGCAGTATTTTCTCCTGCATCTAATAATTCTGGAATTTGGCTACAACATTCCGTGGAGTTTTCATTTTGAGATCTCTTTTAGGAGGTGATCAGTGCATTCTTTCTATGACTATTTTACCCTCTGGTACTAGGCTATCAGGTCAATTTTCTTTGATATTTTCTTGAAAGATGCCGTCCAGCCTTTTTGCTTTATCATGGTTTTCAAGTGGTCCAAAAATTCTTAAAGTATCTCTCCTTGACCTATTTTCCAGGACAGTTGTTTTCCCAATGAGGTATTTTACATTTCTTTCATTCTTTTGATTTTCTTTGACTGATTCTTGATGCTTCATAGAGCATAGAGTCATTAGCTTGCCCAATTCTAATTTTTAAGGAATCATTTTCTTCATTTAGCTTTTATGCCACTTTTTTCATTTGCACAATTCTACTTTTAATGAGTTTTTTTTTTCAGTGTATTTTTTTTTTTTGATTTGGCCAATTCTATTTTTTCAGGAGTTGTTTTGATCAGTCAATTTTTGAGCTTCCTTTTCCAAAGTGTTTACTCTTTTTTTCCTAATTGTCTTGCCTAACTCTCATTTCTTTTCCAAATTTTTCTTCTACTCTCTTACTTGATTTTTATAATCCTTTTTGAGCTCTTCCAAGAGGACTTTTTGGGCTTTAGACCAATTCATATTCTGAGTTTATGTTTTGATCTTCCCTGTCACCATAGTAGATTCCCATGGCCAGAGCTTTGTTTGTTTGTTTGATTTTTACTCATTTTTAAAAGGTAAGCTTGCCTTCTGGGGTCTGGGGGGTAAGGGGGGGGGCACTATTTCAGGATTCTAGCACTGGAGACCAAGGGCCTGGTCACTAGCTGTCTGCACCAAGGCCTCTGGGGCTGGTAGCTTGCCCACTACACTAGGTTGTCCCAGCATATTCATACTTGTTATTCCCTGGGTTCCGTGGCTGGCAATTTACCTGCTTTCCTGGGGCTGAAGACTTCACAGCTGTCCTGCTGTGCCACTGGCCTGCTGGGTCATAACTGAGGGGCCTCAGTTCCTGACCTGTTTTGTGGCTTGAGAACCTCCCACTGGTTTGCCCAGACACTCTCAAAACTGGATTGTGTTCCCCTTTTTCCTAAGTGAGGCAGACATTTCCTGAATTTCTTTTTAGTTATCTGGGGCTTGAAAATTGTTTCACTCCATCAGTTTCTCCATAATTCTTTTAGAGGCTCGATTTAACATTTTCCTGAGGAAAACTGGAGAGTTCAGGCAGCTTCCTGGCTTATCTATGCCATCTTGGCTCTGAACACCATTACTCCATTTTTTTTTCCTATTAAACTTCATCCTACTTAATCTAGGCCAGTGGGTCTTGTTAGGATCTTTTTTACAACCTGATTTTGCCATGCAGTATTTCCAATCTCTGAGTTTTTGTTTTTTTGTTTAGTGTATTTGACAATCACGCCTTTATCCATATCATTGATAAAAAAATGTTTAAACCACTTAGAACCAAATTCAGATACCTAAGGAAATTCAGGAAAGCTCACCTTCTAAGACAATATTGAACAATTAAATTAAGTTCATTATTCAGTCATTCAAGCTGTTTCAAATCCCCCTAAAGTGCAATGATCCACTCTTCATGGACCTTTCCTAATTCTCTGTAATGACTATTTCCTTTTCTTGATGATAGCTTACTAGTCTTTTAAATTTTATAACTTCAGAGTCCATGTAACTGGATCAATTAATATACATAGGAAAGGAGGGGAAAAGTTATATTTTGAAAGAAAATTTAAAAATTCGATTTGGGATGTTTTCAGTTCTGAGTGTCAGCTTCACATCTAGGTGAAGCAGACATTTGGAATGTAAAACTGGAATTCTGCAGAAAAAGTAGAACTGTTTATAAATAAATATATCTAATAAATATGAATAAAATGTATGTGATAATTGATCACTTCAGGCATGCTAATGTTTTAGACTTT
This sequence comes from Phalanger gymnotis, assembly GCA_028646595.1. NCBI lineage: Eukaryota > Metazoa > Chordata > Mammalia > Diprotodontia > Phalangeridae > Phalanger > Phalanger gymnotis. The sequence goes on from CM053626.1 coordinate 269,791,376, forward strand.
CCAGACCCAAAAACATAGCTTGATGAGAAAAAGACCAAGAATAAAGCCATGAGGAATATCCACAATTAGGAAGCATGTAGAAGTAGGTGAACCAATGAAGAACTTTAAGTAGTTTTTTTTCCTGAGAAACTATTTTGCTGCATTCTAGTCAAAAAAGCTCCATAATCTTCTTAAATTACCATCCTAATTTAAAAAAAAAAACAAAACAAAAAGCCCTATAATGTTTCCTATTGATAAACAATTTCATATGAATAAGCAAAATAATATTCAAGAACCTCAGATCTTAAACCTTCTGAAATTCTACTAGTCTTCTATTCTTATCCGAAGTTACTCGCTAAAATAAGCCTTCCATACAGTTAATATTGATCATAATTCATTATCTGAACATGTCTTGTGCTTTGCCATTAACAGTATTTATATCACATTCAGGAGTCAGTTCAATTTTGCTTGCTAAGTATATGTCTATGAAACAGACACAAATAAATAAGGATAAGCTTTCTTTGCTCATGCACCATTGTAAAATAGATTGATTTTTTCCCGTATGATAAAATTCAAATACAAGCATTGTCCCAAGTATCTAAAATTTTTCTCACATAAAAGCAAGGGAAATATAACAGCTCAGTGATGGATTTGGAGGAATTGCTGCTGTTAAGTATAGCAATTCAAAGAGAATTGAGGACATACAGCCTAAGAACCTCAGAATGACATAAAATATGGACATTTCATTGGATTCATCATTGTTACTGGACTAAAATTCTTTATGTGTCACAACCCTAGCCATTGACCTGATATCGTTCCAACTAAGTGGAAGTTTCTTCTTTACAGATTTGTTGCTATTGAGAGTCAGCCTGAGGGGATAGGCACTATGATGAAAGACATTGCAGAGAAAGAAAGAGTTGTGACAGTATAAGAAATTGTCAGCAGAATGGGAAGTAGACATGTAAACCAAGTTCCCAGGAATAGAACACTGGCCATAATCAAGAGCTGCATCCAGGTTAATTGTGTACAAGACTTTGGTTTTGAAAAACTCAGGCCAAGACAGCTATTTTTATTTATTTATATAGCCACAGATGAAAACACCAAGAAGAGTTCATTAAAAATAACTAAAAGAAAGGCACAGCAAATAATTTTGTCTTCTCCAAAATTTTAATATTAATTATTAAATTAAAAGAAAGGAATTAAGGCTTCCCTTAACTACCACTCTCTCTTATATTTATATATCTTATCTTTAAAGCAGATAGGAAGGACCACAGTTGCAAAGATATTCACCCATTGGGCACTGAATATTGTTATAACAAATTACAGAAAACTTTCTAGATTGTGGCTTTTGGGTTATGAAACCAAATATAATTTATTGAAGGGTCAAGAACCACTGGATCAGGAAATGGTAGCTCATATATTTATGATATCCTTATCCTCTCCAGGAATCCCACTCAGTTATAATACTCATAAGAGGAAAAAAAAATGACAATAAAAAATGGATGTTATTGAAACAAGGAATATGGGGTAGATTCTAAGCTCCTTGAAGACAGGGACTATCCTTTGCCTTTTCTTTTTTGTATCCCTAGCATGCACCACAGTGCTTGGCACATAGTAATTGATTAATTTACTGATTGGATAAATATTTAAAATAATTCCAATTTGTTAAACCTAAAATCTACTTCTAAAATATTTATTATGAATTTGTTTTATTTTTTAAATCAGTTATAGAGAGGCAGCTAAGTGCTACACTGGATAGACAACTGAACTTGGCTCCCAAAAAGACCTAAATTCAAATTTGTCCTCACACACTTAGTAGGTGTGTGAATCTGGATATTAATTTAATTTCCCTCAACCTCAGTTTCCTCAAATATAAAATGTGAATTATAATACTACTTACCTCACAGGGTTTGGGTGAGTATTGAATCAGGTCATACCTTCAAGAACTTGGCAAATGTCAAAACACAAATGTTAGATCTCTCTTTCTCTCCCTCCCTCTCTTTCCCTCTCCTTCCCTCTCTCTCTATCTCCCCCCCTCCTCTTTCTGTCTCTCTCACACGCACACACACACACACACACACAAACACACACACGAACACATACAACAAGGGGCAAAAAAAAAGCTATTAAAGCAGTAATTACAAACAAGCAAACAAGATCACTTTTGGGGGGAATTCTCTAAAAGCATATCCAAATAAAAACTATGTGGACAGTGACATATTGCTATCACTATGGCATGTATGAATATCACCACTGCCCATGAAGTTTGGACTTGAATATGGAGCACCTTGAACAACTCTCTCACACTACTACTCTGCCTTGAGTCGTTCTTCAATAGCAAGTATATCATTCCCTCATACTAATACATATCTAATTGATTCTGAACCCTGGCTTCCAACATCCAAACCTTATTTTCATTCATAACTTCCAATTCTTTTACTTTTATCTACCTCAATCCCTATCACTACCCCCCCTTCCAACCAAATAACCAATTTGATAGCTTCCCACAACTTACACAGTGTTTTCTGGAATGCCTGCTTGGTAAAGAAACTTGCTTTCATCTAAAATATTTTCCTATTATTGGTATAGGGAATTCCCAATGCCTGGTGAGGAAACTTTTTGTACCCCAAAAATCACTAAATCAACAACCATCATTTATTTACTGATGATTATGATATCATTTATATAGCACTTTATGGTTTTGCAAATCATTTTGCATGTTATCCCATTTAGTTCTCATAACAACCATATCAAGTAGGTGCCACATAACCATTTCACATTTGAGCAAAATGAGGCTAACAGAAACTTTTACTCGACTATGATCGCAGCCAGTATTTGTGAAAGAAATTATCTGAATAACCAATAAATTGCTGACTTTAAAATAACGTTTAGTAAAGTTATAACATACCAAATATTGATGAAAAGGAAATCAGGATATAATGAGGTAAATTGGCAAAGGTGTTGTGTTGCTGTGCTGTGTTTGTCCTGTGTTCTCAAAGAGGACCATGACATCAGGGAAATGATGGACATGACTTGCAGTTGACTTTGATTTGAATGAGGAAGGGCTGTGCAATGTCACCAGCCTCACTTTCTCCTCCAGAGCCATCTGGGTCCAGTGGCCTGATATTCACCAGGACTACTAGAGATGGCCTAGGATGAGGGGAGACTCTGGCCCTTTCAGGCTAAGGTCTTCTCATGTTCTCACTTTGAGTGAGGTAACACTCATTCCGTGAATAGGCCTCTTTAAGAAATTAATCAAGGAATGGCCCCTTTTATCAAAACTCAAAAAAAAAAAAATCCAACTGGGAGGAGAAGACCCTCAGGGTTCCTGGCAAAAAGAGAATTAGTGACTATTTAGCATTTACATTCACTCTCTGCAAGGAGGGCAGGGACCTATTGTCCAATCTATGAGTTTCAGAATGACTTGGCTTTAAGACTTGGTTTTTGAGAAAGAAATCCAGACACTAAACTAGGAGTTAAGGAGGAAGCCTTAGGCTATGGAAATGTAACTCCCTTTGGGCAGAGGAGGTGGGATAAGAAGAAGGATAAGGAGAGGGAGAAGGAGGAGAAGGAGGGGGAAGAAGAGGGAGAGAGAGAGATGGAGAGTGAGGGTACTCACAGGTTGTGTTTGTCATTCATTCTCAAAAAGGAGCATGACATCAGAGAAATGATGGCATGACTTGCAGTTTACTTTGATTTGAGAGAGGGAGGGCTGTGCAAGGTCACAGCCTCACTTTCTCTTGCAGAGCCATCTGGGTCCAGTGGCTAGATATTCATCTGGACAACAGGAGATGGTCAGGATACTATGGGAGACCCTGGACCTTTTAGGCTAAGTTCTTTTCATGTATTCACTTAGAGTGAGGTAATGCCCACTCAGTGAATAGGCCTCTTTAAGAAGTGAGTCAAGGGATAGCCCCTTTGAAAAGAATCAAACTGGGAGTGGAAGATCCTCAGGGTTACCTACAAAAAGAGAAACAGTTACTATTTACTCTCACTCTGAGCCAGGAGGGCCTAAAAAATATCTGGTCAAACAGTTTTTAAATTTTTTTTAAATACTAAATTGGCAAAGCTATAGACGAATGTGATATACCAGTGTAGACATCAAAATCTTTTAAGGTGACTTCTAGAAGATACCAGTGTGAACAATTTAATAGAGCTAATTTGCTCCAAAGTCTACTTGGTGACCAACTTGGGAAGGAAAACTTCATTGAATGACCAATGACCAAAGAGCATCTGTATTTCCTTATAAAATGGAAATAAATTAATTTGGGGATGCAGGCATGGTAGAAACCTCAAATGCTGTTAGAAAGAGAAGTGTAGGAGAGTTAGAAAAGTTAGAAAGTGTTATATAAATCATAAATATTATTATGAAGCCTATTTTCTGCCAAAGATCAAGAAACTAATTCTTCACTTGATGTAATAAGCAATCAGTGTCTCTTAGAATTTGTGAAAGAGGAGACAAATCTAACATGAGTTTTTCATTTTGGAAAAGCAAATAAAGTGATGAGAAGGATCCCATGAGTAAAGAACTTAAAGAGAAGATAACTCTAGTATTAAGTCAAGACTTCATAGAGGAGATAGGGCATAATCTGGGCCTTGAAAGACAATTTTTGTACTGTTATTTGTGTGTGCGTGTGTGTGCGTGTGTGTGTGTGTGTGTGTGTGTGTGTCTTTATGTTAATTCTTTGATTATGGAGAATGCGTTTCAACCTGTTTGTTCTTTGCATTCACAGTAGAGAACCCTATGGAGCATGGAGATAGAGTGGGGTATATATCTTGTTTTGTTGTGCTCTTTCCTTCCCATATTCTTTGATGTAGCTGTGTTTACACCAAAACAAACAAGCAAACAAAAACAAATGTGATCATATTAATGTTATGCAAAATGCCTAGAGAATGACCATTCCCAAAGTTTGTTGAGGAACTAAAAAGGAGAAAAATTCTGACCATATCACTCTTCAGAAGCAACCTATTCCTACTAATGTAAAATATAATGTCCTCACCTAGGCATGTAAAATACTCTGCAGCAAACACAACCTAGCCTACCTTTCCAGGCTTCCTGTACAACATTCTTTCCTTTCCCTTCTATATTCCAACCAAACTAGCTTCCTTGTTTACTGTGAATTCAGCACTTTTTTTTTTCTTTTTGCTCTGAAGGAGAAGTCAACTGGAGAATCAAGGAAAAGGTTCATAAATGAAGTGAAAAATGATCAAAGCCTTGAGGGACAGTAGCTTATTTTATTATCGTAGTATTGATATGTGTGCCTATTTATGTTTATGTAAATTTTTAAAAGTGAGAACTATTTGAAATATATACTTCATTCTCTTCTTAGAACATGCATCTTTCCTTGAGTCTCAGCTAAAGTGCCATGTACTACAGGGAGCCTTTCATAATTTTTTTGTTGTATTCATACTTATTTCTTGTCACATTGTTTCCCTTCAATGGCATACAACCTCTTTGCAGATGGGGGCTTTTTTATTATGTATTTGTATTTCCAATGATTTTTATGGAGTAGGCTCTTAATAAATACTTATTGGATTGGATTTGATGTATCTTATGCAAAAAAAATTACCATGAAGTTGTGTTTGCTGGTTCAAGTTCTCTCTGACATATTCTTGAGCTCCATTGCTGACAAATACTGTGAGAGTTTATGATGTCTTATACAATGTGGAAAGAAAGGATGTATAAAATGAAAGGGTTGTATTAGATCTCTCTTCTCTCTACAAAGCAAAATCTTATGAACTGCCATAACATATTTGGCACCATAAGTCATAACAAAGTCACTGAGGGAAGTTGCGCTAATGTAAGAAGTCAAAGAAAACTGTTTAATGTGTCATCAGAGTTCTCTTAATGAAGCCAGATTTCCTAAGTAGTTCTTAATTATTTTGATTTTTCCCCATTGTTATCAATCCTTTGGTTAAAAAAAAATCTTTCCATGTTTAGCATTATTTTTTAATAATAAACTTCAACATTTCTGGCATGCAAGACAAGATACTAGAGTATAAATATGAACTACAGATAGATATAGGTAAAATAACATATTCTAACACATCCTTAACACTTCTAGATCCACAATCCTTTCCCCCTGAAATTTCTTAGAAACTAATTAAGAATGATATTTCTAAGGATCTCAGAACTATTAAAAGCCAGCATGAAGACTTAGGACTCAGATGTGACACTATTACCGCCAACATTCGTAATATGTTATTAAAAGTATTGGTTGGGTCAAAATTCACAATAGCCATTAACACTTGTACTAGATTCTATTGCTCTAGTAAGGGTAAAACATGAACAACCCATCAAACCAAAGTAGATTATCTTACAATATTGCATATTCTAAGAGGAGAATAGATTACATATTCTAGGCATTTCTTATTTTTAAGAATTTACATAAATTCTTAACTAAGAATTTACACAAATTACATAAATAAATAAATAAGAATTTACATATAGGCATACAAACTCTGTGGGTCTGAGACCACTACTCACATTAAAAATAAACAGAGACTGTTCTTCAGAAAAGGCAAAAAAAGAATTTATTGCTTTCTCATGAGAAAGGACACACCCAGCATGGCCCAAGACAATGCCAGCAAATGTGTGTGTGTGTCTTGCATACAGCTTAAAGCAAGCTATATAAACCCTAACACAGAGTTCCTCCACTCTCTAATGGCTCCTCTTCCCATTGACTGGGTTTGGAGCTTACATTCTAAATGTGGAATCTTTTCCCAGCAACAGAGAACAAAGAATAAAAAGATAGGCATGAGGCCAAGGACTGGTATTCAGCAAAAAGGCAGTAAAAGCTAGATAAATAGGATCTTCCAGGTGTCTGTCTACTGATGTAATTTCTTATCTCTACTTTCTCAGCAGAACAGTTTCTAAAAATATAGAAGCAGTGCAGGGTGGGGGTGGGAGAGGTAAGGTCTTGTCCCATACTGAGGTGGCTTCACTATTTCAGCATTCCACTCAATATCAATACTACAATAATAAAATAAGATACTGTCCCTCAAGGCTTTGATCATTTCCCAATTCAATTATGAACGCTTTCCTTGATTCTCCAGTTGACTTCCCCTTCAGAGCAAAAAAAAAAAAAAGAGTGCTGAATTCACAGTAAACAAGGAGGCTAGTTTGGTTAGAATATAGAATGGAAAGATAAGAATGTTGTACAGGAAGCCTGGAAAGGTAGGCTAGGGTGTGCTTGCTGTGAAATATTTTACGTGCCTAGGTGAGGACATTATATGTTACATTAGTAGGAATAGGTTGCTTCTGAAGATTCTCAAGCAGTGGAGTTATATGGTCAGAATTTTTCTCCTTTTTAGTTCCTCAACAAACTTTGGGAATGGTCATTCTCTAGGCATTTTGCATAACATTAATATGATCACATTTGTTTTTGTTTGCTTGTTTATTTTGGTGTAAACCCAGCTACATCAAAGAATATGAGAAGGAAATAGCAAGACAAAACAAGACACATAGCCCACTGAATGCAAAGAACAAACAAGTCCAAAATTCAAAATGCGTTCTCCATATCAAGGAATTAACATAAGCACACACACACACACACACACACACACACACACACACACACACACACACCACAAGCACAACAGTACAGAAATAAGGTATTGTCCTTCAAGGCCCAGATCAGGTCCTATCTCCTCTATGAAATGTGCTTAATTCTCCAATTATCTTCTCTCTAAGTCCTTTACTCATGGGATCCATCTCATCACTTTGTGATCTCTTCTTCTAAAATAAAAAAATACATGTTAGATTCCTCTCCTCTTTCACAGATTCTAGTAGACACTGATTATTTATCCCCCCAGTTCTCGTTCTGTCCACCTTGGAAAGAGAACTCCTCCCTGTTAATAAGAATTACATCCAGATTAGTTTCCATTTTTTAATTGCTCTATCTTTTAACAAATAAAATTGTCATTAAGACAAGTGAAGAAATAGCTTCTTGAACTTTGGCAGAGTGTGGGCTTCATAGCAACACATATGATTTATACAGTACTTCTTATGTGCAAGGCACTTTGCGATTGTTAGCTTTTGGTCCTCAAAACAACCCTGGTATGTAGGTGGTATTATTATACCCATTTTACAAACGAGGAAATTGAGGCAAATGATAAGTAAATTGCTCAGGGTCATACAGGTAGCAAGAGACTGAGGCTAGATTTGTTTTTTTTTTAATTTTTAAAATTTGAAATTTTTTTGCTTTATTTTTTCCCCACAATAACAAATTAAGAAAATTTTTATTATACATTTTTATAATATTTTGTTTCAAATTTTTCTCCTCTTTCCCACCCCTTCCCCTTAAACAGTTTGATATAGTCCATACATATGCCATCATGTAAAACATATTCCCATATTCATCACAGCTATGGAAGAAGAAACAAATCAAAAGTAAGAAAAACCATGAAAAAGAAGAAAATAAATGGAAAAAATTCTTGATCTGTATTCAGAGTCCACTCCTTCTGGATCTGCAGACTTACCTAGTACTGAGCTGGGATCCTAGTAGTGGTGTCTGGTATGTGCTAAGGCCCAGTGGGGTTTCTGCCTTTCCCCAGGGCTACACAGAAGCACATAAAAGTCTGTCTCCTGGAGGTTGCCTGCCTGCCCAGAGCCCCACAGCACATGGACTTCCAGTTGTAAGAGGTTGCCCTTCCTGGGCAATGCTGAAGCACTAGGAGGTCTGACCACAGCAGAAAGCCACCTGCTCAGGGCTGTGCCTAAGCATGACTGATTCTTGGAGCTGGAGTCTGCTGGTTCCTCTGGCTATGCTAGGGTATACAGGGGTATTGGCATTTGCCTGCTCCACCACACTGGGGCTCAGTTTCTCCTGCTAGTGTGCTGAGATAGGACTTGCTGCTGGCTTGCTGGGATACTTCCTGTTCTGGAATGCCCTCACCTTTTACCCAAGTGATACAGACCTTTCTTGTTGATCCTTAAAGTCTCCCGGGCTAAAAGACCACTCCATCCTATCTTTCTGATGCCTTTGCTGTTTCAGGATTTGTTCTGAGGTGCTAGTGAATAGTTATTTGGTTGTTTGGAGGTGAGAGAGCTACAGAGGTTTATTGCTTACTCCATCATCTTGGCTCCTGGAAGCTCTGAGGCTAGATTTGAACCCAGGTCTTCCTGACTCTAGCCCTAGTGCTCTATTTACTTCACCTCTTGTTCCAGAGTATTAGAGGGCAATTATACTCTCTCATGCTTTTATATATGTCTTAGAGATGCCTCTGGAGGAGAAAGTGAGCCTGGTGACCTTGCACAGTCCTGCCTCACTCAAATCGAAGTCAATTGCAAGTCATGTCATCATTTCCCTGATGTCATGTTCCTCTTCGAGAATGAAGGACAAACACACACAATGTGTATTGAGATATCTTTCTTAAAATTCTATTCTATTTCTTTTTTTTTTTCTGTCCCGGTCATCTATTGCATGTTCAGATGACATATAATCCTCTGTTTCTCTCATTCTCATCATCTATCTTCTCCCAAACACTCGGCTTTCTGAATGGCCTGAAAAAATGCCTTCTTATGCCTTTCACACTTTGAAATTTAAAAATCTTTGCCTGTGTCCAATATTTCATCTGAAAACAGGAAAGAATATACACCACAGAAGATACAGAAGCAATAGGAGAACCATGTACTTAGGAACTATTGACAGGGTAAAAAATGCCTTGTAGCTACTTTTCAACTTAGAGACTCTTATCAGTTCATCTTCCTCACTCAAAAAACCAGAGAAAGAAACTGACTGAATTGAATCTATGAGTATCATTAACATGTTAACTCAATTCTTGCCTAACAACCAGTCAAAAAGTCTTTTGTCATCCCATGGTAAGTGGAGAGGAAGCAGTCACAGAATCACAGAACAAGATCCAAAGTACAGAGCATAGCCCCCTTTGAAAACAATTGCAGGGACATAATCTCAGTAAATACTCTTGTGCTCCTAGGAATGAGCCTTCGTTTATCAGTCTCCTCTACACCACAAATATAGATTTAGCGATAAGTACGTTTTGCACACTGTTACATAAAAACGACTTTTCTCCAATAAAGCAAAGTCTTTTCTTTGAAAAATGAAAATTAAAAAAAAATATTGAATAGAATGGTTACCAGTATTTTACATGGTTTTATTTCTCCCACATTTAATAAAGTCATAATTTCCACAAAAATAATTTCAAATAGGCTATATGCTTTTGGGAGGAAAAAAAAAACTATTTGAAAGAATGATGCACTGCCTGTCAACAGATCCAAGCTCTAGTTTCTATTCCAGTACTTCCTGGACATGTAGCAGTGCCCAAATCATTTATCCTACAAGTCTCAGACTCCTCATCTCTCACCTGATTTATCTCACAGGGAAATACTTATAAATTCTAATGTGAATGTTAGCCCATTCTATTCAAATTAGCCTCCTTGATATGCCACATACGCTCTACATTTCCAGTATTTGTGCCATTGTAAAGAGTCTGTCTCCTATACCTACAGAGGGTCATTTTTTCCCTCAGTTCTGCCTTTTGGAATGCCCAAATCAAGGATCAGATCCAAAGCAATTATCTTTATGAGGTCTTTCATAAATCTATTAACAGAAAGTGCTTCCACTTCCTACAAAATTCCTTACAGTTAGTATATATTTTCTATTTCCTTATTTGCATGCATGTTTTTCTCTAGAAAAATGTAGACTCCTTACTGTCAAAGGTTCTATTGTCCTTGTCTTTGTTTCCATAATGTTCATTTAGCACGTAGATGACATGGAATAAATGCTTGCTTATTTTATTTGAATTAAATTGAATACTAAAATAAAGACTGAAAAAATGGAGTCACAGAGAAAAAATAAATTGGATTACAGGAAATTAGAGAAAATTTTATATATACGTAGGTATGAATGTATATGTATACATACACACACACGTATATATATATATGTATATATGTACATATATATATATTCCATCACATAAAACATCCAAGCTCTTTAATAAAAAGAAATCATAAATTTATATTTGAGATAGAATTATTTGTCCCCTTTGATTAACCAATTAATATATTTGAAATACTGGTACCTATTGGACCTAAATTCATGAGCTCATTGAAATATACAAAAAGGTTTCATATTATCTTTCTATGAGAAACATTGATTGCAGTGTATTATGGGAATATTTCCTGAGGGCATTCACATTAAATGCTTATTTAATTCAATAAGATTTGTATCAGTAGGACTGTTGAGATCTTGGAATCAAATCCTTGATTTGAGTTTGTGGTTCTGAAAATGGAAAGGAAAAACTACTTAAAACAATTATTGTAGCTGTCATCACAGTATCTGCTCTGCTTTCATAGGCTATTTAAAGAAAGACAACTATGTTTTTGTGGCAAGAATGAAATTCATTTTGTGACAGTCCCTCTCCTGGCTACAAAGAAATAATTGGGACCCATGTCATTATGTGAGTCTTTGCGTGTGTGTGTGTGTGTGTGTGTGTGTGTGTGTGATTATGGTGACTGTCACTAGATTAATTTCACTATTTTAAAGATGAAATATCTTCAAATAAAATGATAAATCAGATTTATTTTTAATTTTATAGTGCAGTGAAAAAAGCATCGCATTTTCAATCATGGGACCTGAGTTAAATTTGGAAAAGTAGAAACAATCCAGGTTACAAAGGGTTTTAAATACTAAATAGAATGTGATCATAGATATAATACTAAGTTGTTGGAGTATATTGAGTAGGGAGTTGGTGTGCAACATGGTCACACAACACTTTACGAAATCACTTTCGCAGGCTGCTATGTAGAAGATAGATTGGAGTACATATCCTTAAGGTAAGTAGTCCAATTGGAAAGCTATTGTAATAGAACCAGGTTTATGGCTATGTCAGTACAGAAACAGAGACTAAAAAGGAAAAATCAAAGCTAAAAAAATGACCAAGTTTGAGCAACTGAGTAGATATATATACTTTCTTTGAAACTTGGAACTGTTTGTAACACTGTAGTTATATGATTTGTCCAGGATCACCCAAGACATTGGTAGCAAGAGATATGACTTGAATCCAAGTCTTCTGAACATCAAGGGTGATTCTCTATCCACTATGCCTCAAGAGCTTACTCATCAACCACAATTTATTCATCTGTAAATAAGATGGTTGTAAAATATTATCTCTATCTCTTCTTGCTCTTAATATGTACTCTTATGAATCATATTTATTCATGTGATAATCTCTGCATATTTTACTTGGCAGATATCCCATTTAAACATAGATGGGGAGTTTAAAACTATTCATTTAAGCATGGAAAACACTCAAGTAAGCCTAGTGATTTAATAGATCTCAGAAGAATCTCATCAATATATGGACTAGTCATGTATGTGGGAATAGATACAAAAGGCCATACTTTTTATATACTTTTCCAATGTGATTCCTCAGATGAAACAACTATCACCAGTAATGTCCTTCAGAACTTCAGTATTCCAATACACTTATATTCTGAGATTTCTTTTCTCTTATTAATACTCATTACAACTCACCAAGCCTGATAATTGTAGAAGGACACATAGTTCATGTACTGTGTTAAATCTTACCCAGATAAGGGAATCCCTCTTTAGGTTACAGACATTGTCTGGACAGAGCACATAGCTTGTATATCAGCCATTCCTTACTCTTACTACATTAATGGCCCATTTTTTCCCCAATCATGAATTTCTCTCCTTCGGATTTAGTTATTTTATTTATTTTGAAAATCAGGGACCCTGGAGATATTTATTATTTTCTCTGTGTAGAAGAACAAGGAGGAGGAGAGTACAGAGGACTCACAATCCATTAATCTCCAGTGAACTTCTTAGCATCTAAAGAAGAATCCTTTGTTGTCCCTTCTGCCCCTCCCCCCTGAAATGGACAAAGGATTCAATGATACATGACCTTTGGTGGTCACTGCAACAGTCCTCACTATGTCTTTAATGGTTCCTCTTTTTTCCTTCTTTTTGGTTTTCCTGGCCCCTGCTTTTTTCTTCCTCTTATCTCTCTACTTGAGCTCCTACCTCATCTTCTGTTTCCTCTTTCCATTTTCTCTTTTTCTTTTTCTTGTTGTTTTTCTTCCTGCTATTCTTGTCAGTTTGTTCTATAATTGAACATGCTCATTCCTGTCTATTGGTGATAATTCTTCCTCCTTCCTTTCCTTCCTTCCTTCCTTCCTTCCTTCCTTCCTTCCTTCCTTCCTTCCTTCCTTCCTTCCTTCCTTCCTTCCTTTTTTCCTTCCTTCCTCCTTCTCCTTCTCCTTTGCCTTCTCCTCCTCCTCCTCTTCCTCAGTTGGGGAGTCAAGGACACCTGTATTCTGGCCTTTGCATTGGACGAGGAAGGCCCACTCCTGCTCTTCTGGCCATGCATGGCCTTCATGGTTAGCCCACCTCCCTTGCAGTTTCAAATAAATTCCTCATCTGTCAGGATCTTTGCTGGTGGAGGCACCTCATCATTGCTACTTTGTTCACTCTGCTTCTCTGCTTTCTCCCCTCTCGAAGTGAGAGTGTCATTCTTTATGAAGTCTCCATACAACAGATTGAATTTAGAGCCTCTAGAACATTTCTGTTTGCTAGTATCCTTGGCCATCTTTACTCCACTCTTCCCAGTCTCCACTACCAAGATGGCTGCTGTTTGCTTGAGTAGTTTTTGCCACCAGAGGTTATTTAACTCTTTAGAAGGGTCATATCCTGCCTCAGCATTGTTCTGCTTCAATTTTACCTTGATTGCCTGGAATATGCCATCTTCCTTCTTGCCCATGCTCTTGCCTTGAATCCTTTCATTCCTGTCTAGCTGCTTCTCAGCAAAATTTATCCTTTGACCCTTGATCTCTGAGGTGACACTCATGTTAAGAAAAGGGTTATTGTCTATCCTCAATGTCTCACGAGTTCAGAGGTGGTTAATATAATTCCTATTTATCTTGATCTCTTAGCACCTCTTCCTCCTTTTCAGTGTGCAGCTGGCTTCCCTATCCTAAAAGGCACCACTTGCAGTCCTGCCTGTGTCTTCTTAGCAGAAGAATGTGGACTCCACTCAGATTTGGTTTATAGCAAGAATGTCAATATCTAAATGACTCACTTCCTCCATCAACGTGTTGATCATAGGTCATTGGACAAGAAATGTGGTATGGTGAATAGGACAGTGGACTTTGAGGCAATAAGACCTAGATTCAAATTTTGCTTTAGATTCTTTGTAATTTTATGAACCTGAAGAAACCATAATCTCTTTGTACCTCAATTTCTTCATACATAAAATGAAAGGGTTGGACTTCATGGTCCCTAAACCCCCTTCTATCTTCTAATATATGATATTATGATTCTGTGTTGTTTTTCAATCATTCAGTCATGTCTGACTCTTTATGACCCTGTGTAATATATCATGTCAATACTGTCCATGGAGTTTTCTTGGCAAGGATGGTTTATAATTTTTTCCCCAGAGGCAAATAGAGGTTAAATAACTGGCCCAGGGTTACATAGCTACTATCTGAAGCTGTATTTGAACTACTTCCTTAACTACACTCTATCCACCAAGCCATTTAGCTGCCTCTATGATCCTGTGACATAAATCCAAATCCCAGCTTTGCCATTTACTACCTGTGTGGATTTGAGTATGTCATATAATTTCCCTCGTCTTCAATTTCATCGCCTTTAAGATGAGAAGATTTGCCTATTCGTCAGAATAATACAGTGTAAAGAGTGCTGGCTCTGGAGTCAGAGGATGTAGGCTTAAATGCCAGTTGTAACTAGAATTATATGGGTGACTTTGAACAAGTCACATAACTCATTTGGGTCTCAATTTTTTCATCTGTAAAATTGTGGGTTAGACTAGATGGCCTCTGATATGCCTTTTGTTTCTGTATCCATTATCCTGCAAACTTAAAAGACATCTAATGACTCTTCCAGCTTTAAGTCCACAAAACCTTAAACTCAATTCGTTCTGAAGCTCATAGATTGGAACACAATAGGTCCCTGACCAAGCTCCACTTAATGGCTATATTTTGGGCCCCCCTGGCTTACAGTGAATGTCAAAGGTAATTGTTTCTCTTTAGAATAGCAACCCTGAGGGTCTTCCCCTCCCAGCTTGTCTTTTTTTCCCCTTTTTTCCTAATTAAAGGAGCCATTTCATTGAATGGGTGTTACCTCACTCTAAATGAGGACATGAAAAGGCCTTAGCCTAAAAGGCTTAGCCCCCATTACATCCTGGGTCATCTCCAGTCATCCTGATAAATATGTAGTCACTGGATCCAGATGCCTCTGGAGGTGAAAGTCAGTCTGGTAACCTTACACAGCTCTCCCTCACTCAAATCAAAGTCAGCTGCATGTCACGTCATCATTTCCCTGATGTCATAGTCCTCCTTGAAAATGAAGGACACACAACCATAATACTATAATCTGATTATTGAAAGGTAGAGTAGAAACAACTAAGTTAATATTTATGGATTGTCTAGAAATGGAATTTCTTAGGACTCTATGCCCCTTTTCCACCATTTTTTGAGTGCCAAAGTAGCAAAGGAGGAACACAGAGGACTGAGGATCATTTCCTATTTTTCTTCATTTCATCTCTTGCCATGCCTAAGAATCCTTTATCATGTGGTCAGGATATGTCCATAAGATAGCCCTAGAAAAGTAACCTTATCTGTTGTTGTGACCTTATTTTGTACCCAATGGTAAAAACTATAGGGGCTTGTATAGTATCAATGTGATGGAAGAATTTCCCTACCCATTCAGTAGGCTTCAGGTGGTCCTAGATGGGAAAGCCTGATTATATCTTTGTTTGTAAGTAGGCCTAAAACCCCTACTTACTAGGGGCCAAGCTGCCCTCAGGACCATAAGGGGAGTTATTAAGACCAGAGCCAATGGTATGTGCTCTGAGTTCTAGTCAATCATGAATTCAGCCAATCAGAGACCTGAGTTCTAGCCAATCAGATGCTGGCTAGGACTGTATAAAAGGAGAGAGCAGAATTGAAGGTGAGTAGACTTGAAGGAGAAGCAAAACTGAGAGCAGTAGAATTAAGAAGCAGGCATTAAGAAGACACTGAGGCAGCAGACATTGAGGGAGAGCCAGCATAGGGAGAGACTGCAGAGCAGAGAGTGCAGAACAAGAGAGTTTTGGAGATCAAAGAGCAGAATCTGCAGATAGCTACAGAAATCAAATTCAGCCCAAGGAGAAGGAGCAGGAACTCAGAGTCTACAGAACTGCAGGAGAGAGTGCTGAGTTAAGAGTTAGGATTCGTGAGTGATTGTTTACCAGAAGGCCCTATCGGGGGAAGGTTACAGGATGATTTGGTTCTTTGCTATAATACTGTGTTATATTCCTTGTTACTACATTGAGGTGCAGTTACTGGTTTTTGGAATATAACTACTAGTACATTGAATTGGGGGTATTGGTTCTTGGATTTGATCCTCTGGAGTCTAAATAAATATTATACTTCCTCTGCCTTCTACATAGAGAGTTTTTCATACTTTGAGATTCAGAACACTCAGGTATGTTCATGGTCATCGTTGGGGTTATAAATTTTGCCTAACTGATATTATTTGTGCTCCACTGGAATAGTATCTCAACCAAAGTTCGCTTCTATAGCATGTTGAGATATAAGGGTAGGATTTCTCAATGCAAAAAAATAAATTCCAAAAGCAGAGGAAATCAGAGGGAACTAGAAACTCATGGGAAAATGTCTACTTATTTCAAGAATACCTTTGAAAATTTTAACAGAGCACATGGGGTTGTTTTGAGTTCAAACTTTTGTTTCTTTTCAATATTTGTGGAGGGGAAGATGCAAACAAGAGGAAAAATTACAGCAGCCTCTACCAATTACCCTGTATGTATGTAAAAAGTCTAAAGAGTCTAAATGTGCTATTTTATTTTTGGAATAAAAAAAGATCACCAGCTTAAGGGAGTTTAAGAAAACATACGCACTTAACAGAAATTATTTTAATGTGTAAGAATCAAAAATATCCCAATTCTAAATGTCAACAATAAGCTTTTTTGTACTTCTGCCTTTTAAGATACTTCATAATTGACTTGAATGAAAATACTTCACTTGTAGAGATTCAAAAATTGTTATTTCTCCTTTGATATACATAATATTGACATTTTTAAAGGTCTTGACAGTTTCATTACTATTTTTTTTTTGTTTTGGCTAGCCTAATAAAAGGTGTAACATTGCCCAAGTTATCTGTATGAGAAAAAAAAAAAAATTGTTTTTTTGTGTGTGTTTATATGTGTGTGTGCAGGTATATGTATATATACCTGTAAATACGCATATGTATATATGTGTGGATATAGGTATGTGCACATACACATATGTATATACACATACGTGCATATACACATGTGTGTATACATCATGTACACACATGATATACATACATAATACACATATATAATATACAATACACACATAATATGTACAAACATACATACATATATACATACATACATATGCAGAAGATAGGAAACTTGATTCCAGCAGGGAACTCTTTAGCACATATGGTGTTATAGACAAGAGTTCACAAATAACCTGAAGGATATCTTTCCAAGGTCTCTCCAAGAGTAAATCTATCTCTTTTTTTATGAAGTTACTTGACCTCCGTCCATATTGCCCTTTTAAAAAGAAAACAAAGTTTTACAAAACAAAAAGAAAAAATAAACTGCCGTACTGTTCTAGCTTTCAGAAGATGATATAATTAAAAATAGTAAATCACAATATATTTTAGTATATCTGTATATTATCTATCAAATGACTATTGCTTCATATAGCACATCCTATGCACATATTATCCTTGTCCTTATCTTATGCAAACCCTTCCATAAATCTTCTACAGGATATCTGCTCAGAGTTCTGAGGGGAGAATTTTGGGAAAGTAGTGGTATTTTAGAATCTAGAGAAGCCCGTATTCCCCACAAATATCCAAATAAAAAATTTAAAAGCCCACCAGAGGAATGATAAATAAAGACAAAGAGGTATAATATCTTCCATCTAGTACAGGACTCCAAAAAAGCCTACCAAAATCCACTGAGTCTTCATGAAGACACATCAAAGCATGCAAGTGGCTAAATCCCATGAAAGGAGACAGGGCCAGAGAAGTTCCTACTGTAGAGTTTTTCTCCACAAGCCCTCCATCTGAATCACCAGAAGAATAGGGCTAGGCCATCATCTAGTCAGCCCTAACTTAATCCATTATTCAGAGTTGTCAGAACCCAGGCAGTTAAGCCAAAACAACAACAGTATAGAAATTCAAATAACTCTTGGGCAACTCCATGTCCAAACAGTTCTGTGACAGAGAAGCCATAGTAAGCCGAAGTACTCGCTCAGAACCTGGGAAGCAAAGCACCTAAGTTCTTAAAGGAGGCCTGTCACCAGTGCATTAAACATTTGTATGGGGCCTATCATGAAAGAGACTGAGCCAAATCTGTTTTGGACTGTGTAAGAAGAAAGAGACAGACAAGGGGCAAGATCAAAATCTAAGCCAATCTTCTAAAAAAAACTGATAACAAATAAGGAATTCCTGCATCCTTAGCCACCATTTTCCGAAGTAGGCAAGGCCTGCTCATATCATTCAAATATATGGAAGGCATCAGAGTCTGAGAGAGATGCAAAACCTAAATCCAGTCAATGGGTCAATAAATGTTTTTTTTTAAGGTCTTGCTCTATGCCAGGCACTGCACTAAATTCTAGGTACAATATGAAATGCCAAAACAATTTACTGCTCTCAGGGAGCCCACAATGTAATGAGGGAGATAACATGCAAATAACTATACATACACAAGCTAAGTACAAGATAAATAAAAACTCAGGATATGGGTAAACAGAAGAAAAGGCTAAACAAAATGAAAAAATTCCTTGCACAATGAGAAAAACCAAAGGTAAGCCCAGAATAAAAGAATAACTCTGTAGCAAGTTCAAATAGTCCTGGCCACAAGGACTTCAAGAGTACCTCAATGATATTCAACAAGAGATACAAAATGAAATGTTAAAGGAATTTGACAGAATTAACAACTTGGAGCAGACAGTGATAATCATCATACAAAAATTTATTTTTATGCACACACTCACATGTGAGTATATGAACATATATACATATACATGCACATGCATGTATATGTATAGCATGTATGCACACACATGTATATGTACATATTATATAATACAGATATATGTATATAAGTAAGCATATACACAAATACATGTATGTAGAGAGATACACACATACACATATATCTATATATGCACACACAAAAGTAAAATATTGATTAAAAATATTGCTGTCTATTATTAAAAACAAGTAATATGGAAAACAATTGAAAGAAAGAATCACTGAAAATCGTGACCATGGCAAATGGTCTTTCTCCCAGGTATTTTTATATTTAATGAACACCAATACCAGAAAAAAGCTGTCCACCTCTTATCCTTGCCCTAGATACACATTTTCCCAGTCCCTAGTAAAGTACTTGAGAGACAGTAAGTTCTTAATAAATGCTTATTGAATATCTTTTTTTTCAACCAAGCAATGCTTTGATATACCATTTTACATGAAATTAATCATTGATAATATTTGTATCCCCCAAGTATCTCTCCAGTCCTCTCTAAGTGAACCCTGATTTTGATTTCTATAGGATTATGACATTTCATTTTACTACTACATAGTATTTCTAGAAGAATACTAAAATATTCAAATGGATTTATGAGCTTTTTAATGAGGTTATTCCTTCAATAACTGAACTCTATAATTCATCTACCTTTGATTACTTTGAAAAATTATTTTCCATATCTACCCACAAGTTTGCCACCCTTTATTTTGGAGGCCTTTCATGGTTTCACCTGACATTGTTAGTATGACAAAGAGTATGTTATAAAAATGGGCCTTTGTTTCAGAAGGAAGCTTTGGGTCCCTAAAAACATTACTTAATTTTATGTTATCCAATAGTGTTCTCTATTTTCTGTGCCATTCTGGGCCCAGTTCATTGTTCACCAGCGGTGAACAATGTCTATTCATAACATAGGTGTTGATGAACCAGCTCTAGAAACTGTTCATTCATAGAGAGTATTTAATACCAAGTTTTGGATAATAGGTATTTTTTATCTACTTCACATTCCCCATACAGAAATTTGGGACAAACTCTTCTGATAAATTATAGAACTCATAAGAGTGCTCTGGAAAAATTAAGTGATGTTATTGAATGGAAAAGTCATTAATTTAGCCTATGTATACACCAACATTCAGCAGACAAAACAATGAATTATCCATAAATATTTTCAAAACCAGAGGAAAACTGTCATAATTCTCTGAATATCCTACATCATGAATTAACAGAAAGACGTGGACAGGCATTGCACAGGATACAAAATAAAGGACAGTCTTTCTTTGATTTGGTCGAATAGAAGGAATACCAACATCAATGAAATCATAGACGCAAGTATTAGATTATTGTCAAGGCAGCCTTGGGGATAACACTATTAATTTTTAGAGGATAAATTACGCCCAAAAGTATCTAAAACATTATGCTATATTATCTGTTCTTACCTAATTTTTGAGATGATGAAATGAAACATGATATTTTACTTGTCAATAATTGATAGTTCCTTTACAATTTTTCAATAACACATTATAATACCTGACATAGGCAGGTAAGGTAAGAATTGCCAACATTTACAATGGTAACAGCATTAAATACTACAGATTGTGAGAGACTAACCTGAGAACATTTCTGTCCACTAGTAGGAGATATCAGTATTTACATGGCCTCTAGCTAGAAAGAGCAATGAAGAGATTAAAGATGATCAGTGGAGATCACTGTTACCTCCCAATGAATTCCTACAGTTTAAATCCCCAATTGCTGCAAATGCATAAGTTCCCTTTGCTTTTCAAACTAAATAGTGAAAAGCATCTTCTTGCTATCATTTGATTTTCTTTAATCATAAATCTGAGGGGAGAGAAAGAGAGAGAGGAGAGAGAGAAAGAGAGAGAGAGAGAAAGAGAGAGAGAGAAAGAGAGAGAGAGACAGACAGACAGAGACAGACAGAGAGACAGAGACAGAGAAAAAGAGAAAGAGAGGGTGGAAAGGAGACAAGAAGAGGAGAAATGAAAGGGTGAAGGAAAGGTGGGTGAAGGAAGTAAAAGGAGAAAAAACAGATTTTTATTTATGAGTTTTAGATAAAGATTAGAGAACATTATTTAGTGAAAGTTCCATGTGAGAGCAATATATTCTTAATTAACTCTTTTTTTTTCCATTTTCATTACACTTTAGTTTTTCATTATTTTTATTTCAGGGATATCAACAGAAGCATTTGTGACTATGTCATAATAACTGAGATTTCTTTAACCAATTCAGTAATTTAACTTTGTGTATTTAGTAACACACAGGGGGATTTGGATATCAGAAAGTACAACACATAAATTTTCCTGTCATATAATGTATTGTTTTGTAACTAGGAAAACACGAATTTACCACGTAATTCACTTGAGTAGTAAGAGATAAGTGAATTCAAAGGAAGCTAGCAAATGGATCTTCACCTACTTCATTTGACAGAAGGATTTAATTTAAATTCCTTTTGAATGTATTCATTAATTGCTGGCTATTTGTAAAGCTGTTGTGGTTTCTGAGGATATAGAGATTAAAATGTATATAGTCATTTGCCAGGTAGATAGATAGGCAGAGATAAATATACACATATCCATATAAAATCGCTTATGTGTCATGTATTACATACATAGATATGTGTTTGTGTATACACACACACAAACACACATACATACTCAGATATATAGGTAAACATAATAATACATTTTCTTCCAAAGGTCTGAGGGCAGTTTTAGCTGTTAAATTCAGTAATGTTAGTAGTTTAAGGCTGCCCTTGGAATTTTGGAATATCTGGCACATAATATATATGCCATTATACCTTTGCATATACATTTACAAACAAGTATACATACATACATACTCATACATGCATACGTATATGGCAGAAGCCATTTTACATGCTTACATAAACATTTCTATGTGCTTAGGTAGGCATATATACATACATTGATATATAGTTTTATACATGCAAATAGGCACAGATATCTTATACATATGTGGTCATATATATTATATGCGGTTATGTCTATATCTATATCTATCTACCTATACACACACACAAATTCTTTGAGAAGTTTGAGGAAGAAAGAAATCATTTTCATCTGGAGGGATCAGGGAAGGATAAGCAGAAAAGGTTTTACTGAGCCTTGGAGGACTCCAAGAGGTGCAGCCATGAGTCAATGACTTCCAAGTGTGGCAGATTGTCTCGTTAAGCACAGTGGTACAAACTGGCTCAATACTGGGCAATAGATAACTGTCCAATTTGGCTAGAATGGTCTTATTAAAGTAGTATCAAGCAAATCATTTAATAAGTCTGGGCATCAGTTCATCATCTGTAAAATGTGTCTTTGACTAGAATTAGTCCACAAGCATTTATTGAACACCTACTATGGGCAAGGAATGTTCTAAGCATTGGGGATGCAAAGAAAGGAAAAAACAGTCCTTGCTTTACAGGGGCTCAAATTCTAATTGAGGAGATAACATATAAAGAACTATGTATAAAGAAGATATAAATAGTATAAATGGAGATAATCACAAAGAAGAGACATTAATATTAAGTGGCATTCTTATAGAAGGCTATATTTAAACTGGACTTGAAAGAAACCAGGGGAGCCAGGAGTTGGACAAAAGGAAGGACAACACCCAATGTATGAGGGATATGCCCAGAACTAGGATATGGAAAGTCTTATTCTAAGACATCAAGGAAATCAATATCATTAGATCCCAGAGTGTTCTTTCAAGCTACAAATCTCTCTCTCTTCCTCTCCCTCTCTCTCCCCCTCCCCCCTCTCTCATCTATCTAACACCCTTTTCCACCAATAAAATTCTGTTCTTAAGTATCATTAAACAGAAAATGAGCAACATCAAATTTTGAGTAACTGATATTAAATCAGTGAGAATAAAATATTTTTCTAATTGTTAGTCATTTCCCTTGATAAAACTAATATGTGGGAAACTGACCACAAGGCTTTTCCTTTATAATCTATATCTAAAGTAGAGGTGAATGATTATTCTTCTTAAACCGGGAAGACTTTTGAAAACTATACATTTATCCAGGAATATTACAGAAAATTAATTTTTAATTTACTATTTGTTTTTAACTTTTAAAAAATGAGGTCCAAATTTTTCCTTCCTTTTAGGTCCTCACCTACCCACTGAAAAGGCAAGCAATATAATATGAATTACGTATGAAATTATGCAAAACATTTTCATATTGTCACCCAGAAATCAATAA
This sequence comes from Phalanger gymnotis, assembly GCA_028646595.1. Lineage (NCBI taxonomy): Eukaryota > Metazoa > Chordata > Mammalia > Diprotodontia > Phalangeridae > Phalanger > Phalanger gymnotis. The sequence goes on from CM053626.1 coordinate 269,814,657, forward strand.
AGAAAGAAAAAAAATACACTTTAATTTACACACAAAGTTAATCAGTTCTTTCCCTCTGGAGGTGGATAGCATTTTTCATCATGAGTCTTTCAGAATTGTCTTAGGTCATTGTATTGATCAGAATAGACAAGTCTTTCACAGTTTATCATCATTACAATATTGTTATCACTGTGTACAATAATCTACTCATTGTGGTCACTTCATTCTGTGTCAGTACATATGTGTCTTTCCAAGTTTTCCTGAAATCATCTTGCTTGTCATTTCTTTCTTTTTTTTTTTTTTTGGAGTGAGGAAGGCAGAGAAATTGGGGTTAAGTGACTTGCCCAAGGTCACACAGCTAGTAAATATGCCAAATGTCTGAGGTCAGATTTGAACTCTACTCACTGTGCCACCTAGCTTCCCCTTGCTTGTCATTCCTTGCGGCAAAATAGTATTCCATCACAATTATATATTATAACTTGTTCAACTGTTTCTCAGTTGATGTACACACCCTCTATTTCCAATTCTTTGCCCCCACAAGAAAGGATGATATAAATACTTTTGCACTTGTAGGTCCTTTTCCTCTTTCTTTGATCTCTTTTGGATAAAAAACTTAGTAGTTTATTGCTGCATCAAATGATATGCACAGTTTAATGGTTCAGAAAATGAATATTTTTTTTCAATTGGGCACTGACCAACATCCTCAAATGAATAATGAGCCAATAGATTTATCTTCTAAAATTATGGCAATAAGATGTTACTAAAAGCATGAAAGCATTTATTTTTAAAAATGTACTTTTAACAATAATCACTGCAATCATGCTTAGATAAAAATAAATACTTCACTAAAATATGAAGTATTCTCTTATATACAGAAAGCATGCTGCTTCCTAAATATAACATTTATAAAACTGCTCTCTAAAATAATTCAGCTGCAGGCTTTTTTCCCCTACAAACATTTTCAGGCTAAGTATTTTTATTTTAGTAACCAGTACTCCATTTTGTAAATTTGGATGGCCACAAGTGACACCTATACATAAATTTTAAAATAATACTATGTGAAATGAGGGAGAGTAGCAGAATAAATAGAAGGTTGACTGTAAAACCAGAAATATCTAAGTAAAAGTCATAAGTCTGACACTTTTCAGCTACGTGACGATGGGTAAGTCACTTAAATTCTCAATGTTCTGCCATGAGTTCTCTAAGAATGAGAAAACCAGCCTTGGTAGAGAAAATTCTTTACTGGATGCTTCTTTCACTGATGAAATCACAGGTCTTATGCCTCTCTGTATTATATTAAGTATGGCTTAATCCGAAATTTGAGAATAGGATTACGTGATCTCTGTGAAATTTTTCAATTTTATCATTCTTTGCTTTTATAATATCTGAAAATAAAGGTTACATTACCACTATCAAAATATGATGGAAATTTAGGGGTCACCTCATTTTCTATATAGTTCATTAGTGGGTTGAGTACTGTAATTGACTACTGAGCCAGAATTCTCTGGATATACTAAAGAAGGAATGCTTCTCTACCCCTCATCTGCTATTTTCCTCCTATTTTTTTTAAACTTGTAGGTGACCCTGAGATATCCGAGAGGCCTCTATCATGGGAAATATGGCAGTTGCTCCCACAGTTAATAAGCTAACATTAATAAGTCCTTGACCCTCAACATTTAAAGGGAAGTTTGAAAGGATTGGAAAGAATTTGGAAGAAAAAAAGATAATGAGTTCAGTTTTGGACAAATTTAAAATTAAATTTAAGATGTCCATTGAAGTCCTGTTCAAAATCTAATAAGAAGTTGCAAATGTGAGGCAGATAACCAGAGAGGTTGGGGCTGAATATGTAAATCTGAGAATTATTAACATAGACATGATAAATGTTCTAATTAGATTATCATGTGAAATAGTATAGAGGGAGAAGAGAATATGGTCCAATATCCAGTTGTGTGGAATACCCATTGTTAGCAGGATGACCTGGATGAAGATCCAGCAGACTGAGAAAAAGTGGCCAAATAGATAAGAAAAAACACAACAACTAGGAGAGAGTAGTGTTCCCAAAACTTAGAGAGAAGATAGTATCAAGGAGAAGAGGGGGATAATTAGTTTCAAAGGCTGTAGAGAGATCAAAAAGGATAATAGAGAAAAGCCCATTTTATTTGGCAATAAGGAAATAATTTGGTAACTTTGGAACAAAGGGAGATTGAAGATACAAGAAAGAAAAAAGAGTGGAGATGATAGAGAAGGCAATCTGTTGGAGGAGATGGGATGGAATTGGATTATTTATACATGTAGAGGATTAGATTTGGCAAACAGAGTGGCTATTTCATCATGTAGACAGATGTGAAAAAAAAGATAGTGGCATCTTGGTAACACAAGTTGCAGAAAGGGAAAAAAGGGAACTCTCAGTGAATGTGCTTCATTTTTTTTCAGTGAAACATGAAACAAGGTTCTTAGTTGAGAGTATCGGAAGAGAGAGAGCTATGGAAGATTTGAAGAAAGAAGCAAAAGTTTTGAAGAGCTTTTATGGATAAATGAGATAATTAATTAATTAGAAAAATATGGAAATATTGTCTAACAGCAGTGAGGGCCCAGTTGAAGTTTTGTAACATAAATTTGTAGTGGACTCAGCCAGGATGGTTGCATGAGTTTTCCCACATTTGTTTAGAAGCATTTGCATACTAGAGAAGGCAGTGGATAGTGGAATGACCCAAGGCTTGGATGCAGCAGGGCAAAACCAGCAATAGATAAGGGGGCAAAAGGCTCAAGGGAACAGGTGAGCGCAGAGTTCAATTGGTTCACCAAGGGGTAAAGATGGGAAAAAGAGCAGAGTGTAGATAATGCAGGCGTAATATGCTGGGAAAAAACTGAGCGGTGAAGGAATTGGAGGTCATAGCATAGACAAAGAAAAGTAGGATTTAATACTGGAAGGCAGAAGGAAAGGGGGAAGACTAATAGACTGTGATCAGACAAAAGAAAACATGGAAATGGTGCATTTGTGGATGATAGAAAGGTCAACGGTATGACCAGCTTTGTGTGTGGTGGAGGTGAGGTGGAAGACTAACTAGGTCTTAGGAAATTAGTAAATTTATGAACTGAGATGTTAAAGGATTTGAAGGACTATCAATATGTATGTTGCAAACACATAGTTTGAGGTGAAGAGATTGAGGAGAGAGAAATATTTTGAGCAAGATATTGAACTCATTAAGGAACAAGGACTAAAGCTACCAGAATTTTGATGGGATGGTAGACATATGGATTGCATGATCCTCAAGGAAAGAGAGGTAAGTGATGGTGGTATGGAAAGAAAGCAAAAAGGGGAAAAAGGTGTATTCCAACTCCTCTACTTCACCTAGTGAGACAGGAGGTATCAATGAATGTGCAGACAATGTTAAAGGGAATCCAGGGAAATGATGTGATTAATATGGTCTCAGTAAGGGCCAGAAGATGGAATCAGAAGAAAAGGAAAAGATTGAAGATGGAAAGAAATACGTTGCCTATGAAGCAAGAATTCTAGGTGTCACAGTGGAAGAGTTGAGTAGTATTGGGGAAAGCTATTTGAAGAGTATGTGGTTTGAATGGAATGGGAGTAAAGAATTAGGCAATAAATGGTGAGGAATGAGGTTTGGATGATAACACGTCAGGATTCAAAATCACTGGAATTGGGAGGTTAAGACCATGTGGATATTTACTAATCATTAAGGAAAATGTTTAAACAATTATCAATACCAAAGGTGTTATAACCTCTAGATGGTGTTCTTTCCTACATGGATAGGGAGCTGTTAATAGATAGGAACATGGACTTTATCTGTGATTACATTGGTATCAGCAACTCTCAGATAAGGACACTCCATCTGCCAATGAAAGTCAGTGTCATTTTTCTAACTTACAGTGTAAGAGAGTTGCCTACAGCACTGAGAGGTTAAATGATCTCCCTAGGGTCATGCAGCCAGTAGCTGTCAGAGGAAGAACTTGATTCCAAGTCTGGCTAACTCTCTATCCACTATGAAAAGCTCTCTCTTCTTAATAGGCGGCTACATGTAATTTTTACCTGGTGCCTTTCATGTGAGACAACTCTAAAGATCTCATCCAACTACCCAAGGATGAAAGCCTCCTGAATATTAGTGTCCTCTTAAAGTAGACAGAGAAAAACTAGTTCCTCTCTGTATAAAAACTGACTTCCCCTTAAATTCCAAATCCTCATTTGTTCTTTCTTTTGTAAGGTCATAAGTATTCTCTAAGAAAATAGCAAGATACGATTGCCCTGGAGTCTTGCTGTAAGCAGAATATAGTTATCCCTTCCACATTCTAAGGGTTAGGAGCGCATGCCCTTATGATCTGGAAAATCTGCATAAAATTTTTTAGCCCTCTTTTCATAGCAGAGAAGTCTTTTTTTTTTCTTTTATGGGGTATCTATAGTACCTTATTGTAAAATGTGGATTATTTGGTCATAGGCTCTGTGTTGTCTGCTGGCTTTTGTGTATCATCTGTGGCTTCCACAAAATTCCCCCCAAATTCCTATTTAACTTCTCATGCCAACCTGTAGTATATGGAAATATGATGGGGGAAATCACGATAGGGAAAGGATAACTGTAGTCATTGATTTTACATAGTATCTCTAATATGAGGATAGAAATAAGGGTGAAGAAGTGTAAATAAACATTTCTTATATAACAAGTGGTATCATTTTTAGCATGCTCAAAACTGCCTTTCCTGTTCCAGTGGAATACATGGGAGCTTTGAAACTTCTTTCCAACCATGTGATGAGACATTCTTGATAGAATTTTTGTCCTAGCATAACATGACAAAACATTAGTAGTTTCTTGGTCCTCTCTTACCCTGTTACAATGGTAGAAAGTTAGGGTGCTGTGTTAGATAGACGAGATAACTTCCACCTTTTAATTTCTCCTACTTTTGAATTGCTAGATTTGTCTATGGTTAAACTGCTTAAAGCCCCCCCAGATGTATGGCTACCTCAGCAAATCAACAATGTTCCCTTCTTTATTGGCCCCAGTGACCATTTGTTGTTAAGAGATTAAAAAAATAATAATAATTCTGTGTGTCTGTGACTATATCAACTGATTTGGGAGAGGATCCATTCTCGGTCACTTACACATGTAAAAGGGAAACCACAAATCAATATCACTCAAATTAAGCAGCTCTTAATGAATATTTGTTATTTTTATTATACAAAGAGTTTCTTTAAAGTGGCATTCACTGTAAGGCAGTATAGTATGCTAGACAGAGTAAAGCAAGAGTTTCTGGGTACAAATACTAACTTTGCTATTTATAACTTCTATGATCCTGGTCGACCCTTCAAGCTTTTTAAGTTCCCTCATCAGTAAAGAAAGATGAATGAGCTAGATGACACAAAAGGTCCATTTCAACAGTTACAAGTTTATAACCCTCTAGATTTTTAAAGAATAATTGCTGATCATCCAATAATCTGAAATATAACACAGGATCACTGCCTAGACTAAGGACAGTGTAATGTGGAGGCTCCAGAATATAATAAATGTAATAAAACAAACACAAAAGAATGTTTTGAAAAATCTCTCATGGTTTTATTTAGGCTAGAGTTACCTTGTTCTTGGTTTTCTTTTATTAAGTAAAACCTTACATTCAACATATGTTGTTATTTCAACATGAGCAATCCTTTGTCCTAATTCCAATAATTAGTTTCAAAAACTGTTGTATTCTTACTACAATCTATTCCCTGTGGTATACTACACTATATCCCTGAGCCTATTTTTTTCCATGGGTTTAGAAAATGATTACACAGTTTCTAAGATATGAGGCTCTTAGTTTTCTTTTTTTTCTGTGCTCTTTCTTCTTTTGATTTATTCTTATCTACCCTATAGTGTTTTCTTCCAACAAAGAGCACAGCAGAAAAAGCGAGTTTCTCTATAATCTGGGAAAAAAAAAAATGCAATTCACTGTATAGGAAAAGAGTGTAACCTTTAAGCTACATGGATGAGTGTAATATTTAGGGATTATCCAGGGGATAAATATCTCAGGAAATATATAGGGGAAAAAATCTTTAAACTATTTTCCCTCAACATTCAATGATTCCAAAACTTTTGAAAATATTAGGTTAGAGTTTTGCCATGCTAGGCATAATTGTATTAATTTATAGCTTTAACAGAAGTGATGAAAAAGTGAGTTATCCAAGGTTTTCACAAAAAGAAATGTGTGGAAAACTCCAAATATTGAAGGTCAACATTGAGGAAACTCCTGGGTCATTTCATCAAGAAAGGAAACATTAGTCAACTCTTTCTAAACCACATAAATTCTATATTTTCCACCCCCCAAAAAGAATTATGCAATGTAATATCTACAAAAGAATATTAAATATCTTGTCCAGAGCCAAATTCTTTATTAAATAATGCTGGAGAACTTTGATATTTAGGATGCTCATTTAGGGACCCTCATCTAACAGCCTCCACAACACAACTGTCAGAACACAAGAAATTTCTTAGGTTTGGGCAAGATATAAATTCTGTTTCTATATTTCTCATGTCTCTTTTAAACCATTTAGGAACATTATGTTGTATTTCCATGTACTCTTCAACTTCCCTATGATTCTCAGTCTTTAAAAATTAATTGGAAACTAAATAATCTAATCCTAAATAATGAGTGAGTCAAATAACAACTCATAGAAATAATTAATAACTTCATTCAAGAGAATGCCAATAATAAGACAACATACCAAAATTTATAGGATGCAGCCAAAGACATTCTTAGAGGAATTTTTATATTTTTAAATGCTTACATGAATGAAATAGAGAAAGAGGAGATCAATGATTTGTGCATGCAATTAAAAAAGCTAGAAAAAGAACAAATTAAAAATCTCCAATTAAATATCAAATTAGAAATTCTGAAAATCAAAGGAGAGATTTATAAAATTTAAATTAAGTAAACTATCAAGCAAATAAATAAAATTAAGAGGTAGCATTATCAAAAAAATAATAAAATAGAAAAAACCTTCTGTTAATTTGATAAAAAAGAAGAAAATCAAATTACCAGTATCAAAAAGGAAAAGGATGAATCCACCACCAATGAAGAGAAAATTAAAACAATAATTAGGAGAAATTTTCCCCAACTCTGTGACAATAATATGAAAATCTAAATGAAATGGAAGTATAAATACATATACATACATATATATACATATACACATACATATATATGTCACCCAAATTAACAGAAGAGGAAATAAACACTTAACCCCATTTCAGAAAAAGAAATTGAACAAGCCATCAATTAACTCCCTAAGAAAAATCTTGAGGGCAAGACAGATTTACAAGTGAATTCTGCCAAACATTTGAAGAATAATTAATTCCAATAATATATAAAATATTTTGGGAAATAGACAAAGGAGTCCTATCAAATTCTTTTTATGATACAAAAATGTTGCTGATAGATAAACCAGGAAGATCCAAAATGGAGAAATAAAATTATAGACCAATTTCCTAATGAATGTAGATGCAAAAATTTAAAAATAAAATATTAGCAAAGAGATTACTGCAACTTATCACAAGGATAATATACTATAACCAGATGGAATATATAACAGGAATACAGGGCTGGTTCAATATGAGGTAAACTATCAACATAATTGAACATATCAATAACAAAATCAATAGAAATCGTATGACTGTCTCAATAGGTACAGAAAAAGCTTTTGACAAAATACAACAGCAATTCCTATTAAAAACACTAGAGAACAGAGGAATAAATGGAGTTTTCTTTAAAATGATAAATAGCATTTATCTAAAACCATCAGCAAGCATTATAATGGGAACGTAATGGGAATAAGCTAGAACCACTTGCAATAAGAACAGGGGTGAAACAAAGAATGTTGATTATCATCGCTATTATTCAATATTGTACTAGAAATGTTAGCTCTAGCAAGGAGAAGTAAAAGAAAATGAAGGAATTAGAATAGGCAATGAGGAAACAAAACTTTCACTCTTTGCAGATGATATGATGTTGCACTCAGAGAATCCTAGAGAATCAATTAGAAAACTACATGAAACAATAAACAACTTTAGCAAAGTTGTAGGATATAAAATAAATCCACACAAATTATCAGCATTTCTATATATTACTCAAAAGCCCAACAACAAGAGATAGAAAGAGAAATTCCATTTAAAGTAACTGTAGATAATATAAAATATTTAGGAATCTACCTCTCAAGACTAACCTCGAGAATTATATGAACACAATTACAAAACACTTTTTTTTCCTTCTTTTTTTTTATTAACATCTTTAGTTTTCAGCATTAATTTTCACATGCGTTTGAATTACAGATTTTTCTCCCCTATTTCC
>CM053626.1:269823466-269855555 GCA_028646595.1 Phalanger gymnotis
TTTTCAGGAGGCAATCTGTGCATTCTTTCAATTTCTATTTTACCCTCTGGCTCTAGAATATCAGGGCAGTTTTCCTTGATAATTTTTTGAAAGATGATATCTAGGCTCTTTTTTTGATCATGGCTTTCAGGTCGTCCTATAATTTTTAAATTATCTCTCCTGGATCTATTTTCCAGAACAGTGTTTTTTCAAATGAGACATTTCTTCATTGTCTTCCATTTTTTTATTCCTTTGGTTCTGTTTGATAATATCTTGATTTCTCATCAAGTCACTAGCTTCCACTTGCTGCAATCTAATTCTTAAGGTAGTATTTTCTTCAGTGGTCTTTTGGACTTACTTTTCCATTTGGCTAATTCCGCCTTTCAAGGCATTCTTCTCCTCATTGGCTTTTTGGAGCTCTTTTGCCACTTGGGTTAGTCTCTTTTTTAAGGTGTTATTTCCTTCAGTACTTTTTTGGGTCTCCTTTTGCAAGTCTTTGACTTGTTTTTCATGGTTTTCTTGCATCACTCTCATTTTTCTTCCCATTTTTTCCTCTATTTCTCTAACTTGCTTTTCCAAATCCTTTTTGAGCTCTTCCATGGCCTGAGACCAGTTCATGTTTTTCTTGGAGGCTTTTGTTGTAGGCTCTTTGACTTTGTTGACTTCTTCTGACTGTATGTTTTCATCTTTTCTGTTACCAAAGAAAGATTACAAAGTCTGAGTCTGAATCTGATTCCATTTTTGCTGCCTGGCCATGTTCCCAGCTATCTACTTACCACTGAGTTTTTCATGGGGGTATGACTGCTTGTAGAGTAGAGAGTAGTTTGTGCCAAGCTTGAGGGGCTGTGCCATTGTTTTCTGAGCTATTTCTACACAGCAAGGTCTTCCATACCAGCACTACTCCTCCCCCAAGAACTGCCAACCCAGACCATGACTCAGATCTAAGCAGGCTCTGTACTCCTACTCTGATCTGCCACTTAATTCCTCCCACCAGGTGGGCCTGGGGCAGGAAGCAACTCCAGCTCTAGTTCTTTAAGCTTGCCTCAGAGCTGCACCACCTCAGCTGCCCCTGGGGTGGTGGCCAAACTGCAAACCCCTTTCACTCTGTCCCTGAAGTTTTTTCCCACTAACGTTCTCTGTTGTCTCTGGTGTTTGTGGGTTGAGCAGTATGATAACTGCCACAGCTCACAGATTCAGGGTGCTATGGCCTGTTCTGCCTGGCTCCCACCCACACTGGGCTCTGTTCCCCTCCCAGCTCCGTGTGGGATAGAACTTACCCAGCAACCATCCAGGCTGGCCTGGGCTGGAGGCCTGCTTCCCTCTGTTATTTCATGGGTTTTGCAAATCTAGAATTTGTTCAGAGCCATTTTTATAGGTGTTTTGAGGGTCCTGGGGGAGATCTTTAGGGAAGTCCCTGCTTTCCAGCTGCCACCTTTGCTCCACCCCTCCCTTCCTCCTTAGTTTCAGTTTTTTAATCTCTCCTTTGATTTTCAGAATTTCAAATTTAGTACTTAATTCAGGATTTTAATTTGTTCCTTTTCTAGCCTTTTTAGTTGCATGCCTAATTCACTGATCTCCTCTTTCTCTATTTCGTTCATTTATGCATTTAAAGATATAAAATTTCCCCTAAGAACTGCTTTTGCTATGACCCATAAGTTTTGGTATGTTGTCCCATTATTGTCATTCTCTTGAATGAAGTTATTGATTACTTCTATGATTTGTTGTATGACCCACTCATTTTTTTAAGAATTACCTTATTTAGTTGCAATTAGCCATTAGTTACAGAGAAAATGTCTAATAAGCAGTGATAGATGTGAGACTAGAAATTAGGTGTGGAAGAGTAGGTGTATACAAAATAAATACAAATTGAATAGAGAGATTTGGGTGGTGGAGGTAAGATCAAGAAAACCTTTAAGTAGAATTAAATAGAATAATGAATGGTTAATGAATTTGAAAATTGTCCCTTCTAATTCATTTCAAATTGTTCTGCCCTGCCCTATGTTATCCTATCAATTGACCTCTCCTAAATCCTTTAATGACAAGGCACAGTTACTTCTTTCTTGTCCTTTAAAAAAAATTGAAGAGGATTTACAATCAATTCTTAAGAACAGGAAAGAAGTGTAAAGTTGTCACATATTAATATCAATTTAATTCTTAGAAGGATAGCACAGGGATTGAGGAACCACAAAACAGGGAAATCGATAAGAAAAATACTCAATTTAGGGTCAGAGTGAAGTGACCAGAACCAGGAGAACATTGTACATAGTAACAGCAACATTGTATGATGACTTGCTTTGATAGACTTAGCTCTTCTCAGCAATACAATGATCCAAGACAATACCAAAGACTCATGAGGGAAATTGCTATCCATATCCAGGAAAAGAACTATGGAGTCTGAATGCAGATTAAGTAGACTATTTTCTCTTTTTTCCATTTTGTTCTGATTCTTCTTCCACAACATGACAAATATGGAAATACGTTTAATATGATTGTACATGTATGGCCTGTATAAGATTATTTGCCATCTTGGGGAGGGGGAAGGGGAAGAAAGGAGAAAAAAATCGGAACTGAAAATTTTACAAGTGAATGTTGAAAATTATCTTTACATGTAATTGGAAAAAATAGTATTAATTGAGGGAAAAAAGAATCCTTGGTTTGTTTCCCAGAGCCAACCTGTACTAACTGACTATCTGGACAAGTCATTGTAACACCTTTGGCCTGAATTTCATCATTTAATAATTAGGAATAATAAGCTTTTCTGATTATATTCTTCTTCAAAGAGTTGTAGTGAATAAAATTCTTCATAAAACTTAAAATACTATTATACTACGTATCATCATCTACATCATCATCATCATCATCACCATCATCTTGTTCTCACTTATTTGATGAGTCCAGATAGACGTGGTTTCAGGATAACTTTCTAGCCAATACAAATGAATAGAGAAAGATGTATATTTATATCTATAGGGGTTTAGATAAAGATTAACACATATTATTTATCAATCTTCCTATCTGTCTCTATATAAATTGATAGATGTCAGACTACTCTCTATCCATATAGATGAAGAGAGAGATATTTGGAAACATAAATTATCAGTTGGTAAGTAGATAGATAGACACACAACCATATATTTAATGTTCTATAGAATATTGCCCAGGTGAATAAAATGACATTTTTGTAATTAAATAAAATTATAAAATTATTGGGATGATTAGATAGGCTCAGCTTTTGTAGATTCAAAGCATTATTGAAAGACTTTTAATTGGAGATGCAGCAATAGGGATGACACCTAATTAATCCAATTAACATATGATTTTGCTTTGTTTTTAAACTCTTCATAGTTTGAAAATTTGTCCCTTTTGTCCAACAAATTTTGAGTATATATCATGGTGACAATTATGTTAAAAGTCACTATTCTTTTTTTATATGATTATCAGTGTTATAACTGTAAGAATATGAGTAAACATTCTTTCTATGACCATGATCTAGGTCTGATCTTTGTACAATTTTTTTCATTAAGTTCTCACAAATCATTTGAGGCCCATATTTGTTGATTTTATAGAGCTTCATAAGCATTTTATTAGATTCTGTAGTCTTAGTGCATGAACGATATTGAGTTGGTGATAAATAAACCTAACTCCAAATTTGGGTCTTGCTACATAGTAAGTCCCAAAATTATGTAGTCTGCAGTTGTTGTCCAGTTTCCACAATTCTATTGAATGCTCTGCATTGGTCAGTAATTTTGGGCTCCATCAAGATAATTTGTCTATAATATCTGATAGGAATGACCTTGTGCTAAAATGCCATTGTAAATTTCTCCATTTTAATAAATGCTGTTGTTCAGTCACTTCAGTCATGTCTGATTCCTTGTGACTCCATTTGGGATTTTCTAGGCAAAGTTTTATCATTTTATTCTTCAGCTCATTTTACAGATGAGAACCTGAGGCAAATAGGATGAAGTAACTTGCCCAGGGTCACTCAACTAGGAAATTCTGAGGCCAGATTTTAACGCATAAAGAGAAATCTTCTTGACTTCATGCACAGCACTTTATCCACCCTGCCACCTAGCCACTACCTATTTTAATAATGATACTAATATTGATATGTATATATATTTTAAAGTTTATAAAGTCTTTGTGTATGCTTCCTCATTTAATCCCCACTACAAACCTCTGAGATAGGTGCTATTATTATCCTAATTTTACAGATGAGAAAAATGAGACAGAGGAAAATTGAGTATTTTATTTCAGTTCATACAGGTAATAGGTGTGTAAGGCAGGATTTTGAAGTAAGGTATTATTGAATCAAGTTCAGAACCCCATCCACTCTGCCACCTTGCTGCCTTTACTTAAAACCTCATTGTTCTATTATCTCTTGCCATCTAATGTAGCCATTGACTTCTTTTTGTTTTGTGCTAATTGTCAGGGATACTGTCCTTGGGTAAAATTTACCATTTTCTTTTCTGAAATGTTGTCCTTTAATTCTTTACTTGTTAGCATTTCTTTATTTTTTTTTATTTCTTCCAGTTATACATGTAGAACTTTTATTTGTGTCTTTGTTAAAAAAAAATTATTATGGAGTTTTTCCCTCCTAGGCTGAATATATGGACATCTCTAGATCTGGACCCAGATCCATGCAGCCTGTGGGTCTCTCTGGACACTTTCTAGTTAGCACAAACAACTGCCATCTTATTCACAAGTGCTAGCTTTAAGGTTGGCCCATTTATCTACTGCCCATAGACCTCTTGCTGAATGTGTATATAGTTCTGAATGTGAAGAAATCACTTACTGTACAGGGTGTTCCTAAAGTCTGGACACATAGGCAATTGAAATATTAACAAATAACATCTTCGCTATGATTTCCATCATTTGTGATGCAAAGGTTGATGCATTTTGCAAGATTCATGTGAACTCAATTCAATAACTCCAAATTGCCATCAATTTTAGCATATTCACTATGCATTCAACCAAGTGTGTTGCATCTGTGATTTTCACTGAGTACACCTTCTACTTTAGCATACCCAAGAAAAAGAAGTCAAGGGGCTAAGGTCTGTTAATATTCCAATTAAATAAAATGCTGTTGAAAATTTCTTTCATTTCTTGAAAATATGCATTTCTGCCTCTGTGTTCGGACTTTAGTGAGACCCTGTAGTTTCTTATTGGATTTCTTCATCATTATTTGACTTAGTGCAAATGTCATTTTTGTTTTATTTTTATTAGAATAAATATGGGGAAGATGATTTTTCTACCTCTGTTCAAAAAGCCATCTTAGGAAGAAGTCATCCAGACTTTATTTTTCATGGCTATAAAATGATGTTTATCTGAAGTTTTTATCTGGGTATTACTATTATAAAATGTACAAGGTCTTGTCCATGTTTTTGCTGAAATTAATCACTTGTTAAAAAAACATTGAAAAATGAAACAATCACTGAGTTTAAAATCAATTGATCTTGCTGGTCTCCTGACTCTGGCTGTAATTATACCTGACTTTCCTTATTTGTAAAATGGGTACTGCAGTTTTCCTATGCATCTAAGAGAGATGTTATATGGAATATGCTTTGTTTATATTAAGTTCATATTCATATAATAATAGATTAAGTAGAGACTTTGGATACCATACGTTAATAATACAAGAAAATGAGATAATGGGGACTGACAAATCTCGAGACAAACATGCCTGAGTGAGATGCTGAGAGCTTATTTCCTGAGGACACTTGGAGAGTTAACTGTCATAAAGAAAGTGTCTATGAGAAACTACAGTTAATTCATGCAGAAAGAGTCTGTAAGAGATTACAGTTAACTGTCATGGCAGAATAAGAATATAGGAGTCTTGAGAGTTAAATGTCATTTTTGTGAGTGTCTGGAGGGACACTTTGAGGGAACTAAGTTTAAATGCCATTCTAGACAGGAACTGAGTAATTAGAACTGTATCTGATTCCCTGATGAGAGCTGAACAGAGTTAACTCTTATTCTGTCAAGAAAGCATTCTGAAAAGAATTCTTGAGTGGTTTTAACTGCCATCCAGAGTGAATTGAATTATGGGACTGTGGATCCATTGTTTTGAACAACGCGATCACTGTAGCCTTGCAAATACTGGAGAAAAATTCTCATTGATAAGTGGTTCTTTCTCCTGCTTTCACAGAACACAAAAGCAGGTCATGCTAGGGACTTTCTCACAAATAATAAATTATTGAAGTATTTTCTTGTCTTTGTATCATTTATATTTGTATTATTGTTTAATTATTTGGCTTAAATTATTTATTTAATCCTGTAGGGCCAGGGTTTTTTTAATGACAGGGAAGAGAGCGTATGAGAAAAAACAAGTTTAAGAACTTATATTGGGATGGGCAACAAAGCTAATTAATAATTGAAATTTTGCATTTCTAGGCATTTTGTGAGAAATTCCATCCATGCCTACCAGATAGGCTTTGAAAGCTATGAGAGAATTAGTAAGGTAGTGAATTAAAATCATGATGAGAGTTAGGAATTTGATGTGTCTGCCCCTGAGAACATCTGGGAAATATTGGTCTCAGCTTGCACACTTTCCAGTTTCAATTCATCTGAAGTAGCAAAGAACTAGCTACATAGATTCAGGACCTTGAGACTGACATTATATTTACAAGAAGCTTTTAAGGCTTACAAGGTACCTTTACATACAAACTCTCCTTTGACCTTCCTATCCCTTAGAGAGGAATGCTATCATTACAGATGGGAGAGTTAAGGTTCAGAGAAGTTTTCACTTGCCTAGGGTCACCCAGCATTAAAGGAGTGATTCAAACCCAATTCTTCCTGAGTATAAGACCACTACTCTATCCTATACAATGCTGCCTCTAATTAAAGAAAAATCTGCAGAAAATGGATGTGCCATGAAAATGTCTTAAGTTTTTATTGGTAGTTTTTGCTTCTTACATCACCATAATATCTCATGTCCCTCCCCAAGAGCCATCTCACATAACAGAGTTTTAAAAAAAAAATATTTGCTTTTTGTTTATTATGTTTGCCTATTTCTTGGCTTTTAAAGTTGATCTCTGCTTCTGGAGCCCAGGGCACACTGTCCCAAGCTTCTTATGTTGGGGAACAAGGTCCTCGCTTTGTGTCCTGGGGCCTCAGGTGCTGGCAGCTGGAGGCAGTAAGGGTCTGGTAGCTTACCTGGAGTTGAACTGTGGTCCTAGTGATGCTGTCTGGCATGTACTGAGATGTGGTATTTCTGCATTTCTCTGGGGCTGCACTGAAGCATAGATGTCTTACTGCTTATTCACCAAGAGCTGTGCTGAAGCAAGTGGAAGTCTGTTGCTGGAGGGCACCTGCCTACCCAGGGCTAAGCCAGCCAGCTCTAAGCCAGCTAAGAACTACACATGGTAGTTCTCTGAGCTGGAGTCTGCTGGTTACCCTGGCTATGAGAAAGCATGTGGGGGTTCTTGTGTTGGTACTTGCTTGTTTCACACCCTGGGGCTTGGGATCTCTTAATGGTTTGCTGAAGTGGGGCTTGTTGCTGGCTTGCCAGGATGCCTCCTATCCTAGTCTGCACTCCCCTTTTACTTGAGTGAGACAGACTTTTCTTGGTGATCTTCCAAGTTTCTTGTACTAAAAGAATGTTCCATCTTGTCTTTCCATTGGCTCCATTGTTCTAGGAATTTTCCTAGGGCACAATTTTTCTGAATTTTTCAGAGGTTAAGGGAGAGCTTACTCTGCCATCTTGGCTCCCAGAAGTCTGAATTTTTTTTTTTTAATACTCAACTGTCTTTCCTTTCCTAAAGTTGGAGTTTGCTAGATTGGGTCATGGGTTGAAGGAAAAAGAGAGCAAAGGAATCCTGAAAGATTAGTAAGAGGAGAGATAAACAGGATTTTTGCAAAGATGCAAAAAAAAAAGCAGGAATAAAGAAAAAGTAAAATAGAACTTTAGTAACAAAAGCAACCAAACTAGGAATTAATGGCATTCTTGCCCAGCACAATTTGAAAAGGAGATATGGAAGCTAGTAACCATAATTGTAACCCCTGCTATAAAAGGATAACCCATTACTTTTTAAATCTCTTTCTTTTTGAAAAAAAATCAAAGCTCTGATAATTAACTTCCCAGAGGATATTAATTGACCCACACTGTTGTCTTAGTTGTACACATTGCTTTCTTCTGCTTGAAAACTTATACCATGCAATTTTAAATTATTAGCACTTCTACTGCTGTCTAATGAAAAGTGTAATTGTTTTGGTAATTTACCTTGGTAAATGGAAATTAAATCATAAATTTGGGGAAGTATGTGCATGTATGGATATTTTATTTGTTATAAATGAGATGAGTTATTATAAATTAGTGGGATAATATAAACATCCAGTAAGTCTTCTCTCTCTCTCCCTCTCTCTCTCTCTCTCTCTCTCTCTCTCTCTCTCTCTCTCTCTCTCTTTCTCTCTCTGTCTATCTATGTATGTATATATGTACATATATATATATACATAATATTTGTAACAATATGTACACATATAAATACATATATGGACTTTTCAATCTAAAGTTCAGTATAGTACAGCCTTATGTACTATGACATTTACATTTAAAAAGAACATCCTATATAATGATTTGTTTTAGAATCCTCCCCTGTAGGAAATTAGAAGATAAAGCTCAAATATAATTCATTTTCCTACACTCTTGTCTCTATATCTTTCCTATTCTAACAATTTGATTTTTTCAAGGAAAAAATAAGATAAGCTATTAATGTGTTTTGAATTTTGAGGCATGAGGAATACTGCAGTCCCTAAGATTTCCTCCTAATTAGTAATTTTATTCCCATAGGGAAGTTTAATGCTGTTGCCTAAATTTAACCATGCATGGTTTGCAAAATGCATACTTAAAGGAGCTCCTGCTGCTACATTAGAATTTTCAATTTGTAGAATTGTTGTAAACATGGAAAAATTAATTTGTGCATCTGTTTCTTGTAATTAAAACTGTGAATTTTATAGTGAAAATAATCTGTTGCAATTTGCAAATTGTACAAGTCATGCATCTAAGTGCATATTGATTTTCTATTTGACCATGTAACAGATTTGCCAAGAGAGATTTATCAGGAAAGTATTTGCATGCCACTCAATCTTTGCTTGGGAAGAATTTTAGCAAATCAGTAATTCTTATAATAAATATTTGTTGAACACCAATAATTTCCTACTCCAGAATATTATTTAAATGGGACAAAAATAGGGAAAGGACATCAAAATCTCAGAGTAGAAATCATCTAAAAATAATTGGGCTATTACAAGAATACTTGTCATTTTACAATGTAGGTCAGGGGGAAAGTCACTCTCATGTATGATTATGGAAGGCCTCCCTCCACTTCTACCCCCCATGGTTTTATGCAAGTAGAAAGTATGAACCAGAGAAAACTGCATTCATTAATTCATTTCAATGAATGTGCTAAATTAGATTTCTTAAGGGGCAAATTTGAGTTATGACCCCGGTTGAAAAGAAACTTGTATCCATTTCCCTGTAGTTCTATCCCTAGCATTTTTTTTCCTATAGCACACAAAACTCAGGTGCTACTAAATAAAGCAGCCATTTGTAATGTGCTATGCAGGCAGATCTCAGGGAGGAGTATACTGAGTCAAGAAGTGCTGGTGTTAGTCCTAGCTTTGTCAGTAGCTAGCCATCTGACCTTGTGCAATCAATTAACCTCTGTGGGGCTCAATTTCATTGCCATAAAAAAGAAGATAGAACTAGGTTTTCTCTAAGCTCTCTTCTAGCCCTTAAATTCTATGATTCCTTGATTCACTTACTGAGCCAATATTTAATATATTCCCACATTAAGAATAGCAAATTCTCTGTCTCCAAACAAGTTCTGATAAAGCACTTCTTGCAAGCTATAGTGTTCTGCAAATTAATATTACCTTTTTCTCATTGGAAACTAACAAAATATAACAAGGTTTTACTGCATTTAGAGTTTTTTTTTTTAAATAAAGAGAACATAATATTCCTTGAAAATATTTTCTTGTTAATCAAATTTGGAGGACATAAAAAATTCGGAAGTAAAATAGAAGCACAGTAAATCAAAAAGTCTAAATTTGGATGATGAGTTTGCACAGTTTAAGACTTCCGAGGGCCTCAGTAATTTTTTTTTTCTGTTTGAATCTTACACTGTGCTCACATGAGACACTTTGTAAATGTCACATACTGTTAGATATGTGGCATTGAATAAAATGTACCAGTAGTATAAATGAATAATATCAGCCTTACATCAGCAGTAGTAAGTAACCAATCTGGAACACCAGATGGAGAATTAACTGAAATTTAATTATCTGTATTAAAATGACTCCTAGGTACAATTGAGAAAGATACAATATTAAAAAGGGGGATAATTGACCATATGTGGCTGGTGAAAGAAAGATTTGTCTAGTCAGTGAGAAATGAATGACTCTAGAAAGTAAGGCTTTTTTCCTGTGAAAATTGTTCAAAGTGGGACTATATTTAGCCTGAAATATCTTATTAAATGAGGATGTTGTTCTCATCTGATTTGTCCAGCTCTTTAACCTGTAAGAAGTTGATATTTAAATATGATAAACATCAACTGTCTCTACTTCTGGTCTCTTGTGGACTATTGTGTCGTTAAATGCTTCTGAAAATGAGCCATTTTTGCCTGTAAGTTGGACATTGATTGAAAGACTAATGTAACAATTTTTGGACAGACTGTACTATCACCTCATCCCTTCAGAAGTGGCCATGTGTACTGGAAGATACAATAAAATAAACAGAATGAAAAAGTCTATTTTCTAGGACAATGATTCTCTTCTAGCATTTGTTTTCTATAGCCTTCATAAGATAAAATGATTTAGAGTCCAAAGTGGGTTTAATGTTTCCTAGTCCAAACATCTCACATATAAGGAAACAGGTACAGAGAAGTGAAGGGATTTTCCCAAGGTCACACAATTAACAAATAATGAACAGCAAGTCAGTATTAATACTCACTTTAATTTCTTTTTTTTCTCTTTTTAATTCAGTGTTTTATTTTCCCCTTGTTACACATAAAAACAATTTTAACATTTGTTTTTAAAACTTTTAGTTCCAAATTCTCTCCCCCTCTCTCCTCCCTGACCCTTTCATTGAGAAGCCAAACAATTCAATATAAGTTATACATGTGCAGTTACGTAAAACATATCTATAATAGTCATGTTGTAAAATAGAGCATAGACAAAAATAAACTCAAGAAAAATAAAGAAAGTTAAAAAAAAACCAAAAAAACTATACTTCAATCTGTATTCAGACACCATTAGTTCTTTCTTTGGGGATAGATATAGTTTACATCATAAGTCCTTCAGAGTTGTCTTGGACTGTTGTATTGCTCAGAATAGCTAAGTGTGATGTTAAGCAGGGTGGGACATTTTTACAGTTTTATCTTTAGAATGCTAAAGGAATCAAGTGCCTTTGATTAAGTCATGCTAGGGGCTAAGTCCCAGGCCCACACCCTTTTGCTAACTACATATGAAGCCCCAGGCATACCCCTTTTTGCTGATTAGATGTGGAGTCTTTGGGCGCTAAGAAGGGTATATAAACTCAGAGGTTAGCATTTTGTTTGGAGCTCTCACTCACTGGAAGATTGTCCTGTGATTTGACTACACTGAGCCTCTGGGCAGCCATTGTTAAGAGCCCCCCTGGCTTTGAAAAAACCCAGATGTTGGTGTTTCTCTTTTTGGTAACTATGCATGTGATGTCTTGATCAGACAAAGCCTGTTTGTTGAATTGCGTTATTTGCTGTGTTGATATTGTCTCTGTTTGTAATTTCTGTTTGTAATTGCTCTAAACTTCAGGGTGCTGGTTTTTCCCCCCGAACTAAGTGAATTATATATGTATGTTTGATTAAAGTGAGATCGTTAACCCCTTAGAGTCTCTTTCCTTAGAAAAGCAGATCAAGGAACCTGTGCTGAGAGCCTTCCTGTGTACTGGTGTCGTTGGCCTTACACCCCTACAGCAGCTGCTAGCCATGTCGTTATTGCACTAAGCCATTCACGGCTGACCATCTTATAATATTACTGTTACTTTGTACACAGTACATTTCACTTTGCATGAACCCATGCAAATCATTTCAGGTTTTTACTGAGGGTAGAGTGCTTATCGTGTCTTATATTAAAATAGTATTCCATCATAATTACATACCAAAACTTGTTCAGTCATTCCCCAATTGATGGGCATCCCCTCAATTTCTAATCCTTTATCCCCAGAAAAGAGCTGCTACAAATAGTTTTGTATATATAGGTCATTTTCCTTTTTTAATTTATTTTGGATATAGACCTAGTGGTGGTATTGCTAGGTCAAAGTGTATGGAGGGTATAGACCTTTGGTCATAGTTCCCAGTTGCTCTACAGAATGGTTAGATCACTTCACAACTCTGCCAACAATACATTAATGTGTCATTTCTCCTACATCCCCTCCAAGATTTGTCATTTAGTTTTTTTGTCCTATTAGCCAATCTAATAGGTATGAGGTAGTATCTTGGAATTATTTTAATTTACATTTCTCCAATCAATGGTGAGTTAGGGTATTTTTTTCCATATGGCTGTAGATCGCTTTGGTTACTTCATCTTGAAACTGATATCTTTTGATCATTTATCAAATTGGGGAATGACTCTTATTTTTATAAATTTGACTCCGTTCTCTATATGTTTGAGAAATGAGGTCTTTACCAGTGAAACTTGCTTCAAAATTGTTTTCGCAGTTACTATTGCTAACTGTATTTCCTTCCATCCTGTCTCCCACCCCATTTATTCTATTTTTTCTTTCTTTCACCACGTCCCTCCTGAAAAGTATTTTGTTTCACTTTAATTTCTAAAACGCTATTTGGACACCCAATTCCATGTCCTTTGTTTAACACGTGCGCATTATTTCTTGTATGTTCACTGGTCCCATCAAATAGTAATGGCTTCTCTTATTACCTGGAATGTAAACTCTAAGTAGTTAGACTTACCTACTGACTTTGTTTGCACTACCCCTGCTAAAACAGTGACTATATACCAAGCACACATTAATATTGGTTAAATTAATGAATATTTCATCCAACCAATATTAAGCAAATGCCTATCTATTATGGGAAGATTTTAAATTGGTATGACATATTCTCTGCCCTGCTGAGCATATATCAAATGAAAAGACAATAGACACATATAGAAAACTAATCCTAAAGTGTTTTAATTTATGTACTGGGAGAGAGCCAAGAAAGATGGTTTCTATGAAGAATTGTGTCATGGGGTAGGACATGAATGAATTTAATAGATGAAGAGTATCAGAATAATGTGTTTACCCATGCCAATTGAAATGAAGGATATTTTTATTAGCTAGATAATTCAATATAAAATTCCATTTTGCTTCATGTACTCGGAATAGTTCAAATAAAAGTAATGTTTAATCACTTTTATTTAAGTAATTCTAAAGTTTTGTATTATTTTGCATGTACAATGTCTAAACAGAACAAATAAACTATATTAAGCTTTGACAGAAAATTCACAAAAAATTTCATTTTGAAAATAAGCATTATATTTTTTTCCTTTGTCAAACTGACAGCCTTACTTGGGAACATCCAAAAAATATGTGCATGGAGTATTAAAAAACAATAAAATATTTCCCCTAGTATATTATTCATTTGCATCTCTCATATACATGGTGAATGGATAATTCAGTTGTTTTATTGTAATCTTGATGTTTCATACATTGATGCACTAAAGAGGAGGTAGTTTTGGTGAAGTATTACCAGATATATTAATTTATTCTTTCAGTTAGGGGGCTTATTAATGAAGCTGTCACCATAGGAAGAAAAAAAAGACAATGCTGTGCTTCACAAAGTTCAATCCATGGTACATTATAAAAGAACAACCAATCTTTCTTTTTCTCAAAGAAGCAAGACAAAAAAAAATGTAATGACATGATAAAATTATTTTAAGCCAGTATTTGATTAAGAAGATGATCGTCAATAATAAATAGTCAGCAAGGTGATGGGACTTATTTTGCCTTTGTAAAATTGATTTTTTGAGCTGTGTTAGCTTTTACATTCATCAGCATTTAATTTTATCTTGTTAAATACTACTAGGTAAAGCTAACTTAGCTCTGCCACCTAATCTTTTTGTTTTCTTTTGTTTTGTTTTGTTTTGTTTTGGATGCTGATTACCTATAAGGTAAATTAGCTAACTTCCTTATAACTCTTTTGTGGATGATAATTAATTGATTTGTTTATTTGAAAGGATGCTTCTATTAAATGTCACAAAATCCAATTCTACTTAGCATGAAGACTGCATTTTTATTATTATATAAATTGTCATACAGGCATAATTTCTGTAATAAGACTTCACTATTGCTAAATAAATTGTGTCTGTAATTTATCCTTAGAGTCAATAATATGTTAAAGTTACTCAGTTATGGAAACAACTTATCAAAGTATGTGGGGCAAAGTAGGTACTAAATAAATGTCTATTCTTTTCTTTGTCCTTTCCATCATTATGTCATTTTAAAATAAATGTATCAGTGAAAGTTTTAGAAATAAGGTAATTACTTAATATCTCTTATATTATTTTAAATAACATATTACTGAGGGACTTCAACCTCCCTTTCTCAGAACTAGATAAATCTAACCAAAAATAAACAAGAAAAAGTTAAAGAAGTGAATAGAATTTTAGAAAAGTTAGATATGGTAGAGCTCTGGAGAAAATTGAGATAGTGATAGAAAGAAATATACCTTTTTTTCAACAGTACATGGGATATATACAAAAAATGATCATGTGTTAGGGCATAAAAACCTCACCATTAAATGCATAAAGCAACTAATATTATATGCATCCTTTTCAGATTGCGATACAGTAAAACTTACATGTAACAAAAGGCCATGGAAAAACAGACTAACAATTAATTGGAAACTAAATAATCTATTCCTAAAGAATGATTAGGTCAGACAACAAATCATAAAAACAATCATTAACTTCATTGAAGAGAATGACAATAATAATAAGACAACATTGAAAGTGCTTCTTAGAAGAAATTTCATATCACTAAATGCTTACATGAATAAAATAGGGAAAGAGGAGAATCAATGCATTGGTCATCTTGCTAAAAAAAACTAGAACAAATTAAAATCCTCAATTAAATGCCAAATTAGAAATTCTGAAAACCAAAGGAGAGATTAATGAAATTGAAATCAAGAAAACTATTGAACTAGCCAATAACATTAAGATCTGGTTTTATGGGAAAAATAATAAAATAGGTAAACTTTTGGTTAATTTGATTAAAAAAAGAAAGAAGAAAACAAAGTTACCACTACCAAAAATGAATAGGGTGAATTCACCTCCAATGAAGAGGAAATTAGAGCAATAATTAGGTGATATTTTGCCCAATCATATCACAGTAAATCTGACAATCTGAACAAAATAAATTAATTTTTATGAAAATATAAATTACTTAGATTAACAGAAGAGGAAACAGAATACCTAAATCATTCCATCTCGGAAAAAAAAAAGAAATTAAACAAACCATCAGTGAACTCCCTTAAAAAAATCCCCATGGCCAAACGAGTTCACAAGTGCATTGTACCAAATCATTTAAAGAACAATTAATTACAATTCTGTATAAACTGTGTGGAAAAACAGGCAAAGAAAAAGATCTATGTAATTCCTTTTATGAAACAAATATCATGTTGACACCTAAATCAGACAGGGCAAAAGCAGAGAAAGAAAAATATAGATGTTTCCCTAGTGAATATTGATGCGAAAATTTAAATAAACTACTAGAGAGCATATTATGCAATATATTACAATGGTCATACACCATGATTTCATGGAATTTATACCAGGAAGGAATGTAGGGTCGGTCCAATATTACAAAAACTATCAGCATAATCAACCATATCAACAACAAAACCAACAGAAATATTTTGATTAACACAATAGATGCTAAAAATGCTTTTGACAAAATACAGCTCCCATTCTTATTAAAAAGACTAGAGAAGATAGGAATAAAGGGAGCATTTCTTAAAATGATTATTTTTATCTATCTGAAACCTTCAGCAAGCATTATCTACAATAGGGATAAGCAAGAAGTTTTCCCAATAAGATCGGGGGTTAAACAAAGATGCCATTGTCACCACTATAGTTTAATATTGTTCTAGAAATGTTAGCTAGATCAGTATGAAAAGAGAAGATAGTGAGGAAATTAAAATAGGCAATGAGGAAAGAAAATTATCACTTTGCAGAGATTCTTAGAGAATTCTAGACAATGAATTAACAAAAAAAAACCTACTTGAAATAATTTGCAATTCAACCAAAGTTGTAGAATATAAAATAAACCCACATCAGCATTTCTGTACATTACCAACAAAGCCCAACAGAGAGAGAGAGAAACAGAAATTGCATTGAAAATAAATGAAGAAAACATGAAATGCTTAGGAGTCTAACAAGCAATACAAATTCAGGGACTGTATGAATACAACTACATACCATCTTTCACAGAAATAAAGTCAGGTAAAAACAATTGGAAAAATATCAATAGTTCATGATTAGGCTGAGCTAATATAATAAAAATGACATTTCTGCCTAAACTAATTTACTTATTCTATGTACTACCAATCAAACTAACAAAAATTATTTTATAGACATAGGAAAAAACAACGACAAATTTATTTGGAAGAACAAAAGGTGATAATATAATGTAACATAATGTCACGTAACGTAATGTAATGTAACATAATATAATTGATATAATATGGTAATAATATATTACAACCATTAAAATATCTGGTATTACTTTAAGAAACAGAGTGGCGGATCAGTGGATAGATTAGGTACATGAGACACAGTAGTAAATGATAGTAGAAACCTACTGTTTGCTCAGCCCAAAGAGCCCAGTCGCATGTATAAGAATTCACTATTTGACAAAAATTGCTGGGAAAACTGGAAAACAGTATGGCAGAAACTAGATATAGAACAAAATCTTCCACCATATGATAAGGTAAAAATGGATACATCATTTAGATAGTCACCCATACTAGAAGCAAATTAGGAGAACAAAGAATAGTTTACTTGTCAGATCTATGGAGAAGGGAATGAATTAAATTATGTTTCCATAGCCCTTTATTGAATACATTTTTTTATAAATTTCACGATGATCTGAAGAAGATGCTTTCAATTTTTTCTGCTTTTCTGAATTTGGTTAAGAAGTTTTATGCCTTAATACTACATCAGTTTTAATGTACCATGCCATGTACCACTGAGCAAATAGTATATTCTCTCTATTCCCATTCAGTTTTCTCAAAAGGTCTATAATATCTAACTTTTCTAAAATTTTGTTGATCTTAACTTGTTTCTTATTCATTTTTTCAGATAGATTTAACTATTTCTTAGAGGGGAAAGTTGAGGTTACCCACTAGTCTAGTTTTACTTTCTATTTTCTCCTATAACTTATTTAACTTTTCCTTTAATAATGTGGATGCTATACCATTTGGTACATATATGTTTAGTACTGGTATTACTTCATTGCCTATGGTACTTTTTATCAAACTGTAATTTCTCTGCTTATCTCTTTTACTTAGATCTATTTTTTTTTTGCTTTTGCTTCAACTGACATCATGATTGCTACCTCTTTTTGGTTTGTTTGTTTTTACTTGAACGTAAGCATAATAATGTCTCCTCCAGTGCCTTATATTTACTTTGTCTGTGCCACTGATAGAAGTATGTTTCTTGTAAACAATGTATTGTAGGATTATGATTTAATCCATAGTACTATTTGCTTCTTTTGTGTGGGTGAGTTCACCCCCTATAATGTCATAGTTATTATTGTGTATTTCTCTCCTTCCTTTTTCTCTCTGTTTATCCTTCTCTGTTTCTCTTTTCACCTGCCCCCTGCTTAAAAGTGTTTTGCTTTTGACCTCCACCTCCTCCAGTCAACCCTGCTTTCTATTTCCCCCCAGCTTTTCTCTTTTTTCTTTCCTTTTCTATTTCCTTGTAGGGTGAGATAGACTTCTATAACAAAATGAATGTCTACGTTATTCCCTTTTTGAGCCAATTCTGATAAGAGTAAGGTTTAAATATTGCTCATTTCCCCTATATTCCCCACAGCTATAAAAGCTTTTTCTAAATCTTTTCTGAGAGATAATTTGCCCCATTCTCGCTCCCCTTTCCCCATTCTCCCCATGTATTCCATTTTCTCTCAATTTATTTTTTGATGATACCATCATACTCAACTCATATTTGTGCCCTCTATCTTTGTACAGTCATTCTATATGCCCTAATAATGATAGCATTCTTGAAAGTTATAGTATGATTTTTCCAGAAAGGAAGGTAAATTATTTAACCTAATTGGATCCCTTATACTTTTTCTTTCCTTTTTGCCTTGTTTTGCTTCTTTTGATTCTTGCATTTAAAAGGCATAGTTTCTATTCAGCTCTGGTCTTTCAATCAGGGATGTTTAAAAGCACTAATTTCATTAAATGTTTTGTTTTGTTGTGTCTATTTTTCCCTTGAAGGATTATACTCAGTTTTGCTGTGTAGGTGTTTCTTGGTGGTAATCGTAGCTTTTTTGCCCTCTGGAATAATAGATTCAAAGCCCTCTCATTCTTTAAGGTTGAAATTGCTAAATCTTGTAATATTCTGACTATGGCTCCATGATATTTAAATGGTTTCTTCCATGGTTATTTGCAATACTATCTCCTTGACTCAGAAGCTCTGGAATTTGACTATAATATTCCTTGGAACCTTCATTTTTAGATCTCTTTTAGGAGTTTTTTTTTTTTTAGTGAATTCTTTGAATTTATATTGTACCTTCTTGTTCTAGGATATTAAGGAAGTTTTCTTTGTGTTTTCTGAAATATGATGATTAGGATCTTTTTTGGTCACAGCATTCTGGTAGTACGATATTTTTTAAATTATCTCTCCATTTATTTTCCAGGTCAGTTGTTTTTCCAGTTAGATATTTTACATTTACTTCTATTTTGCAACCATTTGATTTGATTTGATTATTTCTTTTTGTCTCATGGAGTCATTAGCTTTCACTTGCTCAATTCTGATGTTTAAGTAATTATTTTTAATGAGTTCTTATTTTCAGTGAATTTTTCTATACCTTTTTGCATTTTGGCAATTCTGCCTTTTAAGTAGTTCTTTTTTTTAGATTTAACTATTTCTTAGAGGGGAAAGTTTGAGTTACCCACTAATATAATTTTACTTTCTATTTTCTCCTATAACTTATTTAACTTTTTCTTTAATAATGTGGATGCTATATCATTTGGTGGATTTCTGTGCCTCTTTTACCATTTGGCATATTTTAATGGTGTTATTTTCTTTTTTCCTAGGTAGGCTATTCTTTTTCAATTTTTTTTTTATTTTTAGTTTACAACACTCATTCAATAAAGGAAATTGTTTACATCATTATATAGGATTACATTGATTTATATACATATATATTTTATATGTGTATATATATATGTCAATCTTGAGAATGGTACAGTTATTATGTCAATTGAAAGGGATATACATAGACTGAGGGTGTCAGTATAAAGTAACTGATGTGATGATAAAAAAAAACATAATTTAGGGGTACAAAGGGATGGTTCTGTGAGAAGAGGTGAGGAGGATTTAGAAAAGTGTAAATTATGCCACATGAAGATACACAAAAACATAGAGGCATAGAAGGAAGGGAGAAAAGCAGTATTTGAGCTTTACTCTCAGTGGAATTGTTTCAAGGAGGGAATAACATACTCTGATAAGTAAAGAAATCAAATTTGTCCTCACAGGCAGTAGGAGGGGAAAGGGGAAAGAAAATGGAGGGGGTGGTCAGAAGGGAGGGACAAGTAGCAAGTGGAAAAGGGTAAGATAAGGGAGGGGTGTCATTAGGGAGGGAAAATTGAGGAAGATGGTAGTCAAAAGCAAAACTTTGTTGAGTAGTGGCAGGGAGAAGGGAGAAATAAAAGCCTAAATGGGTGGTGGGGGAGGGGGGAGTTGGGGAATAGGATAGCGAAAAAGACACAGATAGTAATCATAACTGTGAATGTGAACGGGATGAACTCTCCCATAAAATGGAGGCGGATAGCAGAATAGATTAAAAACTATAGTCCTACAATATGTTGTTTACAAGAAACACATTTCAAACACAGGATACACACAGGTTAAAGGTTAAAGGCTGGAATGTTATTTTCTTCATTGTGGGTGTATGTGCGCACGCGTGTGTGTGTGTGTGTGTGTGTGTGCGTGTGCGTGCGCACATGCCTCCTTTACCAATATGTTGATTTTTTTTTAATTATTTTCTTGCAATATCCTCATTTCTTTCACCAATTTTCCCTCTGCTTCTGTGATTTGATTTTTAAAATCCTTTTAGAGCTTTTCCAGGACAATTCCAATTGATCTTTGAAGCTTGGCATGTAACTGTTTTGACACTGTCATCTTCTTACTTTTTTTTGATCTTCCTTGTCAGCATCATAATGTTCTATTGGTAAGTTCTTTTGTTGTTTGTTCATTTTTATTCCAGCCTATTTCTTGACTTTTAAATTGAGGTTAAAGTTGGTCTCTGGTCCTGAGATCCTTGGGGCACTATTCCAAGCTTTAATGTTTTGTGTTTTTTGTTTGTTTGTTTGTTTGTTTCGGTGTGTGTCTGTGTGTGCATGTGTGTGTGTTGCTGTTTTCAAAGGTTGTTCATGGGGTCTGTAAGTTTTCACTTCTTCCAAGGAAGTATGATCTAAGGAGAGGTTCTTTTCACTACTCTCCTGGCCTGTGCTCTTCCCTGTGACCACCAGTACTTTTTTCTGTTCCGATCCTGTAACCAGTGTCCCAGCTTGTAACAGCAAGCACCCTAGCACACCCAGGATGGCCACTAGCACAGGTTCTTCGATCCTCTTTGAAAGAAAAGATAGCTTTAAAGGGGTTAATGATCTTCTTTTAGTTACATACACTAGTTCAGGGGAATTTGATTATATTCACTAGTTTAAGAGCATATACAAGCAGAGAAAATACAAGTGTAGAAATTAGCACAAAGTCAAATAGACAGGGCTCCGGCTTCTGATCAAGGCCATACAACCACCTTCACATACCACCAGATCAGGAAGACCACAGATACATCTGAGTAGTTAGGGGTCTCTGAACATATGGCTACTCAGAGTCCCATCCAGGGAATCAAAAGGTCTTTCTCATAAGTGAACCTCCCAAAGTAAAATCTCACCTCAGAGTATATATATATATATATATATATATATATATATATATATATATATATATATATATATATATATGTATATGACATCACAACCCTCAACACTCGTTGCCTAATTAGCTTGGTACAACAGGTGTGAAAGCTTTCCTGCAAGCAAGCTTCCCCTGAGCAAGCTTTCCCTTTAAGCAAGTTCCTCTTAGGCAAGTTCCTCCCCTCAATGGCTTCTATGTGACTGATGATATATTACAGCTGTGAGCTGGGCCAGCACTCAAAGGAGGTCACATAGGCTTATTAATAGACAGGGAAGATCTTCCTATTCCATTAACATTATACAACTACTGCAAGTGTTCCTCCCCACCCTGAGGATGCAACCCAGAACCGCACATGGGCAATGCAACAGACTCTTGATCTCAGTGCCAGCAAAGAGTCCCCTGTAATTTCCTTTTGACCAGTTGTCTGTCCCTTTTCCATTTATTGGCTGAGAAATATAAAAGCTGCCCCTTCTGCTAGCTTGTTGGGGCAGGCCCTATGCTGGTATGGCCTGCATTGGACAGAATTCCATTCTCACCCTAGAAAGACAGATCTTTTTTGCCAACTTAGTTGTCTTGGGATGGTTGATTCCACCTCTCCAGAACCAGTTTCATGCCATCATTTTAAAGTTATTCGGATGGGCTCAGGTGAGTCCCTGCTTTTATTTTGCCATTTTGGCTTGATGGAATTTTTAAAAAAATAATTATTCATTGTGAGCTCAAGGTTGGCCACCAAGCCATGATTCATAGGCAGTGCTTCCGTGAAGGCTAACACAATGGAAATGAATAACATTGTTCTTTCTTAAATTCTTTTTTTGGCAGGGAGAGAAAATAAATATTATATCGAGTTTCCATCCACATGAATCACTCATTACTTTTTCCTCATGTCCTATATCCAAATTCAAATCTGGGAATTCTCCTTTCCCTCCTCTTTGAAATAGGTTTTGTGTCTGTCTTTTTCATGTTATTACTACTGTCACCATTCTAGCCTATGTCCTTATTACCTCATTTCTGTTTGACTAGAAAAGGATGGTGGGTGGGTGATGATGCAGAGCAAGAAGTGAGTTGGGGGGATATTTTTGTTGTGTAAACATTTATTAGGAGTCTGTAGCAATCAATGATTTAACATGGTGTGAAATAATCATGTCTCTACTTTCCAAATGAATTGCAGTGCAGTTAGGGTATATTCACAGTCTGTTGCTGGCTCCTTGCTCATTGAAAAATGCAAGAAAAAATGTGTGCTTGATCTCATAACAATGAACTAAAGAGAGCAGTCATGTAACTGAATTCCATATGCCTAGAACATTATGTTTGTGATTTCTCAAGAGAAATATGTAATGTGGAGTTTAAAAAATGTTCTCAAAGTGACAAAATCAGGAAAACTCAAACATTTGGCTATGTGTAACCATATTATTCAAATCAATCTAAAGTTTGAGGCCCTGAAAGTTTAATGAAGGATAATGCATTTTCTGAGTCAGACTGTTCCACCACAAAAAGAACTGGTATAAAGTTGTTATTGTCTGTTAAAAGACGATTTTTGCCAGGGATAGTTAAAATTTCCCTCATAATTTGTAGTGGTAAGCAAGCTGAAGTTTTCTACCAGTGGTCAATTGTCCAAAATTAGGAAAATCAAAAAATAAATACCTAGACATCAATCAATCAATAAGAATATATTAACTGTCTATTAAGTGGTAGAAATTGTGCTAGGCCTGAGGATACAAATAAAATGGTCTTAAATTCCTTGCTTTTAAAAATCTAACTTGTAGCTAGTGGGATATACTATGTTCACAAATAAGTCAGTATAAAATACATATTTCATTATATACAATCAATACACAGACAAACAGTGATGGAGTGGTAATAGCAATGGGGAAAATCAGAAAATATCTCTTAAAAGTGGTTGGGAAAAAAAGATAGAAAAAAAATCAGATACTCATTCCTGTTTGCAGTTATACCTTTTGAACTGAAAATCTCCCTTTGAAAGGCAAAAATAAAAAAATTAAACAAACAAACAAGTAAACAAATAAAATCAAACAACAATTAAAAAGCTCACATCATCTTTATGGCTTGCTTTTAAGACAGAAAAAATAGTTTTATTCTGATTCCATGCCTCTAGTTATCGTATACACATTTTATAATTTCATCTAGGTTTTGTGGGTTACTTTGTCAGGTAGATATTTGCTATGTATCAGAGTAAGCATCAATCATGGAGCATTATAAAAAAATTGCTGTGTGTATACTTCTAATACAGATGACAGTATTAAAAGTATTTGGCTTGTGGCATATGAAAATTACAAGTGTAAACATGAGAGAGAGTAAAAGAGAGAGAGGGAGAGAGAGAGAGAGAGAATAACAATATAAAGGAAAATAACCTTTTAAATAATGTGCTATTATAATACTGAAACAGATTAGAGAAAAATTAAATGTCAGTAATCTGAGGAATGTGTTTTTTGTTTAAAACAAAAGTAATGGTCTACAGAGAGAATCGGTTAAATTCATCATCAATACCTAATGGAATCAAAACAGGGATACCACCTCAGAAAAACTGGAAATACATAGGTGCCTAGAAGTAGCTCTGAAAAAAGCAGTGCAAAAGCCCTAAAGTTTGGGACAGAGCACTCTCCACTCTGGAAGCAGAGTTCTACCTTGACAAAGACCTAAAAAGCCAAGTAATTGGCTGAAAACATCAGCAGAGAGTGTAAAAACCTCAGACTATAGAACTTACTTTGGGGACAAAGAAGAACAAAACATACACCCAGAAGGAGACAACAAAGTCAAAGAGCCTACATCCAAAGCCTCCAAGAAAAATGTGAATTGGTCTCAGGCCACCGAAGAGCTCAAAAAGGATTTGGAAAAGCACGTAAGAAAAGCAAGAGGAAAATTCAGAAGAGAAATGAGAGTGATGCAAGAAAATCATGAAAAATGAGTCAACGGCTTGCTAAAGGAGACTCAAAAAATACTGAAGAAAATAACACCAAAAAGAAATAGACTAACCCAGATGGGAAAAGAGGTCAAAAAAAGCTAATGAAAAGAAGAATGCCTTAAAAAGCAGAATTGGACAAATGGAAAAAGAGTTCTAAAAGCCAACTGAAGAAAATAATTCCTTAAAAAATAGAATGGAGCAAATGGAAAGTAATGACTTTTTGAAAAATCAAGAAATTGTAAAACAAAGTTAAAAGAATGAAAAAATGGAAGACAATGTGAAATATCTCATTGGGAAAACCACTGACTTGGAAAATAGATCCAGGAGAGATAATGTAAAAATTATTGGACTACTTAAAAGCCATGATCAAAAAGAGCCTAGATATCATCTTTCAAGAAATTATCAAGGAAAACTGCCCTGATATTCTAGAACCAAGGGGTAAAAATAGAAATGGAAGGAATTCACAGATATCCTCTTGAAAAAAAATCCCAAAAGGAAATCTCCTAGGAATATCATAGCCAAATTCTAGAGTTCCCAGGTCAAGAAGAAAATATTGCAAGCAACCAGAAAGAAACAATTTGAATATTGTGGAAACACAATCAGGATAACCCAAGATCTAGCAGCTTCTACACTAAGGGATCGAAGGTCTTAGAATATGATATTCCAGAGGTTAAAGGAGCTAGGATTAAAGCCAAGAATCACCTACCCAGTGAAACTGAGTATAATAGGGGCAGCTAGGTGGCATAGTAAGTAGAGTACCAGCTCTGGAGTCAGGAAGACCTGAGTTCAAATCCGTCCTCAGACACTTGACACACTAGCTGTGTGACCTTGGGCAAGTCACTTAACCCCAATTACCCTGCCTTCCTCCCTCAAAAAGAAAACAAAAACAAATAAAACTGAGTATAATACTTCAGGGCAAAAATGGATTTTCAGTGAAATAGAAGATTTTCAATTTGACTTTCAAATACAAGAATCAAGAGCATGAAATGGTAAACAGGAAAGAGAAATCATAAGGAACTTATAAAAGTTGAACTGTTTACATTCATACATGGAAAGATGATTTGATGATTTTTGTAAGTAATGAGACCTTTCTTGGTATTAGAGTAGTTGAAGGGAATATATAGATAGATAGACATATATATGTATGTATATATATATATATATATATATATATAGAGAGAGAGAGAGAGAGAGAGAGAGAGAGAGAGAGAGAGAGAGAGAGAGAGAGAATGAGAAAGAGCGCGCACAGGGTGAGTTGAATATGAAGGGATGATGTATAAAAAAATTAAATTGTGAGAGAGGAATATATTAGGAAGAGAAAGGGAAAGATAGAATGAGGTAAATTATCTCACATAAAAGAGGCAAGAAAAAGCTGTTTAATGGACAGGAACAAAGGGTAGGTGAAAGGGAATGAGTGAACTTTACCTTCATCAGATTTGGCTTAATGAGGGAATAACACACACATTCAATTGGGTGTCATACCCTACATGAAAGTAGGGGGGAAGGAGACAAAGGTGGGCCAATGATAGAAGGGAGGGTAGATTGGGAGAAGGGATAGTTAAAAGCGAACACTTTTGAAAAGGGACAGGGTCAAACGAGAAAATTGCATAAATGGGAGACAAGATAGTATGGAGGGAAATATAGTTAATCTCTCACAAAACACGACTATGATGCAAGTGTTTTGCATTATGATACATGTATAACCTATATCGAATTGTTTGCCTTATCAAGGAGGGTGGGTAAGGAGGGAGGAAGGAAGAGAATTTGCAACTCAAAGTCCTAAAAACAGATGTCAAAAATTGTTTTTACATGCAAATAGGAAATAAGATATAAAGGCAATGGGGTAGAGAAATCTATCTGGTCATACAAGAAAATAAGTGGGAAGGGGCTAAGGGTGGGGGTGACAGAAGGGAGGGCAGACTGGGAAAGGGGAAATCAGAGTACATGCCATCTTGGGGTAGGCCAGAGGGTAGAGATGGGGAGAAAATTTGTAACTCAAAATCTTGTGGAAATGAATGTTGAAAACTAAAAATAAATAAATAATGTTTTTTAAAAAAATCAGTGACCTTTTAATTAACTGATTTTGAAAGTAATAGGTAAAATAAGCGTGTCATGGAGGAGTAGAAGAGAAACTTCAGTGTACGTAAATTCTATGTCTGGAGAAATAATTATTCAAAATGTTTGCATCTAAGATAGAATAAAAAAAATCTGAAATTCTCTAAATAAACTATGAAGATCTTAATTTGAAAATATAAATATTAAGACCAAAATATTTTCTGTTAAATATATTCTAAATATCCAATAATTACAAAAAGACTAATTGGATTTTATTAGTTTGAATTAATTTTTAATATATGCATATCAGCCACTATCCATACTACATACTTTATGACCTTTAATGATTGAGTATCTAAATGAAATTCAAACAATAATAATTTGAAAAGGTGTTTTCCTTAGTGAGTTTACCCTACCATTTGGTTTCATTTTCCCAAGATGGATGAATCATTATGAAAGATGTAATGGAATATACTGATATTATAAAGTATTCCTATTAGGAATCTGAAAAAATGTCAAATGTTCATAGAAGTAAACTTTATTTGCATGAATGATTAAAAGAAAACTAAAGTAAGCAATTTTTCTGAGGTCCTTCTTTTATAATGACTTATAATGATCTCTGAAGCTATTTCAATATGGAAAACAGTATCTAAATTAATACATCATAATTACTTCAGCCATCCCTTAATTGATGGGCATCCTCTTAGTTTCTAGTTCCTTGCTAATACAAAAATACTGCTATAAATATTTCCATATATTGGCAGTTTTCCTTTTTTCTTTTTGATTACTTTGTAGTATACCCTTTGGAGTATACATTGGCTATAACTTTGTTATCATTGGATCAAATAATATGCATAATTTAGTAACTTTTGGGGAATATTTACAAACTGATTTCCAGGAAGCCTGCACCCATTCAAAGCTCTACCAAATATGAGTCAAGATGCCATTTTTCATACAAACTATCTATTTTTTGTAATTTTCCTTTTATTGCCAATCAGATGGGTTTTAGGTGAAACCTCAGTTGTTTAATTTATAGGTGTTTCATTACAAGATATTTCAAGAATTATTTTCATATACATATACACATATATATATATATATGTTTGTACACACACATACACACACACACATACACACATATATATAATGTTCCTTGAGTACTGCCTTTTAGTATACCATTCCCATTTATCAATTGGGAAATGGCTTTTAATTATTTAAATTGGATTTAGTGTCTTACATATTTTGGAAGTAGGAATTTCATCAGAGAAATTTGCTGAAAATAATTCTCCCCCCAAAAACTGTAACTTTTAATCTTAGTTACATTGGATTTGTTTGGCAAAACTTGTTTTAAAATTTTATGTAATTATAATTGTTCATTTTATCTTCTGTGATCCTTTCTATAGCTTTTTTGGTCATTAACTCTTCCTCTATCCATAATATCTGAAGATAAATTTTCTTCTTGTTCCTCTAAAATGGTTGTAATATCAACTTTTATATCTGAACAGTGGATTGTTTTAGAGTTTATTTTGCTGTTAAATGTAATATCTTCCTCTCTGCCTAATTTTTGTCGGACTATTTTCCATTTTTTTCTAGCAGTTTTTGTCAAATAGTGAGTTTTTATCTCAGTAATTGAACTCATTGGGTGAATTGAACACTTCAGTACTAGATTCCTTTGATTCTGTATGTTGTGCGCTTTAATCTGTCCCACCAATCAGTTTCCCTATTTTTACACCAGTACTAAAGTGCTTTGATGATTGTTACTTTATAGTATATTATGACAACTAATACTGCTAGGACCCTTTCTCCTCCTATCTTTTAAGAATTTGCCTTAAAATTCTTTGTTCTTCCAGGTAAATTTGATTATTACTTTTATAGTTCTATAAAGTAACCCATTACTAATTTGATTGCTATGACACTGAATAAGTAAATTGATTGAATAGTCATTTCAAATTGATTTCCTCTTTCAATATTTTCTTTGTTGGCAATATATAGATAGATAGATGTAGATAGATATAGATATAGATATGCTGATGATTTCTGCAGATTCGACTTGTAACTTTGATGAAATTATTGACTATTTATTCATCTCAACAACCCTGGGAGGTAGGTGATATTAGTATTGCTATATATGAGGCAACAGGCAAAAAGATGGTTAGTGAATTTACCAGGTAACACAGCTAATGTCCGAGGTCAGATCTTCCTGACTGTACTATGTACTGTGTTACTGTTCTCAAAATTCTGCAATATGATATCCAGAATTTGTTTGTCAGGGTTTTCAACTAGTCCAAAGCTTAAATTAGTTCCTTTCTTCCTGTTTTCTAGATAAGTTGTTTTTGATGTGAGACACCTTGTATTTCCTTATAGAGCTTTTTTTTTTCCATTTTGACTTTAATATTTCTTATTTTCTCATGCAATAATTAATATTTGATCCATTCTAATTTTCAATGAATGTGTTACTCCAGTAAAGTCTTGTACCTCACATAACAAATTACAATTGCCTTTCCAAGTCTTTTGTAGAAAACTCTCATTTCTTTTGTAATTCTATCCTCTAGTATTCTTACTTTGTGTAATAAATTATTTTTAACCTTATACAATGAGTTTCCTAGAATTTTTAAGAGATGTGGTCAAGGTATATTTTCCCTTGAAGTTTTGCTTGCATGTTTTTTTTGTTTGTTTTTGTTTTGGTTTTTTTTTGTAGTTTGTGTTAGGACCAGGCTCTGTACATGGCTGTTGATACTGGCATGGCCTTATATGGTCCTGGTTTGTCTTATCTGTGGTACATTCTTAAGCTACTATATTCTGCATTCTTCAAGGATTGGTAAGGTTAGCTGTTGGCTATGGAGCTACATCTTTCAGTAGACTCTACACTATCTGATTAATGGAACTTCATTGGTCTCTACCTTCCTGTACTAAGTTCCAGATTCTGGTTTGTGTGCTTGTCCTTGTGGTGCACTTGCCCTTGGATTGAACTCCACACTTTTATGAAAGGCTCTGGAAGTTTCCAAATGATCTTGCTGTCTGCTTTTATTGTTCTGATGTTGGGGGCTGGATTCTCTAATGCTGTTTTGAAACCAATGGGACAACAATAAGTCTCAGAGTAAGTCTTCAGGGATGAGTCCATGATATCTTCCTAGGGGTCAGTGCTGAAACTTTGTTTTTAGCTGGTGAGATAAGTCTGTGATGGTTTCTCTGAGAGAGAGAAACAAGAAAGAGGATCTGTTTTGAGTCTACGTCTCAGTCTATGATCTACCATTTGGATCGAAGAAACAAAGGTCCTTTTCTGATTCTGGAGTTGGGTTCCATGAGTTTTATTTTAAGTACAAAGTTCAAAGTTATTTTAGATACTAGTTAGTAAAAAAATTAATAAATAAAATAAAAAATCACACATTTAAGCAGAGGTTGGATTCTGTATCAAACTTTACATTTATATTTCTCTCTAGTTATTAGGCAGCTAATGAATGTAGGGAATACAGTATCGGACCTGGGGTTAGCAAAACCTGATTTCAAATCCAACCTCAGAAATTTTTAGCTGTGTGACCCTGGGAAAGTCATTTAATCTTTGTTTGCCTCAGTTTTCTCCTTTTTAAAATGAGTATTATAGCAATAGCATCTACCTCCCAGGTTTGTTATAAGGAGGAAATGAGACAACACAGTTTCTAGCACATAGTAAGCAATACATAAATGTTAACTATTTATTATTACTACTACCATTATCATTATTGCTATTATTATTAATCTCTTTGGAATAATGGGAAAAATCCACTTTATGGAATTTTTTTGGTAATGGGAATTTCCTCAGCCCACATCTTCTGCTTTGAAATATTTAAAAAGCCCATGATGTTACTTGTTATTTCCTTTCTCTTCCATCACTTTCTTCTTTCTTTGCTTCCTACAAGGGTATGTTAAGGCCAAACTTGCTCTACTGTTGTTCTTACTAGGTTGGCAAATTATAGCTACTCTCTGGGGAGTAGCCAGGTTTCCTCAACTTATCCGAATATGATTATTGTAAAACAGTGCTATAGTGTGATTTTTTCCATATATAGTCAAATCTATGGGAGATTTGGATAGTTTAGACATCTTACTTTAAGTAGGATGGGGTGGAGTAAATCAAACATCTCACCCTTATACATGCATTACCCCATTTTTAACTCGCAAATTATGATCGATGATTGGGGTATTCCTTGTTTTTCTCTCATATTCAAGGTGCTTCAGCCCTTAATGTCAATTTTTAAAGAAAATTCAAAATATACCCACATTCCAGCAATCAAACTCTCTTTGAGGAATTATGTGTGTCTAGAGATTTTATAGAATATTTCAAACACATAAATTATCTACTACTCTCTGGTCTTGTCTCATGAATACAGTCATGTCATAATTTAAAGTTGACTTCTTCCACATTCCTTACCATAAGCAGTGAGAAATTACTACAATAAGGGTCAGTATGAAGCTCAAAAGGAATGGGGAATGCTGAAGTTCTAACCTACATATGCATCCCTAATTATCACCAAAACACCCATTAATCATGAATATTAATGTAAAAGAAGAAAAAAAGAGTAAAACATGTGAGAGTGTGTGATCTAATGGATGGTCTATTGACCTTGAAATCACTAAGACCAAGTTCTGCCTTACCTGCCTACGAGCCAAGTGATGGTGGCAAATAATTTAAACTTTCAATGTGCTAGACAACTCTCTACAATGATGTTCCTGAAAGATGCATCAGTGGAGGGAATTTCCCTATGAGGTACTCATTACACAAATTAAGTCATAGATCAGGAGGAAAAAATACAAAACTAATGTTATAGAAAAGGAAAATATGAATTTTAGCTATAGAAATTGAGGCAAGTCAAAGTCTTTTTAAGACAAGACCTTCCAGGTAACTCTTAAGATTCATAGATGTGTTGCATGTGTATGACCATGACTTCTAAATGTACTTTTGGGATTAAAGTCTAATCCAATCATTATGGTTTCATTTTGACATAGCAATAATGGATCCAGAAACAATGCAAACATTCACTTACCTGCTTAAGCTCTATCTAGACCTGATAAAGTAATTGGTTCAACTTTGGAAGGAAGCCAGCCACAGGCTTATGCCAGAGTTGAACGATGTTTTTTTTTTCCTTTTTCCCCCCTTCTGCTGCATTAGACTTCAGATTCTGTCTGGCAGTCTAATGAGAACAGAGCTACTACTTTTACAATGGAATCATATCTCTAAGGGAAGCAATGAGAGTGATAACCTTTAAAATATGTCTGCTAAAGATAATCACCACTATAGCATTTATCCAAGTTGGCCTTTTTCTTCATAATATAGTGATGCCCTTTAGTCATGATTTCCTTTATTTTACCTTGAAGGAACAATTGTAAAAGAAAGATATTGAAATACCATTATCAAAAAATTATCCTTAATTAAAATGTGTCTTTAAAAGAATTATGGAAGGACTTTAGTATAAAACAAAAACTCATATATACTTTGGTTAAAAGCAAAGTATTCTTCACATTGCTTCTCTACTCTGCCCTCAGAAAACTTAAAAAGAGTTCTTTCTTATGTTTTTTTTAAAAAAGTCTATTCTGTGAATCATCTTTTCCTCTTTTTAAATCTTGCTGGGGGGGGTGGAGCCAAGATGGCGACCAGAAAGCAGTAACTGTTGTGAGCTCCCCACCAAATCCCTCCAAAAAAATGGCTCTGAACCAATTCTAGAGCTGCAGAACCCACAAAGTGGCAGAGGGAAGCAGGGCCCCACCCCAGGACAGCCTGGATGGTCTCTGGGTAAGGTCGGTCCCACACGGACCTCCCAGCCCCCAGCCGAGGGGAGCGGAGCTGAGCCCAGCCCGCACGGCGCGAACAGACCAGACGCGGACCTACCAGACCAGGAGACGAGCGGAAAGTGCCCTGGCATCCCGAAATACTGAGCTGTGGCATGTACCAGACCTCTCAACCCACAAAGAGCAAAGACATCAGAG
>CM053626.1:269856055-269875604 GCA_028646595.1 Phalanger gymnotis
AGGGTTGTATTTGTTGTTGGGTTGTATTTTGTTTGTTTGTTTGTTTGTTTGTTTGTTTTGGTTCTATTTCTTCTTTCTCATGAGTCATTCCATTGGTCATGGTTTTTCTCCACAACTTGACTAGTGTGTAAATTAATTCAATGCCAAGTTATACCTGGAAGTTATATGGGATTCCATGCTTGAGGAGGGGCAGGAAGGGAGGGAAGAAAATCTGGAACTCAAAATTATGTAGAACTGTTTGCTGCAAACTAAAAATAAAAATATAATAAAACAAAACAAAACAAACACAAACACTTTTCCAGTGATTAGGACAGCGGTGGATGACAACAGTATCTCTATCATGAGCTGAGAAAAAACTAGACATGGGAGAGAAGAAAGCTTCAGCATTATATAGGAGTAGCACAAAATAAAATAATACTTAAGAGAAACTTTATTGGGTCTACACAAATAAGGAAAATATCTCCATTAATTTGGAGCTCAAGGTTACCTTTGGTACATTACATATAGGCCTACTTTTCCATGAATTCTGTGTATGCTTGTGGGAGAGCAACCCCCAATCCCATTCTAGAATGAATAGTACCAATTCTTCTTACTAAGCCACATCAGCAAATACCCATTTCTAAAATGTATTGTCTAAGTGGATGATTGATATCAGTTCCTAATCAATAAATACACCATTTAGTATAGGGTTTTGAAAGATAGTGTTAGAAAACCATCCTCCAAATTTGAGGGGAGCAATAACCATCTGTCCTCTAGCAACCTAGCCTGATACTGAAAATGGTGGTTAGAGATTTTAATGCTTAGAGTCTATGTTATATGAGATTATTTATCAATCTTATTATCCTAAGGAAAGATTATCTTATAACTGGAAAGGAAGTTGATCATGGAACTCAGATTTTTTTAAAAAAAGATAGGAGGAAGAAGAAGAAGAAGAAGAAGAAGAAGAAATAGGAACATATCCCAGCAAATGAAAATGAATACAAATGAGTGGCATGGGAAAGCCAATAATAATTATTATTTAGCAGTAGATGCTAAGCAACAATAAAAATATATTTTATAGATATATAGAAGAAAAAAAGAAAGAATGAAATTGATTGATCCTGCCCTCAAGGAGCTTACAATCTATTGGGGAAAGACAACACACAATAAGAAGCTGAAAAGCAGGTAGGAGTGAGTGCAGACAACTAGGGGATACGATGTGCCATGGAGATTAAACCACTCACAGCTACTGACGGAAATGGAAGCATTACCTGGAAAGTTCCCAAAAGTTCAGAGCTCTCAATAAAATGAGGCCTGGAAAGAAATGTATTGATTTGCCTTCAAGGCTCCCAATTAGATGGGAGAAGCAGTCGAGGGAGTTTAGACACTGAGTTTCAAAAAGTTAGCATGGTGATGAGATTTCATCAGTTTACCTTGGGTAAAGCCCGATGTTGCAAGGATACTTGCAGATAGAAAACAAAGTAAAACAAAACAATAACAACATATTAAAGTATAGTAAGCTCATATTATTTAGTCATAAAATAATAGTAATTATTTTATCATTATGATAAATAATATATAGTTTAGCTTGAAAAGTTTACAAAGAATTTTATTAGCATTATATCATTTAATTCTCCCAACAATTCTGTAAAGAAAGTGCTATTATAAGGAAAGTGGCTAAGAAATCACTTGCCCAATATCACACAGTTGAAAAGTATCTAAGGAAGTTGAGTTGTTGTTAGATATGATAGCCAATTAGAACTCAGGTATGCCAAAGACATAGTATAAACTTATTTGTGTTTAATGTTCACCATTTCTAGGGCAAGGGAGAGGGAAGGGAAGAAAAAAAATGAACATGGTAATTTTGTTGTACATGTGAAAGAAATAGCAGGTTGTGCATAGCAGATTTGCAGTTTCATGTGCAATCGTCTTTTTCATTATATTATGTTATGAAAATGCTTGTTTTTTTCCATAAATTAAAAACAAAACTGAAACAAAAAAAGACATAGTATGTTTGTATTTGACAAAGACACTTTTTTTGAGAAAAGCAATTTGAACTAGATTACAGAAAGGATAGAAGAGTTTAAAATTATATATATATATATATATATATTATATGTATATGTATATATTACATGTTTATGTATATATGTGCACATATATACATATATAAATATAGATCAAAAAGATATATGACATAATATGACTTATATTTATATATTGTTGTTACTCAGTCATTCAGTTATGTCTGACTTTGCATGACCCTGTGGACCACACTGACCATGAAGTTTTCTTGTCAAGAATACTGGAGTAGTTTACCATTTCCCTCTTCAGTGGATTAAGGAAGTGGATAAGTGAATTGCCTAGGGTGATACAGTTAGTGAGTGTTTGAGGTGAGATTTCAATTCAGGTCTTCCAGATTCCAGGCCTTCATCTCTATGCTCTGAGCCATCTAGATGCCCCCATCCATATGTATACACACATGTAAATGTAAATATATATTTAAATCAATATATAAAGTGACTAAAATAAAGATAATATGAACTACAAGATGCTATGTAGGTATATTTTTTAATTTACGTATGTCATATATACACGTGCATATT
Organism: Phalanger gymnotis; assembly: GCA_028646595.1. Taxonomy (NCBI): domain Eukaryota; kingdom Metazoa; phylum Chordata; class Mammalia; order Diprotodontia; family Phalangeridae; genus Phalanger; species Phalanger gymnotis. The sequence goes on from CM053626.1 coordinate 269,858,641, forward strand.
TTGTGCTTGTATTTGCTATGATCTAAAACTAATAATTAAATTTTAATAGCAATATGTATACATTTATACATTTGGATGAAATAGATAGATAGATAGACAGACAGACAGACTTATAGATAGATAGGTAGATACAATGTAGAAAAGCAGGATGATGTCAACATGACTAGAAATCACTTCAACAGAAAATTTTTAAATGTGTTCCAAATGCCAAACAAACTGGATAATTTACTATCCTATGATTATATGTCACTCTCTACAGCTATGTATACTATTATTTATTGCAGAAATGTTCTCCCTTCCATGCGTGGTAGTGTTTTCTCCTCCCTGTTCTTCAAAGGTGATACTTATCCATGAAGATATCCCTAAAGCCTACAAATGAAAGTCATATCTTTCATGAAGTTTCATCAAACTTACTTTATGATTTCCATTGGTTGTTCAATTGTTTGTTGTGTCTGACTCCGACCGCATTAGGGCTTTCTTGGCAAAGGTACTGAAGCAATTTGCTGTTTCTTTATCCAACTTATTTTACAGATGAGGAAAGTGGGACAAACAGGGTTAAGTGACTTGCCCAGGTCACAAAGCTAGCAAGTATCTGAGGCTGGATTTGAACCAAGTTCTTCCTTTAGTTTATGCACTGTACCACATAGCTGCTTCCATGATTTTTCATTTAAATTGAGTATATACTACCCCTAATAGATCATATGCTCTTTTTGAGGGCACATATAGAAAGTATCTAATTCTCCAAGGGCTTATTGCAGGGAATTATACATACTAGGAATTTAAAAATCTGTTTAATAAATGAAGAAATGAGAAAATGACTCTTCTACTGAAGGAGAACTACTTTATCCTCATTAAACTATCATCATTAAACATTCCTCCTCTGTCTTTTTCTCTTGTGTTTTTACTACATTCCAAACACTTAAAGTGAATATTCTATTTTTAGTACCCTTATATTTAAACTCTACTTTATGAATACTATCAGTATAAGACTATTGAAATTATTCATAAAATATCTGAGTCAGTCCACCAATACAGTTGTAAATGGTATAAATGCAGTTACAAAATATTCAATGAATAAATAGTTAATCAAATTATAAGATGGATAGTCAGTACTTATGGGTTATGTAAATATATTAAAAATAATAATACTGAAGTGGTTTCCACATTTAATGTCACAACAGCAAAATTACTAAGAGGATACTCCTTATAACTAAGCAAAATAATAACATTCATTTTTTAAAAAGTATCTATAAAATAGGGATAGAAATTCTAGACTTCATGTTATACTAAAAAGCCATAATAATCAACACTATTAAGTGAATTTGAAAAATTAATGAAGTTCATCAATGAAATAGACTAAAGAATAATTATATCAGATTAAATTCAATAGTCCTTTGTATGACAAAGTTGAGAATATACACTTCTGCAATATGAACTCCCTATTTGACAAGATCTGTTGAGAATATTAAAGATTAGTTTGATAGAAATTATATTCAAATTTACAAATAACACCATATACCACCAAAAAACACTCTAAAAATAAACAATATCTGAATATAAAAGATAATGCTACTTTTTTAAAAAATAAAGACAACTAGATCCAATCTCTTTCACAGCTATAGTGAAGAAAATTCTTAACTAGACAAGGTATAGAGATTAATGTTATTATTAATATTATTACATGTCAAGTGAAATTGAAAAGCTTTTGAATGAAGAAAACTAATCTAAATAGCATAAGAATGGGAGTAGTCTCATAAGAAAAAAATGGTATCAAATATTTATTTAAGGGACTAATACTCAATGTAGATAGCTGGTAATTCTGTAGAGCTTTAAGATTTGCAAATATTTTTAAATTAATATCTCATTTTATTCTCAAAAAATCACTTGAATTCAGGTACTATTTTTGTCCCTATTTAGAAATGAGAAAATTATAGAGGCTATTGGCGACTCAGTATATAGTATGCCAGACTTTGAGACAGGAAGACCTGAGGTCAAACCCTGTCTCTAAGAATAGCTGTATTACCATGGGAAAATAATTTATCCCCTCTCATCCTCAGTTTCCTCATCTGTAAAACGGGGATAAAAACAGCTACTTTGAAGATCAAATGAAATAGTATATGTAAAGAATTTTGTAAAACTTGAAGTGCTACCCCATATGGGTAGCAAACGCACAGTTTAAGAAGCACTTACGGTGGTGAGTGGAAAAAGTTTAAGAAGTCCTGCTATATAAAACTGATGATGAGAAGAGGGAGGAGATGGAGGTGGAAGGGGAGGAGTGGGAAAGGGAAGAGGAAATAACTCACACAGGGTCACATAGACAGCTACATCTGAGGCTGGGTTTGAACTTAAGTCTTCTTAAGTGCAGGTCTTGTGCTCTTTCCACTTCAACAACAAACTGACTCATGTAAAATAGACTAACACAAATATGTAAGACCATGACTATTCCCAAATGGTTAACTGGTCAACAGAAAAATTTAAAACTGTAACAAATCATATGTGAGATTGCTCAAAATTACTAGTAATAAGATGAATTCAAATCAAAACATTTATGAGATTTTATCTCATACTTGGTATATTGACAAAATAAGGAAAAATAAGAATACTGAATATTGGAGGGCATGTAGAAAAACAAGTGCTCTAATATTTTATTAGAACTATGAATTTTGTAAAGCAATTTGGAATTTGCTGAAAAAAGTGACTAAGCAAGCTCTTGTTAAAACCAAAATAGGGCAAATATAAGTAGATATACATCCCCAAATAGATAAACACATTATAGTATCATAAATGTATCATAAAATTACTACACTCTAAGGAATGTTGAATGTTAAAAGGATACATATAAAAGCTTGTATTAACTAATTCAATGTGAAGCAAGAAATAGAAAAATGAGATGTACAATATTATGAAGATATATTTAGAAAGAGCAGCAACAACACAAAAGCATACACACAAAGAAAGAGCTTATCCTCAGTTAAGAAAGGTAAAATGGAACTCCTTCCTGTCTTTGCAGAGATGTGGTACTATAATTGTGAAATATTGCACATATTATCACACATATTTGACGCTTTGGTTAGTTTTGATAGACTACTTCCCTCCCTCTTCTTCCATGTCATTCAGTATTATTCTAATCTATATTAAAAGGAATGGCTCTGAGGAAGAAAGGAGATGAATACATTTCAAAATGTAGACAATGAAAAAGCCAACACAGAAATATATATGCATTTATATGTGATATACACACATATCCATAAACATATATGTGTATGTGTATGTGTATGTGTATATGTGTGTATAGATAGATGGGGAAAGAGGGAGGGAGGGAGGAGAGAGAGAGAGAGAGAGAGAGAGAGAGAGAGAGAGAGAGAGAGAGAGACAGGAATTTATGTGTGTGTGTGTGTGTGTGTGTGTGTGTGTGTGTGTGTGTCTGTATATATACATAATTGTTAACTCAGGTAGAAATCCCCAAATGGAAATGTACCATTATGGAGAGTAATAGTTTGATAATATCTGACAAACAATTCAATCTATTATTAATTGATGGATTAAATCAATTAAATTGATAAATGTAAAAGAAAATAATAATTATTTATTTTGCTAGTAATTTCTCCTTGAATCATATACTACCTATGGTAAAATCTAAGGTTGTTGGGTTTTGTTTGGTTTGTGAAGGGAAGTAGCTTTGGTGTAAATTTATTTGTACCAAGGAAGAAAACTGGCTTGGATGGAGAGCTTTGCTGTGACAAAGACTCTTAGAAAGTTACACTGAACACTCAGAGGTTAAGGCTTTCGCCTAGAGCCACACAGTCAACATATATAAGACATGGTATTGAAACCCACATCTTTTTTAGACCCTTAGACTATGTACCTTTTCAACTCTGACAAGCTATCAATTATAGAGTAGCGTAGTATAAATTTCAATAGAGATATGAAGGGGAGATAGGTGGTGCAGTGAATAGAGTGTGAAGACTGGAGTCAGAAGGACTTGAGTTCAAATCCAACCTCATACACTTACTAACTATGTAATCCTGGGCATGTCACTTAATCTTGTTTGTCTAAGTTTCTTCATCTGTAAAATGAGTGGAGAGGGAAATGTTAAACACTGTAGCATCTTTGCTAAGAAAACTTGATCACAGAATCAGACACTGTTAATAAACAAAGCAATGACAACAACAAAAATATATGAAAAGACTGTGAAAATTAATATTTTTAGTATAAATTATTATTCAGTATTATTCTATGACTACAAAGATCATAATCAGAATAGGTTCTCTCCACATACCAGTAGAGTTTGGGGGCAGCATGCAGTGGAAGATGTCAGGTGGAATCTGAGAAACATTAAACTATAAAAATTATGCATACTCATGCCACATGACAGTGCTTAGTAATAAAGAAAGTAGAGGTAAGAGAGAGACACAAAAGAAATTTTAAAAATCTAGAGCTGGCCTTGAGATCAAAAGATCGGGATACAGGTACTGCTTTTGACATCCACTATCAATGTGATCAAGAGCAAGTCGTTTAATTCCATCATAACTCTCTAACACTCTAATCCATAGACCAGACAACTTCACCACTCATTTAAAAAAATCTACATCCAAGCTTTTGGAGCAAGATCTCACCATTTGACATCAAAATGGATACATGATTTAGGCATAAAAGGTGATATCTTGAGCAAATTAGGAAAACAGGAGAAAATTTATCCATTCCATCTTCAGATAAGGGAAGAGTTTATGACCAAACAAGACATAGAGAAAATCATTTGAAGTAAAATGGATAATTTTAATTACATGAAACTAAAAAAAAGGCTTTGCATGAATAAAATTACCAGAATTACAAGAAAAACAGGAAGCTGGGGAAAAACAATTAAACACATTTCTCTCAAAAAAGTCTCATTTATCAAATAAATAGGGCACTTAGTCAAATATTTTAAAAATTAACAACTATTTTCCAATTGACAAATGAGCAAAAATATAAAGAGACATTTTTCAGAAGAAGAATCAGAAAAAGAAATCAAATCTATCAATTGTTACAAAATTGCTCTTTCTTGGGTTACCAGGTGGTTGATGTATCAGTCCATTGTCCATCAAGCTGTCATGAAATAATTATGATTGCTATTATCCCCTGCATTATTATAAGCTCTCCTTAGTAAGTACATTTGTCAAAAATAAATCAAATAATGCAATTTCAAAAGGCTATACCAGTGGAACTAAAATTGAAAATTTCTCTTAAGTTGGAAAAAAATATCTAATAGATCTTGTGACAAAATCTCATCCAAATACTAATACAGCTTATACTGGCTATGAAACTATGGAGAAGCTGTGATCTATGCCAATGGAGGAAATATCTCCAATGATGATATTTATGATTTTTAAAGCATTAAAGCTGAATCAATCATACATCAAAAATAAGTTTTGCATATGTACAGAAACTTAAAAATCTAATAGAAACAATTAATTTTGGAATTTGTCATCTGTGAAATTTGTAACAAACCATAAATTTTGAAAGGTGAAAATTTCTCTAAAATCTTTATTTCCCTTCTAATATGCACTATTTTCATTTTTATTAAAAGATCAAAAGTTCCAGACAACTAGAAAAGTGAAACAAAGAAAGCAAAGAAAAAGGGTTATTAACATCCAGATCTACACATTCCATGTGTGTACAATCTAATCCACACAAACACACACACACACACACACACACATCTTAAAACCAAAGTTAGGAAAAGATTCCTAAAATATGTCCTTCATATTTAAATACATGATTCAGGGTCTAAATAAAGTGCTAAAATGAATAAAAGTATAGATTCATATATGAACTTTGTAGCTAGCCTAATATACACCTAAGAGAACTCCTTTAACAAAGCTGAGGTTAACCACATATATCTGTTTTAGAAGAATAAGGTTAATATTATGGTTATTCCTATGAAGATTATTATAAAGAATAGCTATTGAAGATTGTTAAGGGACATTTCAAAAATCTGAAGTGTCAGACAATAATGATGATTAATCACAAGACTAAAATTAGGAGTCTCAAATTCCTCAGCAAAAAATCAATTGTCCATTTGAAAGAAAATAGTAATGTTCCCATCCATTAAATAATAAAGCAGTGCTGTAAAATCTTAAAAGAATCTTACTGAAATCAAATGAGAGCATCACAATATTCTTAATAATAGAAAAAAATTGACTTCTCTGACATATATATATATATATATATATATCAACAATGGGAATGCAAATCATTTTTTTCTAGAATTTTTATAACCAGATATAGCTCAGTCAAATCAAATGAAAACAATTTTAAAATAACTGCGAAACACAGTGCTAATTATTGGAAATATTAAGTAGTTTTAAGAAAAAAAAGTTGCTTCCATCAAGGAGCAAACAATATTTTGAAGGAGACAACACATATTCAACCATACACAAGCAAGATATGTGCAAAATAAACTGGACAAAATCTTAGAGGAAATATTAAGGAGTATTAGGAAAGGCTTCTTGAAGAGGGCAGAAATGTAGATAACATCTGAAGGAAGTCAGGGAAGCCAAGAGGTCAGAAGAGAGAACATTCCGGCTATGGAAGAAATAGTGAAAATGTTTGAGTTGGATGATGGAATATATTGTTCAAGAACTAACAGGGAGGTGAGCATCCCCGTATTGTAGAGCAGGTATAGAGAAACTTTAAGTCTAAGGAGTATAGAAAGGTAGAAAGTTTATGAGAAGCTTCAAATGCTAAACATTGGGTTTTATCTTTGATATTAGTAGTAAAAGCAAGCCACTTGAGTCCACTTTAGGAATATCTCTTTGTTAGCTGAGGAGAAGATGAACTGGAATGGTAAGAGACTTGATACAGGGAGACCAACCAGAAAGTCATTGTGATAATCAGAGCATGTGATGACAATGGATAGCACAAGAATGCTGGCAGTGTCAGATCAGAGAATATGCATAGAATGTATGTTGTCTTTCTATCTTGGAACATGTTATTATTTAGTTCAAGTTAGTTGAGTTTCACAAGCATTTATTAAGCACTCATCCTTTTTCTGGAATTGTACTAGGAGTTGGCAACATAAGACAAAAAATGAAAACTTTGTCCTTTTAAGGACTTTAGATTTTAGTGGATGTGCTTACATTTTACTGGGGGATTAGAGGAGGAAGAAGTTATGTTATAATGTAAGCATTTTGATAATAATAGAAAATTGAACCTAAAGTATGCTACATCTCCCTTGTGCCCTTTACCTGGAAGGGTCTGGCAGCTTATCTTGTGGTGATCAAATGAATTAGTGAAGAAAGGATGAACTCCTTTTCAAGAACAGATTCATAGTCAGAATAATCATCTTCCTATGAATAAACTTCATTTTATGAAAATATTTTGATTAAGTAGAAATCTATTCTAAAAGTATTTTTCAATCCTTAAAATATCTTGAATCTCATTATTATGGTACTACTTCCACCAAATAAAGAACTACACAACTCTTCCATATTTTTTTGGTTTACACTTTCAAGAGTCTCTAACAGTAAAATCTAACTGGTGAATACTCTAACACCCTTGTGGTGAGAAATACTTAAAATTAATGAGATCCCATGGAGGACAGGGTCCATCACCAGGTATATGCTCTAAAATTTTCCAGATGGGTAGGAGCTGATAGAGCTTGTTTCCCACTGGCCTAGCCCTCAAAATCTCGGGTTCAATTCTATACAACACTAGGTTAGCAGAATAGGACTTAAATAGAGAACAATATCGCTAATAGCATACTATTACTAGTCTCCTTTTGTGTATGTAACATATTGGCAAGGCCAGAAGACAAATTGACAAAGTGCTTAGTAATTCCATAATTATTCCATTCATAACTATAGAAATGACATCTATATTTGCACATACAGAGAGATAGGTACATTTTCTTGAACTATCCAAATATTACAAAACAATATACTTTTTTTACCTTGTAAATGTCACTCTTCTGTTACTACAGAAATAGAAGAGAGTAGTGACATAATAATAGTATTCCCTGATATAATTCTGTTCAGTTTTTATTGCAAATTAATATTAAATTTGAAATCAATAATGATTGAAAATACCTTCATGAGCAGCTATATAGGATGTTAACAAGATGCACAGAAAGAAATATTAAGCAATTTAATTGTGAGCTACTTCTAATAGAGAAAAATATAATAACGGGGCAAGCTGCTGATTTTTATAAATAATAGAAAAAATTACTTCTGAAAGCAATGTTTAGTATGGGATGATTCCGCAAGTCACACAAACAAGTAGATTTTATAGCCAACCTTTGTCCATATTGAGAGCATAATACATAGTGTCTAATTCAATTCTGAAATATTCATTTGTTAAAATAGCCCCCTGGGTAAAAGTAACAGCTTGAGATATTATTATTAGTAGTAGTAGCAGCAGCAGCAGCAGAATCAGCAGCAGTAATATCCTTGTCATTTGATGAAGGGAAAATTGGACAATTTTTTTTTACTCAGAGGGAATAATAGGTAAACTATGGTGGAAAATAGATCATTATAGGACAAGTAGCATGCTATGGTTTTCATACAAAAAATTATCATTTAATTTTTTAGCTTTGTTTCCTTGCCCCCCATCTTTTATTTCCAAGCAAGTAGCACGTGCCACCCTAAAATTTTGGAGCATGCATATTCTCAATTCATGGCATTCAATTATGTACTTAGGGAGAGGATTTTGACTGCTGATACCTACAGAAGCACAGATACAATTCCCCACATATAATTGAAAGAATTTCATTCCTATGATGCATTTTCTATGCAATCCTACAAAATGTGCAAAAGGCCAGGTTTTGGACTCAGGTTGGCTTCTCATTGATAAATGAATTTGGAAAAGAAATTGAGGAATTGTCATAAAAGTGACATAAAGAGAACAAGTACTGAAAAGCCTCTAAAATAACCTTATGAATTTCATTTGCTGGCACTTAATTTCACTATAAATATGACCATAACAATAGAGAAATTAGGCTAAATTGATACCATTGTGCTCATTTTATTTATAACTGGCCTACACTGAGACCACAGAGATCAGGGCTAAACAAAACTGTCTATATGTAAAAAAAAACCCAAATAGTCCCAGATTATAGAAATCTTAAATCAACTTTACCTTACTATGATTTAATATAAACTATTAAAACAATATCATAAAGGAAAATTAAGTTTCCAGAATCCAAAGCCATCCAGATAATTCCAAAGTAAGTAGACAGAATTCAAGAGCACATCCATTTTGAATGCATTCACTATAAAGAAAATAAAGAATTTTAGAATTCTTAGAACGTTTCTCCCTACATTTTTGGTAGGAAGTTCGGCTTGTTATTTTTAAATGGTCTGTTATTTAAAATGAAATGTTATTTTTAGTTCTTATTTTTCCTGACTTCTCTGTAGCATTTGATACTATCGATGTTTTTGTCCTCTTATATACCCTCTACTCTCTGGACTTTCATGACACTACTTTCTCCATTCTCCTCCTCTTTATCCAACTGCTCTATTTCATTTCTCTTTGCTAATTACATGAGTCCCAAAGGCCCAGTCCTGTGTACTCTTCTCTTTTTGTTCTTTCCTCTCTCACTTGGTGATTGCATCCAATCTGTTAAGATCAATTGTTATTTCTGGGTAAATGATTTCTCAGATTTAGTCCTAGTCTCTTTCCAATCATAAACATCAGCAGCAAATGCCTGTTGGATTCTATTAACCATTTCAACAAGGCAGTTGAGTAAAAGATGGAGGATGCTAACATTTGAAGGCAATGGGAAACTATTCATTCAAAAGATTGTGTTTAAGTGCAATCGTAAAGAGAAAAACTGTATGAGGGAGAAATAAGGAGTGAGTACATTCTATGCATGTAGGAGGACCAATGAAAAAGCAGGGATATAGGAGATGGAGAGTTGTACATAGGGAAAAGAAAGAAGACTGGTTTGATTATATCAAAGTGCATGCAAATGACTCAAGTCCAAGGAAACTGTGAAGAGGTTGAGATTGGGTAGATTTAAAATAATTATTTTAGGTCATAGTTATAGAGCACTAAGTTTGAAATGATGACTATATATTTAAGTTATAAAATTATTATTTCCTCCAAAACTGCCCAAGAGATTTGTAAAACCACAATATACATATAACTTTGTAGCTAGGATTTTTACTGTGGTATGTATTCAGTAACTCACTGGGCTAGATCTCCATAATTCTAGGAATGAGTTGAAGAACTAAAAGAGTAAATATTCCCCCTGGCATGAATAATTCTATATTTTCTCTTGACTGAAGGGAGTGTACATAGCGAACAATACTAAGGAACTTCATACTGCACTGAATTAACATATACTGTTTAATTTAGAATTTTAGTAATTTTATTATAAGCTCTTTCATTCCCATACTCAACAATATGTTTGTCTCAATTATCATTTTGTTTCTGTGGCAACTAGGTTTGGGCTCATGAATTATTTGAATTCTCAACTTTAATTTCTGACTGATTTACATAAGTATATGTGTGCATGTACATGTATACAAATACAAATTTATTTGTTAAATACCAATTACATGTAAATTTTTAAATGTTCTTTTTTCAATTTTGAGCTGCAAATTCTCTCCTTCACTAGTTCCCTCTTCACCTTCCCTTACCTCTTGAGAATGCAAAATGATTATACCTGTGAAGTATGACAGTTTAGTTTAGACATGACACAAGAATATGTTCCAAAATTTAAAGAGAATTAATCTCGGGTAGAAAAATCCTGACCCCCTTAACACTTATAATTCAGGGCTCAAACCCATTTGTATAAGACTCCTCATTGATAGAGAATGATTACTTGATTCCCAGGGACGTATGAAAGGAAGAGTTTATAAGAGCTTGTGGAAGGAGAGATCCTAATTCTGGCTTCCAGCTTGGAAAGAAGATAAATTTGGTTCTGAAAAGTACATGAATGAAGAGAAAGAATGAAAAGAAGGTAACATGTAGAGAAGCTGGTATCTGTAATGGCAAGCAAACTGGGATTTTTGCTGGATTGAATGAATGTGCTTTGAGTTTTAGCCAATCAGAGACTTGTATGTGTGTTGAGTTCTAGCCAATCAGATGTGCATGAATTCAGCCAATCATAGGCCTGAGTTCTAGTCAATCAGATACCAGCTAGAACTGTATATAAGGAGAGCCCAGAGTGTGAGAGAAGCAGACATTGAGAGGGCATTGAAGAAAAGACAATAAGAGAGTTGCCAGCATTGAGAAGAGAAGAGACAGAGATGAATGAGCTGTGAGCATTGATCTGAGAGGAAACCTAAAAGAGCTGGGGGAAGACCTCCAGAGCAGAAAGGAGATCTCCTAGAGCAAGGAGACTTTTCATGGCAGGGACTTGCTGAAGGAGCCTCTGAACTTTGAAGGTAAAGTGAAGGCAAGTGGAGCTGCAGGGCAGAGACCTGCCCGTGGGAAGGAAGCTTAGCTTCAGACCCTTTTGAGAGGTTGTTCAAGTGGACTGAGCTGTTAACACAGAGCATCTGGACTTTGAAATTTAATTGAGATGGAGGCATTGGTTGTCTATGTTGCTGCTCTGTTAAACTTCATTTTCCCAGAAACAGAAGCCATGGGCAGGAACCCCTAGAGCCTGCAGTCAGGCAGGAACTTGGAGTAGAGCAGTCCCGGAAGCTGAGACTTGGTGCGGGAGTGGCAAGCAGCCTACATGTGAATCCAGGTGAAAGTAGGGAGCAGTCAGCTTATGGAGGAAAAGCCATGGGACTTGGAAGTCAACCTAGAGTCAAGATGAAAGAGGACTTTACTTGGATGCTTGATAATGATTAAGGAGACTGTTCTTACTGTGACCTAGGGGTGGAATGTGGTGGCAAGCACTCTGGGACTTTTCCTTGCTTTTTCTTTTGGAGTGCTTCTCATAACTAAGGTAATCAAGTACCTTTAATTGTGCTTTGCCTTGCCTTTGTTTCATTCAAGAGCCTTTGATTGAATCAAGAATCTTTGATGACCTGCTTATGTCACAAGAAAGCCTAAGTCACATGAGTTTGAGTGACATGGTTGTGGCACCCTCTGACCCTGAAGAAATGTCTGTATACTCTGGGGTTAGCATTTTGCTTTGGGGGCTCACTCACTGGAAGAGTGTTTGTGTGGTTTGGCCAGATAAGACTCTGGTACCTGTTAAGCAGCCCCCGGCTTTGAAAACCCAAATGTTGGTGTTTCCCTCTCTGGTAATTATATATGTATTGCTATGGACAGACAGAAGCCCTGTCTGCTGATTTGTGTTAGTTACTTTGTTTGTATAATTTCTGTTTGTAATTTCTGTTTGTATTTTTTCTGAATTTCAGGGTGCTGCCTTTTTCCCCTGAACTAAGTGAAGGATATACATATGTTTAATTAAAGTGGGATTGTAAACCTCTTAAAGTTGCTTTCCTTAGAAAAGCAAATCAAAGAATCTGTGCTAGCAGCTCTTCTATGTACTGGCATTATTATTCTCACACCCCTACAGCTAGTAACATTGTTGTTACAGGTGATACCCTCTTCCTAGCTTACCACTCTAAAGATTTAGAGAAATTTCCCATTGGGTGAGCACAAGGGCTCTTTCAGTTCCAATTGATTTATCTCACTCCAAGTGGAAAAGCTCATTCACCCTGTGTGTTTTTGGAATATTCTGATCTGTATGATTTTTTTTTTAATTTCTGTTTGCTATCAATTAGGATAAATAGATTTATTTATTCTTCTCTACATGTCATATTCTTTATTGAAGTGGTATTTGTGGAAAAAGAGTCAAGTTTTTTAGTATGTAGCTTAGAGCCCTCCTTTGCAATGAAAGGAATAGCAATCCAGAGAGTGACTTGAACCTAAAATTACTGAGTACCTACTAACAATATGGGAAGGGGTGATATGACAGATAAATAATTTTCTAGTTTGATATTTCCTCTCAGGGGAGAGATCAATGGCCATCTTCATGGTCCTAGGCTCCCTCCTGTCTCTTGCCTGTCAGCAATCAAATTCCTCCTTGTAGGAGTTTTATATTAAACTTTTAAAAGCAGCTTCTCAGTTGAAGTTTACCTCTAACCCATACTGTCTGTGTGACTGAACAAATGACTTCACTTCTCAGTGCTCCAGGCAACTTTCAAAGATTCTCATTTGCATGGAATATGCCAGCACACTTTGTTAGAAGGAATGGCATCATGATTGGCTGTGTAGGCCCTATTTCTCTAGTTATTTACAGTCTTCCAAATTATTACTACAGCATGACTTGTTTGAAATTTAATTTCTTCATTATTAGAACTTTTTTTCCTAAAAGGAAAATTACTCTGCTGCAAATGCCTAGTATGTCCATTGCTGTGTGCCGTGTTGTCTCTTCACAATTAGTGCTACAGAGTGGAACAAGGGATTTGTGCTCCCTGGGAAAAGTTTACAATAAAACTTTGAAAATGTCTGCAAAAGAGTTGGCAAAAGTTTTCCCCCTCAAAATTCGTGTTTCACAATTCCTAGATACCACTTCACACCTATCAGATTGGCTAATATGACAAAACAGGAAAATGATTAATATGGAGCATATTTGGGAAAATTGGGACACTAATGCACTGTTGGTGGAGTTGTGAACTGATCCAACCATTCTGCAGAGCAATTTGTAGCTATGCTTGGAAGGCTATAAAATTGTGCACACTCTGTGATCCACCCATACCACTACTATTTTTGTAAACCAAAGAGATCATTAAAAGGATCTACACATTTTTTTCTCTCTTTTGTATTTGATGCTGGGTTGTGGGTTTTGTTTTTTTTTTTTTTTGGTTCTGTTTCTTCTTTCTCATGAGTCATTCCATTGGTCATGGTTCTTCTCCACAACTTGACTAGTGTGTAAATTAATTCAATGCCAAGTTATACATGGAAGCTATATGGGATTCCATGCCTTCTTGGGGAGGGGGGGAGGGAGGGAAGAAAATGTGGAACTCAAAATTATGTAGAACTGTTTGTTGCAAACTAAAAATAAAAAAAATAAATTTTTAAAAAAAGGATCTACACATACGAAAATGTTTATAGCAGATATTTTTGTGGTGGCAAAAAACTGGAAATTGAGGGGATGCCCATCAATTGAGGAATGGCTGAACAAGCTGTGGAATATTAATGTAATGGAATAGTATTGTTCTATAAGAAATGAGAAGGCAGATTTCAGAAAAGAAATCTGGCGAGACTTAAATGAACTGATGCAAAATGAAATGAGTAGAACCAAGAGTACATTATACAAACTAACAATAGCAATGTATGATGATCAACTGTGAATGACTTAGTTCTTCTCTGCAATACAATGATCCAAGACAATTACAACAGACAAGAGATGGAAGATGCTATCCATATCCAGAGAAAGAACTATGGACTCTGAATGCAGATTGAAGCAGATCATTTTCTCTTTTTTTCCAGAGAAAGTATTGATGGACTATGAACTCAGATCTAAGCCTATTGTTTTTATTTTATTTTTATGTGTTTTTTTTTCTTTTGGTTTGTTTCTTGTTTTCTTTACTGTGACTAATATGGAAATAGATTTCACATGACTGTACACATATAGACTACATCAAATTGCTTACCGTTTTAGGAAGAGGGAAGGGAGAAAAATTTGGACAAAAAATTTTGATTAAAATTAGTTAAAATTGACTTTACACATCACTGGAAAAATAAAATGCTATTCAATTTTTTAAAAGTGTTTCACTGGTAATTTTGTTTTATCATTACTGTAACATGCAGCTTTACTTATCATAAATTATGTGTTTATAGTACTATACAGCAAGGTATTTGCTAATGCTGGCATATATTTATCAAAAGTAATGCTGTAAAATGACTATAAGTCACACTTTCCTGTACCTTGCATTCTAGACAGCTACCTCTGTTTTCTGGAGCTCTACTGGAGTATGGCAAATATGATTATGTCCAATGTCACCTACCAATATGACATGGATTTTAAATGTACTAATAGCAATACAATGCCACTTTACACACAAACAGAATGTAAATTCATGAAGAGCAATGTCTATTTTCTTTTGTATCTTTGTGTAATGAAAGTCTAGCACTATGTTTAAATATAATAAATT
Organism: Phalanger gymnotis; assembly: GCA_028646595.1. Taxonomy (NCBI): domain Eukaryota; kingdom Metazoa; phylum Chordata; class Mammalia; order Diprotodontia; family Phalangeridae; genus Phalanger; species Phalanger gymnotis. The sequence continues at coordinate 269,873,685 of CM053626.1, forward strand.
CCTGTCAAAATTAATAGAAATATACATATGTGTATATATATACATATATATATACGTTCCCTAAAGAGTTAAATAGTAACATACATTAAATTAACAGAAAAAATATTCCATTGAACCTATATTCCTTCTTATTGTATCTGGCAACTCATTATCCTTATCTGATAACATCATTTATTCCTTTGCTTGCTCTCCAATCTGGTATATTCTCAATGTTCTTATTTTTTATTTGTTATTTTTTCCTTCTGAGATCCAGTTCTGCAAATATAAGCTACATATAATTTTTGTTTTTTTTTTAACCTAAAGCACTACATTGTGTTTATTCCAATCTGAGAAAAACTCTTCTGCTGGAGAAATGAAGAGAAAAAAGTCCTTTTCTTCATCTTTCTTTCAGATTCAATTAATTTTGCAGTGGCAAATTAAATCTGTATTTTGGTAATTTTACTCCCTACATAATTTCATTGAAACAATTAAGACTGAAGTATGCTTAAGTATATTTTCATTATAATCTGATAGAAAACTTAAGTTTAGGAAAATAATTTTATTTTCAAAAATTATTTTTGGGACAAGCCGGGTTCCTTAATGTAATGCTCAATTTAGAACAAATGATTCTTTGAACTTCTTTATTTCTCTTCAGAAAACAACTGCTTAAAAGATAGGCTTTTATTCCCCAATTCCTTCATGGCAAAGGGATCTCTGGGACTAGTTTATTAGCTTCTTTCTCTATCCTCTGCCAAGTAAGAAGAGACTCAATAAGTACGTAAATTCATTAATCTCGTAAAGCAATTAGTGTAAAATCCAATGACTGTTAAATGATTTCAAAATGAATTAGCTACAACATAACATTTAATTTTCATGAGTACCCTCATTTATTTACATAATATGGTAATTTCTATTAAATAAGTGCAAAGATTGAACATACTACATAGGGTGAGCTAGGAAGAAAAAAAATGTTTGTTCATTTAGGCTGAAAATTGCTCTCATAGCCTATGACACAAATATGAGTGATAGAGATGGGGTGCAATGAGGTAGGACTGTAATCCAGTTGGGCTTTAATTTAATTCTGTATTCTCTTTTATTTACTGCAATCTGTCTTCCTTGCTCACTACTATCCAAGGTCACCAATGACATTTTAACTGTGAAATCCAATGGAATTTTCTCAGTCTTTATCAATAATTTTCTTCAGGAGTATGATATATTGGATAGATTTCTAAATCCGAATTTGATTCAATTAATTTTTATTCAATTAAACAAGTATTTCTTAAGGACCGACTATCTGTCAGGTACTGAGTTGGAGCTTGAAGATACCTGGACTACAAATATTTGTGTACTAAACTGAGAATTCAACAAAAAAATAGATTATATTTTACAAAAAGTAATTTAACCAAATTAGAACACTAAAGAGCCAAAAATATAATTTGATAAAAATAAACTCAACTAGATGGCAGCTGGAAAGCAGGGACTAGCATGAGCTCCCCACCAAGTCCCTCCAAAAACCTACCAAAATGGTTCTGAACCAATTCTAGAACTGCAGAACCCACAAAATAGCGTAGGGAAGCAGGGCTCTAGCCCAGGACAGCCTAGATGTTCTTTGGGTAAGGTCTATCCCACATGTAGCTGGGAACTGAGGGGAGCTGAGCAGAGCAGTGCCCAGCGTGGGCGGCGTAGACCAACCAGACCAGGAGCTGGGTGGAGTGTGCCCTAGTGCCCTGTATCACTGAGCTGCGGCAGTTACCAGACTTCTCAACCCACAAACACCAAGGACAACAGTAGATTAGAGGGAGAAGCTGCTGGGGACTGGGATAGAGTTTGTGGTTCGGCTACAGCCCAGGGGGCGGCAGAGGTGGGGCAGCTTTAGAACTAGAGCTGCAGTTGCTTTTGGCCCCAGGCCCACCTGGTGGGAGGAATTAAGTGGCAGATCAG
>CM053626.1:269876104-269891475 GCA_028646595.1 Phalanger gymnotis
TTGTTTCCAGACTTCTCAATCCACAAGTGCACCACAACTTGGCAGGTCAGTGGGAAAACTCTGTTAGACTTTTGGGAGACAAAAGCATGGTTCTACCGCAGGCTCCAAGGGCAGCAGAGGTGGCAGCAGCAGCAGCTGCTTCCAGAGCTCCAGGCCCATAGATGGGAGGTGAGGAATCAGGTGGCTGATCAGAACCAGAGTACAGGAATCTTTTTGTTGGTGCTGAGACAGGAAATTCTCTTACTTTGCCTTGCTTGGATCTGGGTCACAGTCCTGGGTGGCAGTCTGGGGTGAGGAGGGGCATTGGTGTGGAACAGTATATGGTGACTGTGGAGAGAGAGTCCTCTTCACAGTTCCAAGGCAGAAAAGAGTGATTGAGGTCACTCACAAACCAGAGCACAGTCAAGGAGAGGAGTAAACACCTCTCTTTGGATCATACCACTGCAGAAGAATTGAAAATTTACAGGTGCCAGAAGTAGCTTGAAAAAAGCTGCACAAAACCCCTAAAACTTGGGACAGAGCACTCTCCACTCTGGAAGCAGAGTCATACCTTGCCAAAGAGCTCAAAAGTCAAGTAATTGGCTGGGAAAATGAGTAGACAGCATAAAAAATGCAGACAATAGAATCTTACATTGATGACAAAGAAGATCAAAACATACAAACAGAAGAATACAAAGTCAAAGATCCTACATCAAAATCCTCCAAGAAATATATGAATTGGTCACAGGCCATGGATGAACTCAAAAGGGATTTTGAAAATCAAATAAGAGAAGTAGAGGAAAAAATTGGAAAAAGAATAAGAATGATACAAGAAAATCATGAAAAATGAGTCAACAGCTTGCTAAAGAAGACCCTCCAAAACTGAAGAAAATAACACCCAAATTGCGAAAGAAGTCCAAAAAGCCAATGAGGAGAAGAATGCCTTAAAAGGCAGAATTAGCCAAATGGAAAAGGAGGTCCAAATGATCACTGAAGAAAATAATTCCTTAAAAATTAGAATGGAGTAAATGGAAGCTAATAACTCTGTGAGAAATCAAGAAATTATAGAACAGAACCAAAAGATTGAAAAATAGAAGACAATGTGAAATATGTCATTGGAAAAACCACTGACCTAGAAAATAGATACAGGAGAGATAATTTAAAAATTATTGGACTACCTGAAAGCCATGATCAAAAAAAAGATCCTAGACATCATCTTTCAAGAAATTATCAAGGAAAACTTCCCTGAAATTCTAGAACCAGAGGGTAAAATAGAAATTGAAAGAATCCACAGATCACCACTCGAAAAAATTCCAAAAAGGAAAACTTCTAGAAATATTGTAGCCAAATTCCAGAGTTCCCAGGTCCAGGAGAAAATATTGCAATCATCCACAAAGAAATAATTTGAGTATTGCAGAAATACAATAATGATAACACAAGATCTCCAGCTTCCACATAAAGGGATTGAAGGGCTTAGAATATTATATTCCAGAGGTCAAAGGATCTAGGATTAAAACCAAGACTCACTTACCCAGTGAAACTGAATATAATGCTCCAAGGCAAAGTATGGATATTCAAAGAAATAGAGGACTTTCAAGCACTCTTGATGAAAAGGCCAGAGCTGAATAGAAAATTTGACTTTCAAATGCAATAATCAAGGGAATCATGAAAAGATTAACAGGAAAAAGAAATCATAAGGAACTTCTTAAAGTTGAACCGTCTACATTCCTACATGGAAAGATGATATTTGTAACTCATGAGACCTTTCTCGGTATTAGAGTAGTTGAAGGGAATATACATACATGCATACATACATACATATAATATATGTACATATATATACATATATTACATATATACACACATACACAGTACATATATACATACGTGCACACAAGTATATATGTACATATATATACATACATCTATATATGTATATATATATACATACATACATATATATATATGTATGTATATATATACATATATATAGACAGAGGGCACGAAATGAGTTGACTGAAGGGATAATACCTAAAAATAAAATTAAAGTGTGAGAGAAGAACACATTTGGAAGAGAAAGGGAGAGATAGAATGGGGTAAATTATCTCACATAAAAGAGACAAGAAAAAGCTGTTAAAGTGGAAGGGAAGAGAGGAGAGGTGAAAGGGAATAAGTGAACCTTACTCACATCAGATTTGGCTTAAAGAGGGAATAACATACACACTCAATTGGATATCTTACCCTACAGGAAATCGGGGGGAAGGCAATAAGAGGGTTGAGGGATGATTGGAGAGAGGGCAGATTGGGGGTGGTATAGTCAGAAGCAAACACTTTTGAAAAGAGACAGGGTCAAAGGAGAAAATAGAATAAATGAGGAGGGTAGGATAGGATGGAGTGAAATATAGTTAGTTTTTCACAGCATGACTATTATGGAAGTGTTTTGCACAATGAAACATGTATAACCTATATTGAATTGTTTGCATTCTCAGTGAAGATAGATGGGGAGGGAAGAAGGGAGAGAAATTGGAATTTAAAGTTTTAAAAAACAAATGTTAAAACTGTTTTTACATGCAATTGGGAAATAAGATATAGAGGCAATAAATAGGGTATAGCAATGTATCTTGCCCTACAAGAAAGAAAAGGGGAAGGACATAAAGGTTGGGGTAGGGCAGTAGAAGGGAGGACAGACTGGGGAAAGGGCTAATCAGAATACATGCCATCTTAGGGTGTGGGGATGGGAGAGATGGGGGGAAATTTGTAACTCAAAGTCTTGTGAAAATGAATGTTGAAAACTAAAAATAAATAAATTAATAAAAAAAAGAAAAAAGTTTTTTTTTAAAAAAAAAACAGAAAAATAGGCATCTAGACATTCCTGATGAAAGGGCAGAGCTGCATAGAAAATCTGACATTCAAATACAAGACTCAAGAGAAGTATAAAAAACGGTGAACATGAAAGAGTAATCATAAGAGACTCAATAAAGTTAAACTGTTTACTTTCCTTTATGGAAGGTATTACATGTAACTCTTAAGAACTTTACATTGTTAGGATATTTAGAAGGAGTTTATATAGACAGAGGGCACAAGTGTGAGTGTATTATCTTGGGATAATTTAAAAATGAAAGTATAAGAGAAAGCAATTGACTGGGAGAAGGGGCAAGTAGAATGGGGAGATTTGCTTTACAAAAAAGTATACAAGGAAGAGCTTTTACAGTGGTAGGGGAAATGGGGGGTAATGGTTGTGCAATGCTTGAATCTCACTCATCAGAATTGGTTCAAAGAGGGAATATGTATGTACACGAATGTATACACACATTTGAATATGTGCTCATGTGTATATACGTATATGTGTGTACGTATACTATTGGCTATATAAATCTATCTTAGCCAATAGGGAAATAAAGGGAAAGAATAAGAGATATCAGAGGAGGGCTGATAAAAAAGAGGGAAGACTAAGGGGGGCAGACGTCAAAAGCAAAACAGATTTTTAGGGAGAGCAGGATAAAAAGGGAGATAGAATGATAAACAGAAGAAAATAGAAGGAGGAGAATGCACATTTAGTAATAACTGTGAATGGGAATGACATAAGCTCATCCATAAAATGGAAGCAGGCAGGAGAATGGATTAGTAATAAGAATCCCACAATATGTTGTTTATAGGAGAGGCATTGCAAATAGAAAGACACACATAGAGTTAAAATAAAGGGTTGCTGCAAAACTTATTAAGTTCAGGTGAATTTAAAAAGGCAAGGATTGCAATTATGATCTCAGACAAAGTAATACAAAAAATGACCTACTTAAAAGCGATAATCAGGGAAATTACAATTTGCTAAAAGACAATGGAGTAGTATAAAAATATAAGTTCTGTTTTTTCTGGTAATGGCTTCATTTTTCAAATATAGAGGGAATTGAGTTAAATTCATAAAAATAAAAGTAATTCCTCAATTGAAAAACAGTCAAAGGGTATGAGAAGGCAGTCTTCAGAAGAAATCAAAGCTATCTATAGTCATGCCAAAATTTTCTAAATCACTATTGATTAGAAAAAGGTGAATTAAAATAACTGAAATATCACCTTACAGCCATCAGAAATGACAAATGCTACAGGGTAGGAAGGAAAACAAAAGCACTAATAAATTGTAGGTAGAGTGATGACCTGGTCCAACTATCCTAGATAACAATTTGAAACTATGCCAAAAAGGTTATAAAACTAGACATACCCTTTGATCCAGTAATATGACTACCAGGTATGTACCCAAAAGAGATTGAGGAAAAGGGAAAAAAGGACCTATAGGTTAAAAAATAGTTTTTTAATGGCGGCAAAAATTCGAATATTGACAGAGTGTTCATCAATTAGGGAATTGCTGAACAAGTTGTGACATGTGATTGTGATGGAGTAATATTGAGCTGTGAGAAAAGATGAAAGGGGTAATTTCAGAAAAAAAAATGAAGCTGAAAAGATTTACATGAACTGATTTGCAAAGGGATGTTGAAAGAACCAGAAGATTATTGTGCATGGATCATTGTGTTGTAATGGTGATCAAGGATATCTAGGTGGTGTGGTGGAGAGAGTGCTAGGGCTAGAGTCAAAAAAAATCAGGAAGACTTCTTGAGTTTAAAGATAGCCTCAGATACTTACTTACTAGCTATGTGACCTTCGGCAAGTCAATTAGCCCTGTTTGTCTCAGTTTCCTCAGCTGTACAATGAGAGAAGGAAATGGCACACCACTCCAATATCTTTGCCAGGAAAACCCCAAAGGGGGTCACAAAGAGTAATAAACAAGTAAAATCACTAAACAACATCAAACTGACAATCAGTTCTGAAAGCTTTGAGTACTCTGATCAAAACAATGATCCAAGACAATTCCAAAGGACTCAGGATGGAAAAAATGCTATGTACCTCCGGAGAGATCACCGGTGAACTCAGTGCAAATTGGAAGATAATCTTCTCACTTCATAGGGTTTGGGTTTTTTGGTGATATGGTTAATATGGGAATATGTTTCACATGATTTCACATATGAAATTGATATCATTTTGCTTGCCTTCACAGTAGATAAGGGAGAGGTGGGAGAGAGGGAAAAAATTTGGAATTCAAAATTTAAAATGAAAAGGCTATTAAAATAAATAATTAATTAAAATATGTTGCCCAGGTCAGGAAAAAAAAATATTGCATTAGACCATAAGTCATCTGTATCAGGCCTTCATTTTGTGGATTTAAAAAGTGCTATATAAATGCTAGCTATTATTAAGAGTCTGATATGCCACATGTAAAGTATGCATTATTATGGTCAGGTTCCCAGTAAGCTTCATGTTTTATTCAGCTAAGGTCTTTATTTTTCACTTGACAAAGCCCCTATGGAACTGAGTGAAAACTTCTGCATTTTGGATTAGCTTTGAGAAAACATAGAGTAGGGTATGATGGCGACATGCAGGAGAAGCTACTGAATAAAGAATGTTGACTCTCATCATCAATTAATATTTACTGAGTCTTCAAAGACCATAAGGAATATACTAGGTGAGTACTGCTTGTAATGAAAATCAAAGAGCAAGGCCACACCATCAGTAAGTAATGAGTATCTTGGGTCAGAAGGCACAGAACAGATTTTCATTCATGGGGAAAACTCTTTGAAATTGAAATGATTTAGATTGATTTAAATCATAACTAGTAAACAGTTACAGCAATATAAACATTTTGCTAAATTATTACTAGAGCTCTAAGAACAATAAAAATTTAAATAAATATTTGGATTTTCAAATATGAATTCAATTAAAATGTACTAATCGCCCCCTAAGTGCAAGCAGCTTTTGTAATAAATGAGAATACTAAGAGCTAAAGGAAGCACTTTGTATACTCAAGAACACTACATTCTACTGCATAATTCTGCTACTTTGGTAGACTCTCAATCTTTTTATCGTAACTTTTGAATTTAGTAAATTTGTTCATTCTGTTGTCGTCAGGTACAATCACATGTATCTGACTGTTTCTCCATAGTACGGTTTTAAATTACCTCATACATTTTGAATGAAATGATCATCGAATTATGACCTAGCTGAGGAACTGATACAAACAAGTAATTATTAGAATGTTATTTTCAACAGAAAATTGTTCATCAGATTAGAAAGGAAAATGTCTTGCTTAGAGAGACATGAGATTAATTGATGATCTCCATAAAGTTTGGCATTTCTATGCATCATGTAGAATGTAAAAGAAAGTTCTTGGGGGGCTGATGTACAGGTGGCAGAGAAAAGATAGAAAGTTGCCTGAGCTCTCTCCAGTTTCCTTCAAAAAGAATGTTAAATCAAGCCTCTAAATGGATTCTGGAGTGACAGAACCAACAGAAAGATGGAGTGAAACAATTTTCTAGCTTAAGATAATTTAGAAGGATTTCAGAAAAGGTCTATCTCACTTGGGTAAAAGGAGAGAACAGTTCACTGCAATGTTTCAGCAAGACAGAGGGAAGGTCTTATGCACAGCACAGATAAGGAACTGGCATTCCTTAGTCCTGGCTCAGTAGTCTAGGGGCACAACTGGCCAGCTGTGAGGTCTTCAGCTCCAGCACAGAAGGCAAATTGCCAGCCCAGGAACCCCTAGCATGATAGAAAGGAGTAGACCAGGCCACCCCAGTACAGTGGGCAAGACACCAGCACCTGAGGCCCCAGGGTAGAAAAAAGCATAAGAAGCTTGGGACATTGCCTTTTGTGCCCAAGTCACAGAGCTCAACTTTAAAAATTACGAAATAGGGGGACAAATTTTTGGGAGCCAATCAGATGGCAGAGAAAGCAGTAAACTACTTCAACTCTCCCATATTCACCTCCAAACACCCATAAAGTAGAGCCACCAAACAAATCCTGGAACAACAGAACCAGCACAAAGATGGGGTGAAATAATCTTTTAGCCCAAGAAACTTGGAAGATCAGCAAAAATAGAGCCATCTCACTCAGGTGGAAGGGGAGTGCAGCCCAGGACAGGCAGCATCCTAGCAAATAGCAGTAAGCCCAACCTCAGCAAACCAGCAGGAGATCCTGAGCCCCAATGTAATAGAGCAGGCAAACACCTCCACCAGGACCCTCTATGTGCCTTAGTCTAGCCAAGAGAATGGGCAGACTCTAGGTCTAAGAACCACCACACGCATCAGCATGGCCCCGGACAAAGAGGCAGCCTCAAGCAGGCAGACCTCCAAGTGCTTCAGTACAGCCTCAGGCAAATAGGCACTCTCCAGTGGCTACATCTCTGCTTGCTTCAGCACAGCACAGCCCAAGCCAACAGATAGATGCTAACCACATGGATGCCTAAGCAAACAGGCAGCTTCCAGCTAGTATCTGCCTTGCCATGCTTCAGCTTATCCCTGGACAAAAAGACACCCTCCACATGTGCTTCAGTGCAGCCACTGATAAATGCAGAAACACCCCACAGGGCCTCAGCACAAACCAGACACCACTACTAGGACCCCAACTCAGCTCAGGTAAGCTGCCAGATTCCTTGGCCCCCAGCAGCCCCAGCCACCCCCCACAGTGCAGCACCAGACATGAGCAACCCCCATGGGGCTCAGGGCAACATCACTGCAGCACCAAGGAAACAGCCAGGGTCTACAGCCACTAGGATAATAAGCCTGAGACAGTGCCCCTTCCACCCTGGAAGCAGAGTTCAAATTTAAAAGAAATGAAAAAAAACATTTAAAATACAAGGGATGAACAGAAAACAACAACAAAATCTGACCAGAAAAAGTTATTATAGTGACAAGGAAAACCAAGACACAAATTCAGAAGAGGGCAACAATATCAAAACACCTATGGTCAAAGAAAAGTGAGAAGTGGTCTCAAGTCCCAAAAGAGGACTTTTTGGAAGAACTGAAAAAGGAGTTTAAAAATCATATAAAGGAGATAGAAGCAAAACTGGGAAAAGAGAGTGAAGCAAGAGAATTATGGAAAAAAAGAGTCAACAGCCTGGAAAATTGCTTAAAAAGTAGAAATGGACAAATGGAAAAGGAGACAGAAAAATCCACTGAAGAAAATAACTCTTCAAAGAGTACAATTGGACAAATGGAAAACAAAGTACAAAAGCTAATCGAGTAAAACAATACTTTGAAAGATAGAATAGAGCAAATGAAAGTTAACGACCCTATGAGATTATGAATCAATCAAACAAATTGAAAAGAATGAAAAAATGGAAGGAAATGCAAAACACCTCATGGGAAAAAACAATTGATCTGGAAAATAGATCCAAGAGAGACAACATCAGAATCATTGGACTACCTGAAAGCCACAATCAAAAGGAGGATCTGGATAGCATCTTTCAAGAAATTATCAAGGAAAACTGCATCTGGAAAAAAAAAATTGAATAGGGGTAGAAAGGAATATATCTTTTTCTCAGTGGTACATGACACCTACACAAAAAACTGACCATGTATTAGGGCATAAAACTGTCACAATTCAATGCAGAAAGCAGAAATATTAAATGACCTAAGACAATTCTGAAAGACTCATGATGGAAAATGCTATCCACAGCCAGAGAAAGGAGTATGTAATATCAGTGCAGATTGAGAGCATACTTTTTTCTTTATCATAATTTTTCCCTTTTTTCTGATTCTTCCTTTACTACATGACTATTTATGAGAACATGTTTAATACAATTGTACATATATAGACTATACCAGATTGCTTGCCATTTTGGGGAGGTAAAAAGGAAGAGAGGGAGGGAAAAATTGAACTCAAAATCTTATCAAAGTGAATGTTGAAAACTATCTTTACATGTATTTGGAAAAAATAAAACACTATTAAGTGGAAAAAAAGAAAATTAAAAAAAAGAAAATGCTATCCATATCCAGAGAAAGAAGAATGGAGTCTGAATGCAGATCAAAGCATACTATTTTCACTTTTGTTTTTGTTTGGTTTTTTTTTTCTGTCTGATGGTTTTCCCCTTTTGTTCTAATTCTTCTTTCATAACATGACTAATAGAGAAATATATTTGACATGATTGTACATGGATAACCTATATCAGATTGCTTCCTGTCTTAGGGATAGTAGAAAGGGAAGGAGAAAAATTTGGAACTCAATAAAGCTATCATTTAGTGCTAACAGTGTCAGATACTTGAAAATCATTATTTGATTATCCCCACAAGCCTCAGAAGGAGGTACTGTTATTATCCTCACTTTATAGATAAGGAAAATGAGACAAACAGGGTTAAGTGACTTTCCCAGGGTCACACAGCTACAACATGTCAAGTCTTCCTGAGTTCAGGCCCTATGCTCTGTCCAGTACGCCACTCAGCCACCTTATGCACAGTTAATCAGAGGTAGAAGAGGAAGTTGAGTAGTATAGCTATCAAACTGTTGAGATTATATATATATTTATATATATATATATATATATGCATGTATATATATACATATGTGTGTCTGTGTCTGTGTGTGTGTGTGCGTGTGTGTATGTGTGTGTGTGTGTGTGAATGATTCAAAAATGTTAATTAAGTCATTTTGTTGCTCAATTCATGTCCGGTGAGACCAACTCTTCATGATCCGATTTGAAATTTTATTGACAAAGATACTGGAGTGGCTTGTCATTTCTTTTTCCTGTTCATTTTACAGATAAGGAAACTAAGGGCAACAGAGTTAAGTGACTTGCTTAGGATTACACAGCCAATAAGCATCTAAGGCCAAATTTGAATTCAGGTCTCCCTCACTCTAGGCCAGATGTTCTAGCCACTGTGCCATCTAGCTGCCCATTAAGGCATCTAGAAAATGCAAATCCAGTGAGTTTGAAAGAGGTACTCGGTTGGTAAAGAAAGCAGGACCCTTTCTATATTTTTTTAAAAAATTATATTAATAAACATTTTTTCCTGCACACTCTCATCCTCTATATTAAAATGAAAAAAAAAATAAAACCTTGTAACAAATATACATAGTAAAGCAAAATAAATTAATGCCTCTTGAATCCATCATCTCTCCACCAGGATATAGGTAGCATTGATCATCATCCATTCTCTTGAATCATGGTTGGTCATTGCATTAATCAATCATTTCAGAATTATTTGACTTTAAAACATTATTGTCAGTTTCAAAATTGTTCTACTGGTACAAGAAAGATGAATATTTCAGTTACCTACATTAAGTGTAGAATTTGTAGTTTGGCCACAGCTAAGTGACTACTGCCTTTATATACGCTGCAAAATGTTTTCTTTCCAAGAATGAGAAGAAATTCTCTAGATTTCCCTTCAGGAAATCCTCTCCTTATTCTAGGTTATCATAGATAACAAGGCCCTGCTTTAAAAAAAAGGAATTTCAAAGATGTAATAATGTATGGGGAGATCTAAAGGAATGGAAGAGAACTTTAATCTGTATGAAACATCTGAAGAGAATTAGAAATGGAAGAAGCATGATCATTTTCCACTTGGAGCTAAAACAAAATCAAGGGGATGCATCTGACTTTATAGACATCACTAAGAGATGGTGGCCAGAAATACATTAATGGAATATAGCTCGGAATCATTACATACTACTCAAAAAGAATGTAGTTAGAAGAATTAGGTACCTTTTAATTCTGAAATTGTGTGATTCTAATTCTGTGATTTGGTGAATTATAAAATTCATTGCCACAGAGATTGTGTCTAGCATGCCATGGTGGAAGTGGAGGACACAATGTTCCATGAACGTTCATAACAATGAATCAGAACTATTCTGATATTGTGGGCTACTATACATTTTAAAATATATCCCCAATGAAGGACTGTTTAAAATATATTTTTAAAGTGTAGCTCACTAAAAGAAAAGCCATCCTGCAGATTGTGTAGAAAGGAGAAAATATGGGGAAAATAATCTAACTCATTAAAAACATGACATTACTTACTGTTATATGTACTGCATTTAATTTTTAATATCCGTTTATTCACTAAACTGTGATCTTTTCAAATATTTAATTCCTCGAGCATCTGGTTTTTAAATTGTGTTGGGCAGACAATTTCTCATCATCACATTCTGTCATATCTCTTGCTTGGGAGATTGCATGGTAACTATAATATTTCAAACTGGTAACATTATGGTATTTTTATTTCATTTTAACAATCAAGATAATACTTGCAACATACGTGAAATATACATATTCCATAAATAACAGCAAGTCCAAATTTTCCATTATTGGGATCTAGATAAGATGCAATTTTTGTAAATATGTTTTCAATCATAATTATTATTAATATTTTGTCTAATTGGAAATAATTTTCTATCTGAATATATCTCTAGTTTTGCTAATTCTGAATGCAATCATAGGATAATTTCAGTCAATATGGGAAGATGCTGCATATACATAGAAATGCTCGATGCTTCTCTCCATCATAATGACATCTTTATGCTATTTTTTCTGTCTATTCATTCTCTAGAAGAATAGCTCTTAAAAGATGTGTGCAGCTGTTACACATTTAGATATGCCAATTGACCAAATCTCCCTTACTGTTGTTTAATGTGTTACTTCATTGTTCTTTACATTATTAAAATATTTAATTTTTATTTCAATTGTATTATTTTATGTCTCAGTACGTACATATGTCCTCCATTGTTAAAGTGAAGGTTTGATATTTCATCTTGTCATAGATGTGAACCAAATTCTCAAAAGTTAAATCTATGGAGCCTCACGTTTAACAGGATTGACCAAGCTGGGAAGATTTCAAATGATAGACAGTGAAAAAGCATAAGTATGTGTGTCATTAAGAGACCAGTTTGGAAATTCAGAAAGACTCATTACTATGAGGTTCATCATCAGACAAAAAATTTTTTCAGTCACAAAACCCATAAGGACAACCTACTGGGATTGTAATCTACTAGGTCCAAGGTTCTTTGCCTATGTCCTTGGACATATTTTGTAATATTTTGAAAACTGTATTTCAATATATTGATTTGCTTTGTAATTTTATGTATTTTATTTTATTCACACGAGATCAATATTCTCAGAAGGGGTTCAAAAGTTTCATTGGACTGCCTGAAGGACCAATGACAAATGAAAAGTTAACAATGCCTGCGATAGGTTTAAGGCAAAACAATTTCTGTGAAATCATGGATTGAATGATATATTTTCAAAATGCTTAGCCTACTCCTGGCTCCATAATAAATGCTTATTTCCTTCCTTCCATGATGATTGTTAATGGATTAAAATATAACTAATGTCCTTTAATGAAATTATGAGAACAGTAATGGTGTCCCAGATGTCCATTTTTTTAATGGTAACTATATGGTACAGCTATTACAGTGCTTAGTCTGAGGTCAGGGAAGACCTGCATTCAATTCCTACCTCAGACACTTAGTAGTTGTATGACCCTAGACAAGTCACTTAATGTCTGTTTGCCTCAGTTTCCTCAACTGTAAGGGAAGTAACAATATCTACTTACCGTGGTGGTTGTAAAGATCAAATGAGATAATATTTATAAAGTGCTTAACATAGTTCTTGCTACACAGATGGTGCTAAGTATTATTATTGATTTTTGAAATGCATAATATGTGTTATATGTAGATATGCGTATTATATATAAATATATGCAAATATGTATCGCAGTACATAACATTAATTATGTGTCACCGTATATAATATTAATTACTTATCTATTATGTTTTCTATTTTTACATGTCTCTCTAGCAGTTCTTAAAATATCTCTACACGTAGTAGAAGTGTATAAATTTTACTATTTAGTTCAATCTAATTAAGCAAGCATTTATTTAGGGCCTACAATGCATAAAGGACTGTGTAAGGGGAAATAGGTAATGTCCCAAAATCCCCATTTTAGAGATGAGGAAACTAAGTTTCAAAAAGATCACAAAGGGGCACAAAACTGACAATTGGAGGAGAACAATCTCAAAAATCCAGGTATCTTATCTCTAAAGTACTTCTTTCGCCCTAACCATCCACTACACATCACTGACTATTGTAGAAGAAAGGAAACAAATCAGCAAGAAATGACTAATCACTTTGAAACTATATCATTTTATTCAGGAAATCTTTGAGAGAAGAATATGTATTTGGTATAATTATACCAAAACACATACTCCTATAATTTCCCTTCATACCTACCCCACCATACCTACATGTGACCTTGAAAAAAGTCCTAATTGAAGATACTGTACTAGGGTGCATATGCTTGAGTTATTTTTCCTCTTCATGCTTTTTAATGCATAAGGTTTTCCTAATGGAGAAATGTGTTCTGTAAGTAGTAACATATAAAACAGGCTTCTTCTATCCCTCTATTTTATTAAATCTATTTAAGAACATAGTTGAAAGCATTACTTTACTTTTCTTGCCATGTAATCTGAGCTTTATTGAACTTGAATTATTGCTTAAGTTTGGAAATAGTAAATATTCAATGATCTATGCAATAGAAATGCATGAAAGATATTACTCAAAAAACAACCTGGGTATGTTACAGACCTGCACATAATACTGTCCTGTAAAATAAACTACAAGATTTATAATCCGCTATAAAAAATTAATGTTTTAAAGTGCTTTTGTTTACAATGTTATCACTATAAGCTTTCATCAAATGAAATAATGATCATGTTAAATTACGGATAATTTCAATATATTTTAAAAAACATCCAGTAAGAGCAGACTATATACAAGGCACTGTAGTAGGCCTACACATAGGGATCAAGATAGATATAGAGATTGAGCCTGTAATTTCATTGCTTTAGGGAGTTTATGGAAGTAGAATGTACTGTACCAATGCAAGTCAGCACTTTCTCTGAGACATCTAGTCTTAGAAAATTTCCTATTACACTTTTTCTGAGACATCTAGTCTTAAAAAGTTTTTTTTTCCAAAGTCATAAGCCAATAGTCAGAAGCTAATCTTAGACCATCTCTCTAGACATAATGTTTCTCTCCCTCTTCTTGTCAAGCACTAAAACAATTTTCAAACATGATATAGCTGCAATCATCAAAGAATTTATATTCTTTGGTGTAAGAATGGAAACAGAATATGGTATATACATAGTAAATATAGTGCAAATGAGCTTTAAAATAATGTGCCAAAGCCTTCTTAGACAGTGTGAGAGACAACCAACAGTTTTAGTAGGAGAAATTCAGAGAAGGCTTTGCAGAAAAGGTAGCAGCTGGTATCTGAAAGAAAGAAGGAATCCGAAAGACCCAGAGAATTCCAGCATGAACACTAGGCATGTGGTGTGTATGAAAGCATGGAGTTAGGAAATGTCATGTTAAGGTGGAAAAATGGCTAGTACTCTTGTTTGGTTGACAAAGGGAAGTCATTTAAAATAGGATAAAAAAAATAGGTTGGAATCATTTTGAGGAGCGTCTAAAATATTATGTAGAATTTTCCATTTTATCCTAAAGGAACTCAGGCCCCTCTACATGTTCTGACTAGGAGAGTCACATCATAAGGAAGATTATGATGATGTTGCTGTTGTTCAACTGTTTTTCAGTTGTATCCAACTCTTCATGACTCCCCTTCAGTTTTCTTGGCAAAGATATCAATGCGGATTGCTGTTTTCTTCTCCAGCTCGTTTTACATAAGTGGAAATGAGGCAAAGAAGGTTAAGTGACTAGCCCAGTGTCACGTGGCTAGTATCTGTGGTTGGATTTGAACTCAGGTCCTTCTGATGCCAAGGCCAGCACTGTATCCACTATGCCACCTAGTTGGAGAGGTACAAAAGTATCAGAGAGCAATATTCAGAGGCCATGTCAATAGTTGAAGTATGAGGAGATAAAACTAATAGCTAGCATTATAAACCACTTTCAGGTTTGCAAAGTACTTTGCAAATTGTATCTCATTTTTATCCTTACAACAACTTTGGTGCATAGTTGCAATCATTATCTTCAGTTTACAGATGAGGAAACTGAGTCAGGCGATGATTAAATGATTTGCCTCTAGCTGCTTCTATGATACCATACCGAAATAGGGATGCGAAGTACAGATCGAGGGGAGAAGGGTATAGAATCCATAAGCAGGTTACGGTAGAGATGTGGAATCAGAAAGATCTGAGCTCAAATTTGGCATTAATGCACTTACTAACTATGCAATTGTGGACAATTCACTTTACTACTGTTTACCTCGGTTTCTTCAAATTTACACTGAGATTCTTAATAGATAGCATCTACCTCACAGGATAAGGGCAGCTAGGTGGCATACTAGATGGAGAGACAAGGCTGGAGTCAGCAAGAGTCCTCTTCCTGATTTCAGATCTGGCCTCTAACACTTACTGTGTGACCCTAGGCAAGTCACTTAACCCTGTTTACCTCAGTTTCCTCATCTGTAAAATGAGCTGGAGAATTAAATGGCAAAGCCTTCTAGTATCTTTGCCAAGAAAACCACAAATAGCATTAAAAGATTTCAACACAACTGAAAAATGACCGAACAACAAGAACACCTCACAGAGTTGTTCTGACTATCAACCGAAATAATATTTGT
>CM053626.1:269891975-269910912 GCA_028646595.1 Phalanger gymnotis
CTAGGCAAGTCACTTAACCCTGTTTACCTCAGTTTCCTCATCTGTAAAATGAGCTGGAGAATTAAATGGCAAAGCCTTCTAGTATCTTTGCCAAGAAAACCACAAATAGCATTAAAAGATTTCAACACAACTGAAAAATGACCGAACAACAAGAACACCTCACAGAGTTGTTCTGACTATCAACCGAAATAATATTTGTGAAGCACTTAGCACAGTACATGGAACATAAGAAACTATACATTCTTTTCCCCTCTTATTTCCCAAGAACACACAGTAAGCTTTTAATATATACGTGTTTCCTTCCCTTCCCCAAGAGATATTGTTGAGATAATATTATTAGGAGTTTCTGATTAGAGAAATGCAAAGCAAAACAACTCTTAGTTACCACATCTCTCCTGTCAGACTGGCTAAAATGACAGAACAGGAAAATGATAAATGCTGGAGAGGATGTGGGAAAATTGGAACATTGTTACATTGCTGGAGGAATTGTGAACTGATCCAGCAATTCTGGAGAGCAATTTGGAACTATGCCCAAAGAACAATAAAAATGTTCATACCCTTTGACCCAGCAATACTGCTTCTAGGGTTGTATCCCAAAGAGATCACACAAGTGGGAAAAGGAACCATATGTACAAAAATATTTGTAGCAGCTATTTTTTGTAGTAGCAAAGAATTGGAAATCAAAGGGATGCCCATCAACTGGAGAATGGCTGAACAAGTTGTGGTATATGAATGTAATGGGATACTATTTTGCTAAAAGAAATGGGGAAGATATGGACTTCATAATAACCTGGAAAAACCTACACTATATAATACTGAGTGAGCGGAGCAGAACAAGGAGAATATTATTCACAACCACAAATATATGGATTCTGTGATGACTAACATTGATAGACCTCTCTTCTCAGCAATACAAGGTGCAAAGACAATTCCAAAGGACTCATCATGGAAAGAACTATCTACAACCAGAGAAAGAACTATGGAGTCTGAATGCAGATTGAGGCATGCTTTATGTTCGCCATCTTTAATTTTTCCTTTGTTTTGTTTTGTTTTTTCTCTTTTGTTTTTGTTTTTGTTTTCAGTTTTGTTTCTTATTTCTCATGATTCATTCCATTGGTCATAATTCTTTTTTACAACTTGACTATTGTGTAAATACGTTCAATGCAAAGTTATATGCAGAAGATATATCGGATTCCATGCTGTCATGGGGAGGGGTGGGGAGAGGGGGGAAAGAAAATCTGGAACTCAAAATCATCTTTAACTGAGTGTTGTAAACTAAAAATAAAAATATTAATTAGAAAATATTATTAGTAGTTTGCAACTGATTAGAAGGGAGATGAAAGGAAGCAGAAAGGAAAGAAAAGAGCCAATATTAACTCCATTTTCTGATCCTGGGTAACTAGAAAGATGATTCCATCAAAACAAATAAGGAAGCTGGGAGCAAGAGACAATTTGGGGAGGAGGTGATGCAATTGGTATTTGGTTATGCCAAATATAAAGTGACTTGGATCTAAAAAGTGTTGGCAGTAAAGATGTAGGACAGGATGTTCAGTGATAATGGCAGACAAAGGCACAGGTAGTGCTAAATGTTTGGAGCATCTATAGACTTTAATTTAGCTCCCCCCTTATTTTCCTTCTTTTGTGCCTGTCTGTAATGCATTTAAAATTGGAATAGGTTGCAACTTTTAGATTTTCTATCTAAAGTTTAAAAAGGAAAAGTCTGAAGAAATTGTATTTTTTCCTTGTTTCTGTTCAATAATATAGGATCATGAAATAGAAGTGATGATTCACCTAATTTAGATACAGTGGTTGTGATATATTTCTTCAAAAACACAGATGTCTCAAAGAATAGTTGCCTCAAAACTTTAACATAAAACACTTGCTCATCTGTAATCAGCTAATACTTGCATGTTGTCAACAGTTATTTGGAGCATTACATTACATTTCTGTCTACTGTAAAAGCTGACTTTATCCTAAAAGCAGATAAAATTGTAAAGTTAAAGTTTGGCTTCCTTTAAAATTGTGAAGTCAATTTCAATTATAATGGAAGCTCCATGAGGAGAGAAATTGTCTAATTTCTCTGCTCTTTACCCTTGACTAAGACAACAAGTACATTCTTCTCCCATTTGGTAGTTATTTTACCGTACACATTTTTTAACTTAAATATTTAAATCGATT
Source organism: Phalanger gymnotis (assembly GCA_028646595.1). NCBI lineage: Eukaryota > Metazoa > Chordata > Mammalia > Diprotodontia > Phalangeridae > Phalanger > Phalanger gymnotis. The sequence continues at coordinate 269,894,154 of CM053626.1, forward strand.
AATCAATAAGCATTTTAAAGTATCTCCTATGTGCCTAGCACACTGCCAAACAAGTTGTTTTTGTAGCAAAAGCAATAAAATAGTCAAAATATGTGCAGCAAATAAAGACAATTAAAGGTAATAAACCATTAATTAAGTGTTTGTGTGTGTGTGGATAGATAAAACATTATGCTACGCCTTCAATTCATAAACTCTCTGAAGAAAACTTGTGATATGTTAAGAGCAATAGAATATATTAATGAATAAATATGATAACAAAAATTTCCATAACAGCAGATGAGAAATACAGAATGATCTAATAACATTTGAGGAGGAGAGATGAATTTCTTCTGGGAAAGAAGATGGAAGACTCCATGGGAAAAGTGTTTCTTGAAATAAGAAGAGAATATGTTCAATAGATGAAGAGGAGGAGTATATTCTGCCCATAGCAGAAATGAGGTAGAGGGATGGCCCATGCCAAAACACAGAGATAGAACAGATAGGCAAAAATAAAATTATTAATAGTTAATTATATCATTCAATTTGAACCTAAAAATGAGTGACAGGGAAAAGACTAAAATAATACTGGATAGAGTGTTGGTATAGAATGATTTAGTCCTTTAAAAGGCAGTCCAAGAAGTTTGTATTTTGTCCTCTATACCATGAGGAGTCATTGAAAGCTTTGAATCAAAGACTTGATAAGGCAACACCTGCTTGTTAGGAAGCAAATTTTAGCAACAATGTGAAGGATCAGTTGGAAAAAAAAGAAGAGACAAAAGACCAGGAAACCAAGCTTTTATAATAGTTTAGGTGAGAGTCATCTGGAAATCATTATTCTCATACAGCCATGACTGGAAAGGAAAGTAGTAGATGAAAAGCAAATTGTGGAGGTAACCATGATAGAACTTTGCAACTTATTGAGTGTGGAATGGAGTACAGTGAGGAAGAATGAGTCAAAAGTGTTTCTGAGCCATCCAGGTCAGATGACTAGGAGGATGGTGTTACAATCTATGAAATTTTTAGGGTTAGGATGGAGAAAAGTTTAGAAACAAGATAATAAGTTCACTATAAACAATATATATATTTACCACATATTTATATTGTATACCATGTATTTACCATAAAACTCTTTCCATGAATAATCCAAATTTGGCAGATACATGGAAAAGGTTTTTTTTTTTATTCCTCTGTGGGTATTTACAGAATGAATACACCCAAAAGATAAAAATCTGTGTTTGGGTGAAGCTCAAGTAGAGATGCTTGCCTTTAACTTATCCATCTTTTGCTTCTTCTCTCTCTCTGTTCAGGCAAACATGCTCCCTGAAATCAAGTTATTCACAGAAAAGGATCGTCTAGCTATTATTTACACATATGCAACAAAATAAAATTAAATCAATATGATACCTCACTAAGAGTAATTTGTGTGTCGATTCTTACAATTGACTGTGAAATGAAAGACTTTTAAACTTTTTCCCCCTCTGGAATTTCAAGTATGATTGAACTGTTTGGAAATAAAGGAATATTTTTGTAGGGAAAGAACACCCATCCAATTTCCCCTCAATTATACCAGCTAGGCAGTCATCTGCTTAATCTCGATATAAAAAAGGAAAGAACTGTTTATTAAGTTCCTATTAAGTGCCAGGCATTATTCTAAGAATTTTACAAATAACATCTCATTTTATCCTTATTACAGCTCTGAGAGGTAAATATTATTATTAATCTAATTTTATAGTTGAGGACACTGATATTATAGACTTGCTCAGGGTCACACAACTAGTTAGTAACTGAATTCAAATTTGACTTCAGGTCCAAGACACTAGCCAAGCCTTCACCTAGCTGCCTCTCTCTATGGAAAATATATATATATATATATATATATATATTCGTAAATATATATCATTTATATATATTATATGTATAATATATATATATTATATATATTTGAAAAAAATATATATGCATATATATATATACCTGTTATGCATCAGTTTGCACTATACGGAAAATGAAAAGCAGTATGCTAGACCCTTGTTTCACAAAATTACTGACAAAAAAGTAACATCTGATAAGAGCAATTGCATGCATATATGCATAAAGATAATAACAAAAATAGAATTAGTGGCAGGGGAGAGAGACAGAATGATCTACAATCTTTCGAAGAAGAGAGATTAATTTCATCTGAGAGGGAAGAGGAAAGACCTTGTAAGAAGAATATTCCTTAAGCCTTCTCATGTTAGGAATGCTGCATTTTGAGGCAGTGATTTGGTTTGGTGAATAGAGTTCTGGATCTGTACTCAAGAAGACTAAACTTTAAATCCAGGCTTAATCAGTCACTAGCTGTATAACTGGGCAAATCATTTGACTTCATTCTGCCTCAGTGTCATTATCTCTAAAATGAGGATAATAATATCTCCTGTGGTTGTTGTGACAATAAAATGAATACAAATATTTAAAATATATACAAATTAAAATACTTAAGAAGTTCTTTGTAAGCCTTAAAATGCTATATAAATGCTACTTATTGTTATCTATCATCATCAGTGTAATTGAATATGTGGTAGTGGACCAAATGTAACCAGGAGGAGTAATTCAAATGCAGAAATATCAAGAACCATTTTACACTGAAAAAAAAAAACCTTCCTTTCCTCACTTTAAGACCCTCTTTTGCTCTATGTCTTGAATGGCTTTGTCCCTATATAATGTTTTTACACAGAGAGAGCCAGTTTGTTACAGTGAACACAGTAAAATGGACTTGAAGATTGGAAGAAGTTGATTCATATCTGCTTTAATACTTTGATATTGTGAGGCCCTTGACATGTCACTTAAGAACTTAATAGGCTTAAGTTTTATCATCTATGAAATGAAGGTGGTTGACACAAAAATCATTTATTATTTCCTTAAACTCTAAATCTATGATCATTTGACTGTCTAATCTAGGGCCATATAATTTAGATCTAAAACGGACTTTAGATATTGTTGTTGGTTGTTTTTCAGTCATGCCTGACTCTTCATGACCCCCTTTTCGGGTTTCCTTGGCAAAGATACTGGAATAGTTTGCCCTTTCCTTCTCCAACTTATTTTAGAGATGAGAAACTGAAACAAACATGGTTAAATGACTTGCCCAGGATCACACAGCAATTAAGTGTCTAAGGCTGGATTCAAACACAGGAAAATGAGTCTTCCTGACTCTAGCACCATCACTCTATCCACTGCACCACTTAGTTACACTCTTAGATACCATCCTAGAACAAACATACTTTAACAGGTAAGGAAACTAATCTGAAGGAAGGTGAAAAGACTAAGCAAAGGAAGCATAGCTAGTGAGATGTATTTTTTTTTCTAGTGGGTAAAGAACTGGCCTTGAAGACCAGGGTTTAAGTCCTACTTCTGCCACATACTCACAGTTGGACTCTGGATAAGTCACTTTATCACTCATTTCTCTAGGCAATTTTCTAAACTCTAATTTGTAGAAAAGAAGCTAACCTGCATTGGGATGGGGGCTTCCTTATCTCGGAGTTCCTTCCTCTAAAGAAAACAAGCTTATTCTATATACCTATTTAGTGAAATTACAAGTAGAATCCCCTTCTTTAGAGATATTCCTGCCTTACTAGGTTTCTAGGAAATGTTTGTTACTTATGAAAACCAACTCAGGAGAATTAGTGATGATTAACTCTCATTTCATATCTTGTTCATGATCTAATATCTTTTAACCTTATATGATACAAACTTAAGGGCAGGGGACAATTTTAAGCAATAAAATGTATTACATGTTTTATTTTGGGATTTAGCTTATACTCCAAAGAAATTATGAACAATTTACAGATATTTTTGGTAATGATAATTTTTTAAACATTTCAACTTAGGCCTTTTTGTTCCATAGTCTATTCTTTCAGTTTTAGGCATGTTTTTAAAAAAATCACCACAAATACTAAGATTCTCTATGCTAATCCTACAGGAATAAACAGAAATAAAACCATTTAAAATGAAATATTTGTAATAAAGATAAATCTTTCTAACAACTGTTAAAATTTTCAGAACATTTTATAGATTATTCTCTCACCTGCTTCCAAAAATTACAGATACCAGGGGAAAAAAGTTAATTAACTTGAGCTCACACCTTCACAGTTAGTCTGTGTTGTTATACGATTGCTATACTGATTGTGCCACTGAAGAAGAGATGCAATGTGTGAACTAACTTTTTTTACCTGTCAACTGTTGATTAGATCGAAAATAGTCATTACCCCCCCCCAAGGAGGGGGTCTTATCTTATAGAAAATTTTCACCCTACCTCCTCAAGCTTTGACTCTGGTGGTGATTTAATTGGCAGAGCAGTCACAAGACAGAGCGGAATGAAACCAACAGCATTATTTAACATTAAGTGTCATGCTAGAATTAATAAAAACTCACATGGACATGGAATTTCAAGATTCACAAAGAAACCACAAACAACTATGACTTCTTATAAGATGAGATATATTTTTGCACATCACCAAAGGAGTATTTTTTTTGCTTCAATATTTATATTTACTAGAAAGGTTTTGATTTTTCTTTCTTTCTTCCCTTTCTTCCTTTCTTCCTTTCATATTCTCTCTCTCTCTCTCTCTCTCTCTCTCTCTCTCTCTCTCTCTCTCTCTCCTTTCCCTTCCTTCCTTCTTCCCAGTTCCTCTCTCTCACAAACACACATAAACACAGACACACTGAGCTAGAGGGAGGTGAGAGAAAGAGCAAATAAATGAAATATTGTTAATTAAAATTAATTATAAAGTGAAATGTGAAAAGGAAGTGAAAATTTGCTTAGTTCCTCAGGAAATGTTCTGTCTTTTATAGCTTGTCCATTCAGAAGTATTTAGTTCAGTAACAACATCTTTTAAAGTCACTACAATATATTGATTCAACAATGAGTCTCAGAGTAGTAATGCAGGTTCGAGAAAGCATGGCCTTGCTCCTTAGGCTAATGTGAGGCTGGGTGAAATGGGTCTAAGGACAAAATTCTGGAATCACATAATTTTGAAGTGGGATGTGAATTAAGTTGAAATTTAGTTCAACCTTTAAGGGAAAAAAATTCTCTATAGTATAACTTATAAGTGGACATTCAGTCTTGACTAGGAGACCCTTAATAATTAGACTGATGAAGTACCTAACAATCACACACACACTGATTCTCAAGTATCATGAACTAAAGACCCTTTATCATCCTAGTCTAACTATATATGGTCTATACCTTATTAATTTCCCTTTGTAAAATGATATGCTCAGAGAGGTGTGGTATATGTGTGTGTGGTCTTCCTTCCATGATAAATGTTTTTATTCCTTTACAATGTGTTAGTAACAGGCATGCTTAAATGATCACCGTTGTTTGCTAATGCCTACTTGATGTAGAAAGATAAGACTTGTCACACATTCTTGTGTTCTCACTCCACCACCCCCGACCCAATCCTGAGACACTAAGATATTAGAAATGCAGTCTTAACCAAGGCCTGATAATGATTGGTCATACCAAAGAAACTGGAGATTTGTATTCAAGATAGAAATCAGGATGACTTCTAGATTGAGGGAACTTTGGGTATCCAAATATGGAAGACTAGAGTGAGGGTTCTGATTCTAAGGGAAATTAGAATGATCTGAAACTGGAAAATCAATCCAGGGGAGAGGGAGGAAATGGTCTTTTGAGAGTTCTCCTTAGATGTTCCTCTCTTCTCTGAGATTCTGTGCTTCTCTGGTGTTCATATCTGGCACTTCTCCATGACACAAAAGTGATGTTTCCTGAAGCTTTAAGTCCTCAGTGTGTTTCTCTTTTATTCAAATATTTATTATTAGAATATATTATTACCATTGCTGCTGTAGCAGCCTCCCAGACATTCCAAAACTTAGAAGGTCTTTACATGGACATTTCTGTCTTCAGAAATTTACTTGTCAAAGATTGAGAGGGAAAAATAGAGAGGAAGAGATGCCCATGTGCTCACATTTACCATAGCCAGGTGAAAGATAATATTGTGCCCTTCAGTCTCCTGACTCTTAGGAAGCATTTCAACGAAACCCTACCTCACCAAGAGTCATAAAGCAACTAGTAAGATTAATCTCATCAACTCCTAATATATCAATTCTTCTAGCTTAATAAATACCTGAGGGGAAAGAAAAGAAAAACCTTACATACACGTTTATACATATGTATGTATGTGTGAATATATATATATATATGTATATATATATATATATATATATATATATATATATATATATATATATGTATACATCTCACGTAGTAGTTTCATTTTACCATTTTACAGTTGAGGAAACTGGGACAAAATACATGACTTGCTCAGAATGACCCATCTTTTGAGTGTCTGAATCTAGATTAGGACTCAGGTCTTCCTTACTCCAGGCCCAGTGCTCTATCTACTGTGCCACTTAGTTGCTATACATCATTACACACTGCATACAAGCCCCTAATTTACAGATGGCCAGAACTAGGCCCCCAAACCAGGCAATGTATATTTACTTGTACTATGTATGAAAAACCAGAAAGGGCAAATCTAAGCATGTTCCTTGTCTCTGATGTACTATGTCTCTATAGTCTATCTTCGGCTGAAATCTGTTGCTTCTACCTTCACACAGTGTCTCATGTGCTCTCTTTCTCCTGTGAAATTAAAACCACAGCACTACAGGCTCTTCTTATAACCTCACATCTGGAAAGTGGCAGTTGTCTTCTAGCTAGTCACCCTGCCTCAAGTTTCTCCACACTTCAGTCCTTCCTGCAATTAGCTAATGCTCTTCCTAAATTGCAGTTCTGGCCATGTCACCATTAGGAAAAACAAAATCAAAAACAAAACTCCAGTGGATCCAGGATCAAATATAAAATAAATTGGTGTTCAAAATCTTTCATAGCTTAGTCCCTCTTATCTTTCCAACCTTCTTGTACTTTACCCGCTCCAATGATCCAGGGACCCTGGATATCTGACTACTACTTGCACAAGGCACTCAATCTCCAATGAGGAACATTTTCACTGGCTCTCCACCATATCAGGAATTGTGTCTCCTCTTCTCCATCTCCTTCACTCCCTGGCTAGCTAAAATCTGACCTTTTCAGGTGACACCTTTCCCAATTCCCTTTAACGTTAATGCCTTTCATCTGTTGTTTATTTCCAATGTAACCTGTATATATCTTTACATAGCTGTTCAAATGCTGTTTCCACTGTTAGATAGTGAGCTCCTTGATAAAAGAGGTTCTCTTTTGTCTTTCTTTGTATCTCCAGCACTTAGGATAACACCTGGCCACATGGAAGATGCTGGAGACTCTTAAATAATTGGTAACAGACGTCAATCTCCTTTGCTGAATCTTTATCCAAATTATGACCCCTTGTAGTAAATTATCCTTAGGATCTTCTCAGGACTCTCTTCTCTGCTCCTTTGATACTATTTTGATTGGTGATCTCATAAACTCCCATTGATTTAATGATCATTTCTATAACAATGATTCTCAGATATATTGCCTCCTTCTCTACTTCTACTCTTAAGGTTCTAACTTCCGATTAGAAAACTCAATTTGGATATATGGTATCAATCACTCAATCAATAAACATTTATTAAGCACCTACTGTATATTCCAGATACTGTGCTAAGTGCTGATAGACATGTTAAACTCTACATGTCCAAAACAGGACTCATTCTCTTTCTCCCAGAGTCTCCTCCATTTTGTAAATTTTCTATTATTGTAAATAAATCCTCTCAGTCATCAAGGTTCACAATATAGGTATCATGCTTGACTCCTCATTGTCTCATACCTCTCCCCCCAATATATGATCTCTTGCCAAGTCCTCTTTATTTTATCTTCCCAGCATATCTCATATACTCCCATTTCTCGTCTAACACTACTATCACCTTGATGAAAGTACTGATCACTTCATGCCTGTACTATTGTGGTTCTCTGAAGGTTGGTCTCTCTGTCTCAAATTTCTCATCACTCCATTTTATCCTCCACTCTGTTTTTTCAGTCATCTTTCTGAAATTAAAGTATGACTGTGTCATCCCATATTCAACAAAATGCATTATCTCCCTATTTCCTATAAGATCAAATACAAAATCCTATGTCTGGCTTTTAATGCCCTTAATAATCTCGCCCCTTCTTAAAATTCCAATCTTCTTAAATCCAGCCCTAGACAGTTACTAAATGAGTGACCCAAGGCAAGTCATTTAACCTCTGTTGGTATCAGTTTCCTCATTTGTAAAACGTGGATAATAATAGCATCTACCTTCCAGGGTTATTGTGAAGATCAAATGAGATAACTGTAAAATGCTAACATGTTTCCTAGCACATAGTTAAGCATTATGTAAATGCTAGTTTTGTTGGTGTTATTATTATTATTATTATTATTAATTTTGTACTCTGTGAACCAGTGAAAATAGCATTTATTTACTTTATCTATCATATTCTCTTTAAATATCATTCTTACAACTTGTGCCTATTAAATGGAAGTGCCTATATCTCCACCTGGAAAGCTTAACTACTTCTCTCTAAGCTGTATTGATACAAACTGAGTTCAATTATTTCTTAGTGTCTTTAATTTTCCTCTGACAAAATTTTTTCATCATTAGTAGCAGATCAAATTCTAGCTATAAGAGATAGTGGAGCCTGAGTGATGTAATTTTATCTCTCTTTAATATATGTATGCATATATATGTGTATATGTATGTATATATACATAGTTATAGAATTTTAAGATTTACAATGTATTTTTGAAGACGGGTGGAGGTACAGGTGAAGTACATCAAGAAGGATTTTTTTTTCTTTTTTATATTCCAAAAATACTTGATCAGAGTTTCAAAAATGTAAAATACACCTATAAATATCTGGTTTTCAAATATAACAATCATGTTTAAATATATGTAATAGCAAATAAAAATAAACAACATTTATAACATTTATTTAATATTTACTATGTGCTAGGCATTGCGTTAAGCACTTTACAATTATGATTTCATTTGACACTAACAACTCTGAGAGGTAAATTGTTATTATTATTCCTCATTTTACAGATGAGAAAACTGAGGTAAATATAATTCAAGTAACTTACCCAGGGTCAAACAGCTAGTAAATGTCTGAAGCCAGATTTGAACTTGTGTCTTCTTGCCTTCACGATCAGTACTCTCTAACTACCAAGTCAACCAACCGCCTGGTTAAAAATCACACAGATGCACTCCCCCAACACACGCACACCCAGAGACAGACAGAAAGATAGATAGAGAGAGAGAGAGAGAGAGAGAGAGACAGACAGACAGACAGACAGACAGACAGAGACAGAGAGACCGAGACAGAGACACAGAGACAGAGACAGACAGAGACAGAGAGATATAGAGACTGAGACAGAGAGATGTGTGTGTATCTATATATACACACATATACGTAGACATATAAATGTGTGTGTATATATATGTCTATAAAGTATGCACATATTTTTCTTTTAATTCTCATAGTCACTATTAGGAAGGTAAGTCAAGTATTAATGTTACTAGTAAAGACATAGAAACTCAGAAATATTGTATGATTTTTCTAATTTCACATAACCAGGGTATATAAGAATTATTCATAGAACTCATGTCTTTTGACCCAAGTTCATTGTCCTTTGAACTATACCAAATTACCTCCATATAAGGCAATTTCCAAAGTGATAATAAGTCATAAAAGACTACAAGTAATGTATTTATTATATGTACAAGCTTGCTGGTACAATCCTTTATACTTGGCATGTAGGAAAGAGCAATAAAGGGCTTGATTTTTGTATAACTACCTTAGATTTTTAAAATTTATTGCTAGCAACAATTAGTAGAACCACCTCTTCCCATCACTTGAATTATATAACCTAACTAATAGTGCAGGCATCCCCAAGTTGGTAGATCACAGAACACTCCAGAGTGCTGAGAGTATAGAAAGGAGATTATTCCTATCTTGGAGAACTCATTCTAGAGAGTTTTCATCAAGCAGTGCAAAAGATTTATAATCTCAAGAAAATAGTTACATGGGAGCAAAAAGAAACAAGTTAGAAGAAATATCAAATACCTCTGAAGAGGCACATAGAAGAGATAGAGGTAATAAGCTGGGTGTCACAGTTTGCACAAAATGTATTTACATAACTCAAACATTTGCCTCTTTGCTTAATCTTTTTGTCTCACTGGAATACTGGGCAATTTGCAAGTATCGATTCAGGTATGCTAAACAGTACATCATTCAGTTCTACTGGCACATGACATCTCCCTAACACACTGTCAACTTCAAAAAAAAATTAACTGTCCATTTCAAATGACAGTGACATTAAAAAGACAATCAGTGATTAAATTCAATTTGAAAACAAGGATGCCTAAAGAATTTGAAGAGAAGCAATATAGTTTAGATTTTCTTTCAACAATCATAAAAATAGCTCACAAAGTAAAGTATGTCTAAGCAAGATCCACCTTTCTCACATTAAAGTGAACTCTGGGTTGTTTACATATTGTCAACCTATCACTTTGGGAAACATACAAATGTATTCCAGATACATATTATTTTATGAAATAAGAAAGTGATAATTAAAATCATGTCAATGATACAACATTTATTAGATTTATGGAGAAATCAATGTAGCATGGGCAGCAGCTTTACACATTGTCTCCTATCTACAGTGGTCTTTTCTAACCTAAAACACTACATTACTCCTAACACTGAACTCTCTTTAACAAACTCATGAAAGAGAAAGGAAAGTATTGGAGACAATAGGAGTAGAGAGGAAGAAAAAAAGAAGGGTGGGGAAGGAAAGGGAGGATAGAGTAGAATAGGAAAAGCATCATTTTGTGAGGAAAACTTGAATGGGAGGGTATATTTAAGATACATATTTCTTTTTTTATTACTAAGAGATTTAAGCTTGAAATATAATAACATTCAAACCTATGCTGCCTTAAATGAAAATGGAAATATTCTTAACAAATACAAAAAAAGCAGTAATGAAAATGAACAAAAATAAATAAATCAGACACATGGGAGATATATTTAGTCACAATCTTATCCCTTACCACAATATTTACTTTGTCCACTTAACATATATTTATGAATCCAGTATGTAATCATATTTTAAAATTAATTTTAGAGTTGATATATTACGTACTTATATACAAAGAACATTGTGTACATTTTGGCATTTGTGTATGAGAATGTACATGTTTCTGTTTGAATCACTAATTCACATTCACAAGAAGGAATACAGCTAAAGAATACAAATAAAATTTAAGGTCATACAAGTTATCCCTTGTAATTTTCTAAATCTTGATTTCCTTAATTGTAACATACATTTTTTTCATCACTGTTAAGTTCTGTGTTCCTAAAATTATTTCTGCAGAAAGATAAACAGTACAATTAAGTGTTTGAAGTGTTAAGAGAGTTAAAGAATATCAATTAATTCTGCAACCTGGTTTAGCATTAGACAGGTTACCCATGGAAAAGTAAAATATTCTTTCTTTGGTTTCTAATTGGACACAATTCATTTTTAAAAATCAAATTAGCTTTTAGTTATGTTATGCCATTTGGGTAATGAATTTATCGGGACAGTTAAAAAGAAATTATAAATATTAGTTGCATCCATTAAGACACACTATTCCTTTTAATTTCTAGAAACTCAGACACAATTAAATTATATCAGAAACAGAAATGAACAAAGTTCTCTTTTGTATTTTTTTTCTTTTAGGAGATGACTATGATTTTTCCTAACTAGCAACAATAAAAAGTGCAATTTGAGGCATGTGAGTATATTTGCAGGTGAATAATACAATTAATGAATACAAATTGTCTTTAACAGGCTTTTAGAATTTGAAACTTTTCATCACAGATTTAGAGCAGATGGGACCTGATAGAACACCTATTCCACCTCTGTCATTTGATGACTGAAACAGAGGGGATAAATTACTTTCCCAATGAAATACAGCTAGAAAGCTTTGCACACTCTTTCTGGCATTAACTCCTGGACTCATTTCTGCAGTTTAAACTATTTATTTCCCCTTTCAAGTTTACTTTCTGGAATTTCTTTAAGACATTACTTGACAATCTATATCTTACATCTAGACTGGCTGAGAAACATACAGGATGAAGAAACTTCTCATTTTTTGTGCTTAGCAGATAACTAAATTTTTAGAATTTTTTCAAATGATCTCAGTATCACTGAAGAGGAAGTATCTATACGGCTGACTGATTCATTCCGAATAAGCTATTAATGTACTACTGGAAGAAAATAGAAGGGGAGGATGATAGAATGTAAAATAAATGGTTGGTAGAGGTACAATCATAACATGATAATATCTCTATTAGGTATTTCTAGTGGGTGTCACTAGAAATAAACCCCAGATCCATTCATAAATGGGGCACTTTGGCATTCCGGTGAAAGAATGTGCTATATACGGTTTATGCTACTTACCAATGCTTTCAAACTTACTTTCTGGAAATTCTATAAAAAACAGTTTACTTGAAGTTCTTTTCTTTTAAGTAGATGCTGATTTATGTTAAAATGCTTTATTAATTTGGTAATCTTTATTCAGTGTTTTTCAAAATGCAAACAGTAGTGTCCTCTGAGAAATGCAGTTTTCACTCAGTTGACTTGAGGCTAAAATAGACTGCTCTATAATGTCAAAAGGTGGCACTGGGTGAATTTCTTTCTGTTCTGGGATGCAGTGAAGAATGGTATCAGAACTATAGCAGCAATTTTAATGATAATTTATTGTTACTGAGAAGGAGAAAAAGAGGTCAGTTATTGGGTCAGCAAGCATTTGTTGTTATTCTTTCATGACACTATTCAGGTTTTCTCTAAATGGTGGGGGGCGGGGCAGGGAGGGGATGAAACATATTACCTTTTCAACATTGCTAAGAGCAACGAATGAGTCCAAATTGGTATTCATGTTTTATCATATCTTAAATTTCAATACCTTATCAACAATGAAGGAAATGACATTTTTGCAAAGAATCTTACTTCAGGGAATATACATCAGTCTGGATAATTTTCCTCCTGATGTCTTTGTCAGTGCATTGTGAGATTAAAAATATCATATAATAGCAGCTTTTAGTAAATTAGATAAGGAAAGCCTAATATAATCAAAGGTAATGGGTGCTTAGTTTAAAGTTAATTAAAAGGAAGAAAATATTTTGTTTAGACAAAAATTTTAGATGGTTTATATTTGTTTTATTTTGCTTAAAATATCAATAAAAACTGAGCCCTCAAATCTATAACTATTGACCCCTCCTTAATTATAGTATAAATTCTTTGAACAGAGAGAGGGGCTGTTTCATTTGGGTCTTTGTATGAATTAAGCCTAGCATAGTACTTAATACAATATATGCTTAAAATGTTTATTGAATTAAAAAGAGCTTATCTGAACCAATGGATTTATAATAAAAAAGTCAAAGTCAATGAGATTTGGAGGTTTAGGTGCACTGCCTCAACCCCAGACAAATGTAATGCTCTCCTCTTTTCTCTTGTGAACTACAACCAATCTGATTTCTGCTTAACTCATCTTCCCATCAGATTTTAAACTCCTGGATAGCAAGAAATAGGCATTATTCGTTCACCTGTAGATTGTTTGATGAATTATAATGAAAATGCAAAAAGATAGATCTCTACATACTGGAGTGATGTCATAACATATGTAAAAAACAGAAGGACATTTTCCCCAAATAAGCAGTTATCCTTTAAATTGGAGTCGACTTTTTTTCTGCAAATTTACTTTTCTAGTAACAGAATTACTGGCCATAGAATGCTGAGGTTGAAAGGATTTTTTAGTTTATCTAGTTGAATCCCATTGTTGTGTGGATGAGGAAACTGAGATCAAGAAATGTGAAGTGCTCGGCAGCCAATGTCACACAGCTAATTAGTAGGCAAGGTAAGGTTTGAAAGCAAATCTCCTGAGCTCCCCTTTTAGTATTTTCTACAATGTACCACAAGAATTATTAAAGAGAGTCATTGAAACCAAATTGGTTTATTTAAATTAATTGGACAGGTAGCAGTTAACTAGAGAATTATACTTAATTGAGTTTGATGCTGGGTTCTGTCACTGTGTAGCTATATAACCTTGGGAAATCACTTAATTTCTTAAACTTAGTTTCCTTGTTAATGAAATGATGTGTCTACCTGTCTTTTACATACTTTATAGGATTGTCTAACATTTAATTCATTCTTGAAAAATCTAGGAAATGCTTTGAGGTGTTTTTTCTCAATTGTTATAATTATACAAAACAGATACTTTTCCGGAATTTACTCAAAAGTCAAATTATTTAATAGCATTCTTTTCATGAGGCAAAAGCAATTCAGAAACTGTTTTAGGTTGTATTATACTGAAACACAAATGCCACAAAATGTTTCTTAAGCTTCTCCTTTAAAGATATACTGATATCTTGGATAATATCAATGAACAAACATTTATTAAATTCCTTTCATATATCAGACTCCATAGGGAACATACATACACACACACACACACACACACACACACACACACATGAAAGTAAGACAGTGTTTGCCTTCATGGTTCATTTTAGCTGGAAGGTATGGCATGTGATGCTGGCTGATGGAGAACCTGTTTTCTTGGTATTAATTGTTAGACCTTTTTAAAACTAAGAGAGATATAAAGTTTAATAACAGTCCTTGCACTCAAGGAACAACAGTCCAGCACAAGAGGTGACATATACATAGATGAAAATGGTGGCAATTATAATAATAGTATATGAAGTATAATTATCATCATATAATATCAAGTAATCATAAATATATAATTATAAACATAATTATGTTATTAGCATACTATCCTTAAAATAACATCTTCACTGATAACAATAATTAGTAGTAGTAGCATTTATACAGCTCTTTAAGGTTTGCAAGGCATTCTACATATTAACTCATTTAATCCTCACAATGACCTTAGGAGACAAGTGCTATTATTATTTCCACTTTACAGATGAGGAAATCGAGTCTCAGAGAGGTTAAGTGACTTGCCCTATATCATATAGCTAGTAATTGTCTAAGGCAAGATTTTAACATAGGTCTCCCTCATTCCAACTCCCACATTCTACAGATTGCTACCAAGATAGTCACAATGTGAGGCAGCATATGAAATATACCAGATGAACAGGAAATCAAAGCAACTGTTTCAGTTGACAAACATTTAAATGTTTCTGATATTTAAGTAAAATCTTGTTTCAAACAAACTCTTTTCAAAAAAGTACTGAGCATAAACTAGAAACTTTGGGGGCATAGTATGCAAATGTCATCTGAATTAGAGAGAGTAATTTTTTTTAAATCCCCATTATTCTGTATCATTTCCCTAGTTTCTTGCTGCTATGGTTCAGTTCTTCACGCCATCTGCTTTTATTTGTGTGACTCCTTTCTTCTGGGGGATGAAAGAATAAAAGAATGATATATAATAAAAATTAATTGTTCTCATCAAGAAATAGCTTTAAAACGGTCTCCATTTTAAGTAAACATGTAAAGGATCTGTGATTTTATCAGTAGACTGTAATCTTAGTGTGAGGGCTTTCTCCACTAATAAAGATTACAACCGGCCTATCGTCGGGTCATAGATTTATAGCTGGAAGGGACAGTAGAAGTCTTTTCTAAGGCTCTTATGTTAGTGAAAAGAAATTGATTTCAAAAGATATTAAATATAAAGATTCCACAGGTAATAAATGACAGAGTTGGGATTTGAACCCAGTTCTTTTTGACTTTTCATCAAGTTTATTAGATTCACTACCATACTGCCGCTTTGTTGTTCAGGTTGTTTAGTCATGTCTGATACTTTGTGACCCAGTGAACCATAATATGTCAATAGCATCCAAGGGGATTTCTTGGCAAAGTTACTGGAGTGGTTTGCCATTTACTTCTCAATGTATTTAGGGCAAGTAGAAGTTAAGTGACTTGCCCAGGGTCACATGTCTGGTAAGTATCTGAGGCCAGATTTGAACTCAGGTTTTCCTGACTCCAGGCCCAGCACCGAGCCATCTAGCTGCCTCCAGCTACACTGCCTCCTACAGCCACTTACATTATTTTATTTACTTTAAATAATTATTAGGCATCCTTCCTTGGAGGAGTGGCAAATCAAAGCTCATAAGAGAAAAAAAGGCACATGAGACCAGCTCATTCATCCAACATTCACTAAATAAACACTTATTAAGCCTTTATTATACGCCAGACATTGTGCTAGGTCCTAAGAACATAAAGACAGAAAAATGGAAAAAATTGAAACAGTCCCTGGCTCCAAAAATCTTATATTTTATTAGGGAACACAATATGACTGAAGACAAATAAAAATGAAACAGATAAGATGGATGATTGGTAGAGATACAGATATGGCATGTAACACACACACATATCTATATCCATATATGTATATTCACATGGATATATGCATATGTGTGTATATGGTTTGCTTTTATGTATCTCTAATTCTACTAATAGGTGTGTTTTTTATACACACAAACACACACACTAAATGCAAAGAAAAATTAAGTGGGTTTTGCACAGTAACAGCAATATTGTTTCAAGAACAACCTTGAGTGACTAACTCATTTTTTTTTTACTTTTGAACATCTATTTTTTTAAAACCTTGAGTTCCAAATTCTCTCCCCTCTTCCCTTCCCATCCACCCTCCCTAAGAAGTCAAGCAATTCAACATGGGCCACATGCGTAACATTATGTATAACCCTTCCACAATACTCATATTGTGAAAGACTAACTATATTTTGCTTCTTCCTAACCTATCCCCCTTTATTGAATTTTCTCCC
>CM053626.1:269911412-269932807 GCA_028646595.1 Phalanger gymnotis
TGGGTTAGTGTATTTTTTTAAGATGTTGTTTTCTTCAGAATATTTTTCAGTATTTTTTTGAGTCTCTTTTAGCAAGTCATTGACTTGTTTTTCATGGTTTTCTCTCATCCTTCTCATTTCTCTTCCCAATTTTTCCTCTACTTCTCTAACTTGCTTTTCCAAATCCTTTTTGAGCTCTTCCATGGCCTGAGACCAGTTCATGTTGTCTTGGAGATTTTTGTTGTAGGCTCTATGACTTTGCTGACTTCTTCTGACTGTATGTTTTGGTCTTCTTTGTCACCAAAGAAGTATTCCAGAGTCTGAGACTCAATCTGGGTGCCTTTTTGCTGTCTGGACATGTTCCCAGGCAACTTACTTGACCCTTGATTTTTTCTGCGCGGTATGACTGCTTGTAGACTAAAGAGTTCTATGTTCCAAGCTTGGGGCGATGCACTGCCACACCAGCACTCCTCCTTTCCCAAGAACGCCCAACTAGGACTGGACTTAGATCTTCAGAAGGCTCTTCACTCCTGCTCTGATTCGCCACTTAATTCCTCCCACCTGGTGAGCGTGGGGCCAGAAGCAGCTGCAACTATAGTTCTGTAGCTGCCCCACCTCTGCTGCCCCTGGGGCAGTGGCTGAACCACAAACTCTATCCCAGTCCCCAGAAACTTTACCTGCTAACCTACTCCATTGTCTTTGGTGTTTGTGGGTTGAGAAGTCTGGTAACTGCTGCAGCTCACTGATTCAGTGTGCTAGGGCACACTCCACCCTGCTCCTGGTCTGGTTGGTCCATGCCACGCACGATGGGTTCTGCTCTGGTCAGCTCCATTCCCCTCCACTCCCAGCTCTGTGCAGGATAGACCATACCCAGGGACTATCCAGGCTGTCCTGGGTATGCTTCCCTCTGCCACTTTGTGGGTTCTGCAGTTCTAGAATTGGTTCAGAGCCATTTTTTATAGGTTTTTGGAGGGACTTGGCGGGGAGCTCATGCTTGTCCCTGCTTTCCAGCTGCCATCTTGGCTCCACTCCCCGCAGTCTTTTTTTCTAAATGTGCTGTTGTGTCTCATATAACCCTATAGTCAGCCTTCCATAAGATTTCCCTGATTAAATAGAAAGTCCATTTGACTCGTCCTACAAAGCAAAATGCTTCAGTAGTAAATGTTAAACCAGAGATGCAATATTGCTATCTTTGCCATAATTTAAGACCGTTTCATTTAATTAATTAAAAGAGGACACAGTCTAATTCTCTCTCTCCATTGCCTTTAAAAAGTTATTTCCTTTAAACTTTTTTATCCTATTAATTACATCAGTCTTTTGTTTTTCTATTTTTTCTACACCCAGTACTTCAAGTTCTCTATATTTTATTGTGGTAATGGTGAGACAATTAGCATTTACTAACCCCCTAGTAGATGGAATACCTGGATATATAACAACTGGAATGGACTATATTCCAGGAACCATGCAAAATGCTAGGGATACTAAGAGGCAAAAGTAGACATTGCTCTCAAAGAACTGTCTAATGGAGGGAGAAGAAATATAAATGACTGTACAAACAAAATATTTGCAGGAAAAATTGGGTGTATTAGCAGCAGAAAGTCGCTAAGATTGAGGAATGGAACAATCTTTAAGTAGTAGTTAGGCCTTACACTGATCCTTGAAAGAAGTCAGAGAAGTCAGAAGGTGATGATGAAGAGGGAGAACATTCCAGGAATGGGAGAAGGATCCAGTGAAAATGTTCAGAGTTAGTAGAGCAGCATATCAATCATTCAGTCAATAAGCATTTATTAAGTATCTACTATGTTTCAAGTACTATATTAATCTCTAGAAAAGCAAAGAATGGCCAAAGTCCATCTTTGCCCTTTACAAACTCACAATATAATGGAAGATAGAGTGTTGTGTGCTAGGAATAGTAAGAGGACATTTTTACTAGAACACTGAATATTTTGGGGGAAGTAGAAGCCTGAAAAGACAAGAAAAGATCAAGTTATGAAATGCTTTAAAAGGCAAGTGGAGGATTTTATATTTGATTCTAGGATAATAGGGAGGAACTAGAATTTACTGAGTAAGGGCAAAAGGGGTGACAGGGTCAGTTTAATGATAGTTCTAAACATTAGAGCTATGAGCTTAATATATGCTAGAATATTTCACATTCCTAATATGATAGATCTCAGTCTCTGTGGATAAAAATGATGTAGTGATAGGTTCATCTGCTTTCCTGCTCAGGACTAAAAGCAGAACTAAGACCTCCTGTTTGACCAGCTTTTCTGGTCCAAGCCAAGTTCATGTCCAGTATTCTGTCAGGTTCACTGATAGTCTTGACTAGTTCTGAAGCCTAAAGTAGACCTTCACTGGTTTCAGTTCCAACAGGAATATTGAATCAATTAGGTAGGTAAAGAAAGATTGTTTGGCTGGAGCAAAGACCTAGCTGGATTTGAATAACATAAACTTCTAGTGAACCAAATCAGAATAATGTTGAGATTTTTTTTCCCCCAGTAACAGCCACCTGATGAAGAAGAAAGTGATCACCGCCGATAAAGGTCGTATAGTTTGCCCAAATTCATAACTAGTAAGTGCCAGAGGTAGGATTCAAATAAAAGTGCTCTGCCTCCCCAGCCCAGATAAGATATAAACTTTAGTGTATGTATGATCCCTACATCATATTCTTTCCTACAAATAAATTAGTAAGATTTCAAAGTTAGAATTTAAAAGTTCTCTACCTGGTTCTCTACCTGAGCAGGAATCCCATCTATATTCTCCCCAAAGTTTGATTAAGTAGGTTCCACTTAAAGACTGCCATTGATGGGGAACTTAAACCTCTAACTTTAGCATGTCCTAATTCGGGACAGCTCTACCGCTTACAAAGATTTTTCTTATATAATAAAAAAGTCTTTTTACCCTTTTACATTCATCTCATAGGTGTGCCTAGTGGAGTCAAGAAAAATAGAGTTATTTTCTCTTCCATATGAAAAGCATTCAATCATTTGAAAATAGTAATAATGTCTCCTCAGTCTGGGGTGACATCCCAAGTGTCCTAATTTGCTTGGGTATGTCTGTTTCAAGTCTCAAAGAACTATTCTATTGTTTAAATCATTTTCCCAGAGAAACTACTTAGAATGACAGCTCATGGAAGGCAGGGACTATTTTATTCACATATTTATATTCCTGATGTTGTTGTTCAGTCTTTGTCATGTATGACTTTTTGTGACCCCCATGGACCAAAGCATGGCAGGCCTTTCTGTCTTCCAATATCTCCCAAATCCTCTCCAAACTCATGTTCTTTGCTTCCATGACACTACATGTCCATGTCATCCTCTGCTATCTCCTTTTTCTTTTGCCTACAATATTTCCCAGCATCGAGGTCTTTTCCAATGAGTCTTGTCTTCTCATCATGTGGCCAAAGACATCAAGAGGATTCTAAATTCTTCTTCACTTTCTGCCATCAGAGTGGTATTGTCTGCATATTTGAGATTGTTGATATTTCTTCTGACAATCTTAATTCCAGCTTTTGATTCATCCAGCCTAGCATTTCACGTGATGTACTCTGCATATAAGTTAAATAAAGTGATATTATATAGCCTTGTTGCACTCTTTTTCCAATCTTAAACTAGTAAGTTGTTCAAAGTTTATTTCTAATTATTGCTTCTTGGCTTATATATAGGTTCATCACGACATAAGTAAGGTCATAGGTATTTCTGGCATTTTGAAGAAATACCCCATTTTGTTGTGACCAGTCAAGAGGTAGACTTTTTTCCTGGAATTCCCTTGCTTTCTCCATAATTCAGCAAATATTGGTAATTTTGTCTCTAATTCCTCTGCCTCTGAAAATCAGCCTGTTCTTCTGGTAATTCTCACTTCACATATTCTTGAAGCCTAGCTTGCAGAATCTTAACTTTAACCTTGCTGGCCTATAAAATGAGCAGTGGTTGTTGAGTAAATTTGAATATTTCTAGGCATTGGTATTCTTTAAAATTGAGACTTAACTTGATCTTTTCCAATATGTTAGCCACTGACATTTTCCAAATTTGCTGGCACATTGAGTACAGCATTTTAACAACATCATCTTTGAACATTTTCAAAACCTAAACTGGAAACCTGTCATTTCCACTAGCCTTATTGTTAGCAATGCTTCTTAATCACCACATGACTTTATTCTCCATGATGATGGCTCTAGATCAGTATCTTTCTTCTATAGCTATTCTTTATATTCTTGCCACCACTTAATCTCTTCTACTTTTAGCATCCCTACCATGTTTGCTTTCATTATTCCTGTTATTTTATAAAATGTTCCTTCGATAACTCTCAAATTTTTTAGAGATCTCCTATCTTTCCCATTCTATTGTTTTCTTCTTATTTTGTATTGTTAATTAAAAAAAACCCTACTTCTCTCTCCTTGGTATTCTCTGAATTCAACATTCAACTGGGTATGTCTTTCCCTTTCTCCTTTCCCTTTCATTTTCCTTCTCTCTTCAGCTATTAGTAATTGTATTCCTAGTGTTTAACAAAGTGTGTGACATATAGTAAACACTTAATTAATGCTTTTTCATTTGTTCTTATACTCATTCATCCTAATCACCCTCTTCTGAATATGTATTTTGCTATTTCCCTTTCTAAAATGGTACTCAGAATAGAAAATCAAAATGTCATAGTCCAAATGTATTTTATCCAAGGTTGTTTAGAACAAGACTTTAATCTTGTGCTTTCTGGAAGCTATTTTCAGTCAGTGCAGCCTAACTTTTTTTATTCTTTTTTTTAGCCATGCCATAACATTCACTTATGTTGATATTTCAGTCTGTTAAATATAAATCTTCAATATTATTGGAATATAAACTCTGAGACATAATATATTACAGAAGGATTCAGAGGCAGAATACCTGGATTTAAGTCATATGTCTGAGACACATTATCTGTAACCATGGGCAAATCACTGTACTCTTTCTGGACCTGAGGCTAGCTAGCCTGTGATATTTCCTTTAGCTTTACTTCTATGAAATAATCAACTTTTTTTTTCTTTTTACCATACTTTCTACGGGCTACATGTTACCTGAAATCTTGAGTAGATATCTGGAAATAACCAGCATAAGAAATTAGAAATGATTAGAAATGTATTAGAAATAAGCACAGGTTTACTCTATGTAATATCTTACTGAGTAGCAGTGGGGCGAAGATTTGGGATTGTGAAGAGAATAGAACAGACATTAATGAATTACTGACAAAAAAGATGTTTCACAAACTTGTGTTATGCTTGATTTATTTTTTAAAAGTACATACTTGCCCACAAATAGTCCTAAAGTTCTGGAGCATCTGATAATTTAAAATGAGTGGGGATTGGATAACAATATCATTCTCTATATACTTTCTCATCTTCATAAGTCATAGCACTCGAATAATAATAACACAGGGATTAAAAACATAAAGCAAAAGAAGATAACTCCAAAATGGAATTATCACTGAATGCATTTGGCTAAGCTGCAAATTGGTACATCAACATATAGCATGACCTTCTTGAATATTGCTCTTTGAATCTAAAGAAGAATTTTAATTTTTTTTTGGTTTTTAATGTTTCTGCATAAAATGCTAAAATTGTTTTTTAAAATGGCCTTGTACTTGAATCTAAAATGAATTTAATGGCCCAAACAATGGTCCCTGGCCCATGAGTGTCTCATATGCTAATGAATACCATTCACAAGGAATATTGACTGCTTTTCAACCTTTTATTGATGTATTATTGAATCTTTGAGAGGGACTGATCAGCACCCAGGAATATTCTCTCTCTCTCTCTCTCTCTCTCTCTCTCTCTCTCTCTCTCTCTCTCTCTCTCTCTCTCTCCACCCCACCTCATGTGTGTATGTGCTCAAATTATAATTACTATTTTATAAGATTCAGTAGAAGCCAATAGAGAAGGATTGAGCAGAAATAAAAACAGGATGAGGCATGCTATAAGGTAAAGTACAGTTCGTGAAGCAGGAGAGTTTTGGAGCAAATAGTGAGGTATAGATCTGAAGACAGGTGAAAGGATTGTTCCTAGGGAGCTGCTTATGGATAAAAAAGATGAAGGAAAAAGAAGTTGAAAGATATCCTGGAGGCAAAGTTTAGTTTTTGGAACAATGATGATAGAGCAGTGAGAATTTTTTCCTTTTGCTGTGACGACTAGCATATATTTACAACTCTTTAACTTCTATTTATTGTAATCTTCCCAAAGGAGGTAAACTTGGAATATTGGATAGAGAATGTGCCTCAAACTCAATATACTCTGGATTCAAGTCCTGGACTTGACATGTCTCTCAGTTTCCTAGTGCTCTAGGTAACTCTCTAAGAAAACTGTTTATTTTTCAAGGAAGGTGCTGGGCTACATTAGGAGATTAGGTTTCCTAAACCAGGAATAATATACCTAAACAAAACACAGGTCCATTCCATTCCATTGCATAACTTTGATTATATTTTTAATTCATGATAACACTCCTAAAAAGGAATGATATGGAATAAATGTTATTTTCAAATGTAGAACATATACAGTTTCAAAGTTTAAAAATGTTTTCTGAGATACTGCTTATAAGATTTTTTTTTAGGAATACATATTACCACTACCAAAAATAAGAATGCAAAATAAAAAAGAAAGTAGATTCCCCATCCTGGCTTTCCCATTGCTCTCCTCCTATAAAAATAGATTCTTTCTAATCATTCTTTTGCTTTTAGAATGACTTCAATTCATCTGTTCTTGTGGCAAATCTAAAGGATGAACCCTGGGAGGATCTTGTCATTCTCTTTTAGCTACTAGGTATTGCTATCGTAGAACCTGGCTAGACTCCCCTTACTCCCACATTCCTCCCTCCATACTAGTTTCTTTCCCTGACCCTCCTTTTAATCTACCTCTCTCCTTTCATTTGTGTTGGGAGTAAGCTAATTGACATGCTTTCACACACATGTAATTAAACTCACACAGGCATGTAAACACATACACACAGACTAGTTCATTTATAAAGGGACAGATAATGATGCCCAGATTGCATTTTAAATGTATTTCCCTTTTGAGAGATTAATTAGAATGTTAATATAACACACATGATAATTAGCTCATTTTAAGCCTTTGAGGCAATATAATAATGCTTAAGTCCATGCGGTTAGTTTCCTCCTCTGCTACTTCAGGGAATTCATTTTAGAAGATAGATTAGAAGTACAATCACAAGTGTTCTCAGCCCTCAGAGAAATTCCTCATATTTAGTCCAAGGTCTAATTCCCAAGTTTTCTATCTCTAAATACCCAAAGGACTGATAAGACTCCTCTATATCATATTTCTCTTGACAGCTCAGCTCTATGTTTTGTTTCCCCTTCACTATCTGTTAATTCTTTCTAGGTGATCTCTGAGTATAACCAAACTTTCTTACTGAGTCAGTCAAAATCATTGATAAAGTACCTACCATATGCTAGATACTGGGTTTACCCTGGGAATTTCACTCTGGTTTTTCAGATAGACCCTTTTCCCCCTTTTATTTGCCATCATCTGTTTTGCTTGGTTTTCACTCCAATATCATTTTTACCCCTCTCCCCCTGAACTCTCTTCTAATATAAACACATCAGTAGGAAACTCATCATCAAGAAGATTGTTTCAGCTTTGGTATTCATGGCTCATCATAACCCTCAGTTGCTGTTGCTCCTCTGATTTGAGGGATGGAGAGTGTTATGCCCTGCCCCCCTCCAGTTTCTCCTTCTTGCCCCAGCTCACCTCATTATTTTTACTCCCATCTCCACAGACCCCACTGTTTTTACTCCCATCTCCATGGACCCCACTGTTTGTGCTCCCTTCTCCATGGAAATAATCCTGCCTCAGCTTGTCCCACTGTTTGTGTCCCCATCTCCACGGAAATCTAATTGTGTTCTTTCCCTTTAAGTATCCTTTCTCTTCCCTTGCTTAGGGCTGTTCTATTTGAGTAATTACCCAGAACAGTTGGGCGCTTGAATAAATCCACATCCAAATTTATATCCGGGTTTCGCTCACTTTTTTTCAGCACAACAGAGAGCAGAGAAAAAACTTATTTCAAAGCGTTCATTTGTGGAGGCTCAAAATCCCATCCATCTTTTCATTTACCATCAGCTGCTCTCTTTCTTCACCTCCATTTTGTGCATCATCTTCCCCCATTAGATTATAAGCCTCTTGAGAACAAGAACTGCATTTCTTTTCCTTGTTTGTATTTTCAGGCCTTAGCACAGTCCTTGGCATATAGAATTCAATAAATGTTTATAGTATTGTAGGGTACCTTTTTATATATGTTCCTCAGGGTATGACCAAGTCATTCACCCAATGCCTTTGGTTGATTCAAAATTATTGAAGCACAGGGTTTTTAAGCAAGACAAAATGGTGGACTAGAATTAGACACTCAGCTGAACTCTCCCAACGTTCCTCCCTAAACAACTTTAAACTAACTGCTCAAATCACATATTGAAGGGGCAGAACCAAGCAAAAGTTCAGAGTGGGCATTTTCCCAGCATAAGACAATTTAGGAGGTTGGCAGGACAGGTCTATAACACCAGGGTGGGAGTCGTCACAGAGAAAAACAGCAGTACCAGCCTTGGGCCATGGAAGTAGATTTGACAGAAGTAGCAGTAGTAGAATAACAGATAGTAAGGGGGTAAGAAAAATAGTCAAAAACAGATTACAATGGACCCTTTGCTGGCACTATGTGCAGCTGGAACTGATTGGCAGTTAACCATACACAGTTCTGGGTTACAGTTCCAAGATGGAAAGGAGCACTTGTGATTGGTCACAAGGAATCAGGAGTCCTGGTCCCAGTTCCTAGGCAAAGACTAGCATGAGCACTTGTGGCTGGAAAGCAGGGGACCTGGTTACATTTCCAGGGCAAAGAAGAGCATTAGTGCTTGTGGCTTCAGGCAAGTAGTGGACCTAGTTACAGTTTCAGGGCCTAGAGGAGTGCTAAGACTAGCAACTGCAGAGGATCAAGATAAAGACCAGAGTCCAGATGAGGAGAGTAGTAATCACACCTCCTCCTGGATCATATCACCTTGACCTTACACCAAAAACTTGCAGACCCCCTGGAACAAGTTATGAAAACAGCAACACAAAAAAGACTGAAACTTGGGACAGTACCTCCCTATACCCAGTTGAAGAAAATCCAACTTCAACATAAGATTCACAGTCTAGAAATAGGTTGGGGGGAAATGAGAAAATAATAACAAAACTTAACTATAAAAAGCTACTGTGGTGGCAGGGAAGATGAAGACATAAACTCAGATGAAGACATTAATGTAAAATCATCTACAAGCAAAGCTTCCAAGAAAAAATGCTAATTGGACTCAAGCCCAACAAGAATTCTTTGAAGCATTAAAGAAGAAGATAACAATGGAGAGGAAAAAATGGGGGAAAAGTGAGAGTGATGCCAGAAAATTATGAAAATAGAATCAGCAGCTTGATAAAAGAAACACAAAAATTAGTGAAGAAAACTTCTTAAAAAGTAGTATTGGACTAATGGTAAAAAAGACACAAAAATTCACCGAAGAAAATAAAGTACTCCTTAAAAAGCAGAATAGTACAAAAATTCACTGGAAAAAACCTCCAAAAATAGCAGAATTGGCCATTTTTTTGGGCAGAGGGGTGTACAAAAGCTCTCTGAAAAAAAATTCCTTAAAAATTAAAATTGGGCAACTAAATGATTCCATGAAAAATTAAGAAAGAAAGATTTTTTTTAAATTAAAAAAATAAAAGAAAATGTGAAATATCTCATTCTTAGCACATTTCTTGGCACATAATAAGCACTTAGTAAATGCCCAATATGTTGGTGAGTTGCTTCCAAATTAATACGCTATCTTAAACAGGTACCATAGGGGCAAGTTCAAATCTTTGAAGCAATATAATCTTATCACATCTATTCGAAATGCCTTTGACTCATTCAAAGCACAAGACAGCAATAACAGTCTAGCAATATAAAACAAGGAAAAGCACTAAGGAAGACATTAAAATCAGTTGGCAAGCAAGCTCCCTGGCATTGCAGCCTCTCCTAACCAAAATCTGAAAACTGTTCAGTGTTGCTTTAACCCAAAAGTTGCACAACAGTGTCCAGCCTACATCAATCCATCTGGGAGCAAGGTTAACTCAAACTGTGAAAGTTCACTCCACAGAATCTTGGTTCATAACAGTACCAGGGGCTCATGAGTACTGTAACATTACTAGAAAGCCCAACTCCTTAAGGATATTCTTAAAATCATGAGTGGTTATAGTAAGCTATCCTTGAGGACGCGACTTGCCCCCAGGAGTTTAACTTGCAAAAATATCCCTGAAGGATGTCCTGTAAGTGCTTCTGTAAAGAGTATGCCATTCAACTTCCCTTTGGCTCTGCTCACCATAACTGTAACTTCCCAAACAGAAACTAAACTCAAAAACAAACAAAACAAGCAAACAAACAAAAACCTTATAACAACAATGCTGCTTGCAGCTGCCATGGAGGTGTAAGGCCAATAACACCATCACACAGGAGAGCTGCTAGCACGAGTTCTTCAATCTGCTTTTCTAAGGAAAGCAACTTTAAGGGGTTTACAATCTCACTTTAAATAAACATACATATATCATTCACTTAGTTCAGGGGAAAAAGTCAGCATCCTGAACTTCAGAGAAAACATAACAGAAATTACAAGCAGAAATTATATAAACAGGGCAAATAATACAAATCAGCAGACAGGGCTCCAACTGTCCATAGCAATACATACATAGTTACCAGAGAGCAAGCACCAACATCTGGGTTTTCAGAGCTTCCCAGGGTTTTATCTGGTCAAATCACAGGACACTCTTCCAGTGAGTGAGCCCCCAAAGCAAAACCTCTCCTCCCACAGTTCTGACAGTTCTTGATTCTCAATTGTCAGTTCTCAGTTCAATGGCTATCCTCTGTGTATATATACCCTTTTTCAGGGCCGGAGGGCTTCAAACCTCTTGTGACCTAATTTGCAAAAGGATGTGGGCCTTCCTACAAACAAAGGCAAGACTCAATCAGAGGCACTTGATTGCCTTACTTCTGATAACACTCCAAAAGAAAAAAAAAACAGTAAAAAGTCCCACTTTGCTTGCCCTTACAAACCCCCAACGAAACTCCAACATTATCAACAATTCTTTGTTTGTGTTGGCTCCTTTACTAAAATTTAAATTCCTCGAAGCCAGGGGATATACTTCTGTTTCACTGTTGTATTCATATCCTCAGCAATTAACACAGTGATTGATATGTAATAAGCACTTAATGAATGCTCTTAATTCATTGATCTATTGAATTGGAGGAATTTATAAAGAGGTCGATTTAGGTTAAACACAAGGAAAAATTTTTTTAATGATTAGAGGGTCCAGAAATGGAATGGACAAATATAGACCAAGGGAAAGATCACTTCTATCTCTATGACTATAGCAAAGAACAAAGAATGAAGCATGAAGTTGAGGGGATTGGGATGTCTAGTTAGTATACTGCTTGGTATTAGGGAAAAATACAAAAGCGAAATGAAATAATTTTTGCACTTACATAGTTTACAATTTACTAAAAGAGAAGAAATCAACAAGATTATCTATAATACCTAATATTACAAGAAAATTATGCTGCAGAACTTAAAACAAAAATAAAATATAAATCAAAATATTCCGTGATGTTATGGTGAGAGGAATTGGGAAAAGAGACAAGCTACCATACCACTAGGGCCAGTATTAGTTCTGCTCAGGCAGTATTCATGCAATCAAGACAAGAAAGGATAGGAAGAATGATGGAGGGACACAACATTGGAAAAAAAATAAAGTTTGTTAGGAGAACAACATATGCCTTTTTTTTTCTCCCTTTATTCTTCTCCCAGATTCCTTCAATTATCTCACTTTTCCATAGGTTTCTGTAAATCTCTCTTTGGTCTATGACATAAAGAAACCTCCAAATCACAGAGAGATTAAATGCCCTCTAGTTTTAACTATTGACTAAAATGGACAGAATTTGAACTCTGACACTAAATCTATTTCTGCTGGTAGTATCATTTATCATTCAATATTTCAAAATTCTTACAAACATGACAAGGAAAAATGTATCAATGTCTTCAATTTTTAACTGCAATAAATAAAATTTTCACCAAATGATGGAAAAATCACAGTACTACAACCATCAGAATTTGAAATGACACCGTCAAAGCATCCGTGCTTTCTCAGTGGAAATTAAGTGATCTCAGACAAAGTATTTGCAGAAAATCTTGACATTATAAATGATCGATTAAACGCTGGCTCATCTAAACAAAATTCACTTGTATAATGAAAATATGTGTATAATAGAAATCATTTTCCAAATACAGTCATGCTTTTTAAAACTTACCCATAGACTTACAAAGGCAGAGCCAAGACAGCAGAGCAGAGAAAGCACCCAGCTGATCTCTCCCAACTTTCCTCTCCATACAACTTTAAAACAATGCTTCAAATTGAATTTTGGAGTGACACAGCTGACAAAAGTCAGAATGAGATATTCTTCCAGACCAATACAACATAGGAGGTTGCAAAGAGAGATCTATGATAAAGGGGAGGTGACTGGCCCACACTCCACATGAATGAAACAACAGGGGTGGAACTAGGTAGAGGGAAAACATTGGTAGAACCTTGAAAAGCTCTCAAGCTAGAGACAGTAAGGGGATTTTGATAAGTAAAATTTTATTTCGTATCAGGATTATACTCACAACCACCTAAAATGTTGTCTACAAAGCCTGGACCTATACAGATATAGATATAGATATTTATATATGCATATACATATGTATGTGTCTAATATAGATATCATTATAGCTGATGTAATTAAATATATGACTAGTGTGAAACTCTTATAGTTTGTAACTTCAAAGGATCAAAGAATTCTAGACAGAGTAATTTAACTTAGTCTACTCTTCTGTCATTATAGAGAATCATTTCTTATAAGATTTGAAAAAAGAAAGGATTATTTTAATCTTGAAAAAAAATTATTGTTATATTATTTCAGTCCATCAAGGTTTTGAAAGAATTGATAAATTTGCATGTGTGGGAAAATACTAAAGCCCTTCATTGGCAACAGGGGAGATCTACTTTCAGGATGTAAGCTGTTACAGGCATAGCAGTGTTAAAATATAGAGGAAACTTAAGCTAGAAAGAGGAATGGTTTTTCATATGTTTTGTTTTTTAAAGCCCTCTAGCAAATACTCCTTGTTCTATGACTGTCTTTCATTTTGAATATCAGATAACATGATTTTAGAGAGTAAAAATGCAATTCAGAATTCTTCATCTTTGATCTGATTTAATGGAAAAGGAGAAAGGAATTGCTTATAGGAAAAAAGAGCCTTTCTCTGGTAAAAATAAATAAATTTGAAGAAAGCACTCTTCATGTGGCTGCTTCTCAGCTTCTTTCTTGTTGAGAGAGATGCTTTTGGATATTCTTATATAATTTTGATTTCCACTGTAACTCGAAGATATTCACTTTTGCTCACTCATAAAACATTGAAGATGTATCAAGAACCTTCTTCAACTATTAATATGTCTTAGGATTAAGCCGAATGAGAAGAAACTTATATTCCTCCTCATTTCAAATTGTCATACTTACTGTTTAAAAAGATACCTTCAGTGAAGTGATGCCTGATTGGTTCTCTCTCAAGGCCAGAAAATTGTGTTTAGAAAAGTGGCTATGGTCAGTATTAATACACATAAATGCACTTAATCTCAGTGGATGAATGTGATCATACAACCAAAAATTGAATAGAGTTAGATGATCTATATAAAACACGCCTAACTTTCATAAATTCCCAAAATCTGAGGCTTCCTAGTTGAGTTCCTCAGGGTTTATGCTACTTCTTTTTCTTCAATAATTCTTTGTTCTCTCATCCACATTTGTTCAAATGTCCCAACTTTTACTCTTAGGATAAATATAAAAACTATAGCTCATCTCACAAGCCATAAGTCAACAATATCAATGTTTCTCTGTATGATTCTGTAAATCATTGATGACCTAGGACTTAAGTACAAGAAATTTAATTTCTACTCTAGGTCTTTTTTTTTTAGCTTACTTAGAGAATCAGTAAGGGAAAGCTTTTTCTCATTTATTCATGTTGTTTAATATTAAGCCAACAGTGTGACAATCTGGCCAATAAAACTAATGTGATTTTAGCTTTACTACTAAAAGTTCTATGTCCAGGATAAAATAAAACATTTTTCTAGTCTTACCACATCTGAGAGATTGTGTGGAACTCCATTCAATTATATAAACATTTTTAATAGTATCCTACATTCAATGCACTATGCTTAGCTCCTGAGGGTACAAAAACAAAAACAGAAAAGTACCTGCCTCAAGGAGATTCAATTCTACTAGGAGAGCAAGTACACAAAGAAGTAAATTTTAGGAAATTTCAGGAGTAAAGATTAATAATTAATTATTTGGAAGAAAGATCAGAAAGGCCTCATCTAAGAAGCTATACCAGAGCTGAGTACTGAAGTTGGGATTTCCAGATCCCAGACATATGCAGGTGAGCACAATAAGGGTAATAAGATGCCATTTCTTATCAATACCATTAGAAAACTCTAGTTATTATCATGCAGAAAAGAAGCCTTAGGAAGATTTTTGTAAAAACTGTTGAGTAATCGATGAGTCATTATTATATTTTCATGCTTTAATTTTCTAAATAACAACAATAAAAATAAGTATTATTACTACTTAAAAGCCTGCAAAGTAATTTGCATATCTCATATCATTTAATCCTTACGACAACCCTGTAAAATAAGGTGCTTTTCTTACCTCCATTTTACAATTGAGGAAATTGAATCTGAGAAAAATTAAGTGACTTTCTGGGGTTGCAAAGCTAGTTAAGTATCTGAGGAAAGATTTGAACTCTATTCACTGTGCCACCAAACAGGCTATCATTATGAGACACTCTGAGCTTCTTAAAGTGGAATGGATATATTGTGTGTGGGAAGGGAGAGATTGTAAGGAGGTTAAAGTGATGAATTCATATTCAAAGAAACTTTCTAGTTTCATGGAAAATTAAAAACTTGACCAGTTTTGTGTTGATCACACTCTGTGACTATTGAAGGATTGTCAGATGGAAGGGGAAACAGACTCATTTTTCTTGGTTCCCTTGGGAAGAGCTAGTAATAATGGAGGCAAATTTCAGTTTTTTTTTTGTAAAAATTTGCCAAGTATCTAAAATTTGAATAGGATGATTTGGAAATAATTATATTCCTTATCACTGGAATTCTTCAGATAGAGGCTGGATGGTCACTTGCTTGGATATTAGAGAGTAAATTGATGCATTTTGTGCAGGTTGGCCTACATGACCTTTACAGATTCCTTCAGTTCTGAGTTTCAGTGATTATACTAGGGCGCATTTCAATATGAACTGAATATGTAACAGTGGGTACCATGCTACCATCTATTGTTATTTTTTAATAACTTTATTCAGTATTGGGCTAAAGGAGTTAAATTAAAAATAAGTCACACTCTATAGGAACAAAATGACATAGAGACCAAAAGACAGAAAGGCACTAATGTGGGTACTTTAGATGAAGTAATGACCAAATTAGAGAATCCTACTGGCTGATTGACCACTCAAAGTGATTCACAAATCTGAATGTCAATTTATTAATTGATAGTGTGAAATATTATTCACCTCATCAGTTCATTTTTTTTCCCAAGAATGGAGGCCAATTTTGAAACCAAATTAGGAGTAGAAGCTTTCATCATGGGCATAAATTAAACAAAGGAAATTTACTAATCTTAAGTGATATATATTATCTTTAAATTTAAGATTTTGAAGTCTGTTAGGATGTCTATGTTTTGTATTCTCCTTGTCCTACACCACACACACACACACACACACAGAGAGAGAGAGAGAGAGAGAGAGAGAGAGAAAACCAACCAAAGAAAAAATTTAGTGACCTGTACATAAAAATCCTCCACAACATAGCTCCCACAAACATTTTAGGAATTATTTCATGTTGCTCCCCTTCCTACAATCTTTGTTCCAGAAAAACTATTCTACTAGCCATTCCTTGCTTAAGGCATTCCATATCCCATGAACTTCCTTATTACCTCTGTTTCTTAAGATACTTAGCTTCATCCAAATCTTAGTTCTGACAGCTTCCTTTTAAAAAAGCTTTTTGGATCCATTTAGTTGTTAATATTGTGATGTGGAAAGAGCACTGACTGGAGTCAGAGGACCTGGGTTCACACCTCATCTCTTAAAGTGACTACCTATTTGATCTTAGACAAGTCACTAAACATTTGTAGTCCACTGTCTTCTTATCTTCAAATATTTTTAAATTCGAGTATTTAAATCTCCATTAGATTGTGAGCTCCATGAGGGCAGTGACTGCCCTTTGCCTTTTTTTTTGTACACCCAGTACTTAATCACTCCCATTTCACAGACGAAGAAACTAAAACTGAGAGATATTAAATGAGTCACCCAGGATCACACAGCTAGTAAATATCTGAGGCAAGCTTTATACTCAGGTGTAGCACTAATGCGATACCCACAGCATTAGAGCTGCTATGAATATGCTGGCTGTAGTAGCAATTTAGATTTGAAGATCTTTCCCACCCATCAATAGGCCATGTGACCTGCTTATGTCAAAGGAAGACTAAGTCACATGTGGTGGGAGGAGCTTCCTGACAGGAAAAGGAAGTTGTGTCACAGGAGAGCAGTTATGGCTGCTAATGGCCACCCTCATGATAGTTGGAACTGAACATGCTGACTTAGCTGTACTGTGAGTTTGTTTTGGGGGAAGACCCCAGCAGGGGGTCAGAGAGGTTTTGGGATGGCAAGGTTGTGATACTATGTATGGAATGTTTTGCTGCTCTGATAGATTGCATAAATGGCTTGTAGGATATGGTTCTCTGGTGTCTGAATAAATGGTTTACTTCTTCTACCTTCTATGTGGAGAGTCTTGTATACTTTGTGATATAGAACTACATAGGCGTTTTGACAATTATCATCTACATTGTTCTTATTGCCTTACTGATACACTGGCACAGTTCTGAATTACAAAATATAACAGACTCTCTCCATTGAAAGCAAAACCAAAACATTTATTCAACACCAGAAAGCCAAATCCATCATAGCAACAAAGAAGTCTATACACATTATCAATGCAGGGGGCACCACCATCCCCAAGAATTCCTTCCATTAGGGCCTTCCCACAAACAAGGGGACCTTAGAGCACTCTCAAGCAACATCACTTCCTGGCTCTCACTCATGCTAGCTGCTGCATTCTCTGTGTCTCTCTCTCTCCCAGCCCTGACTGCTCTGTCTCACTTCCTTTCAATTACACTTCATCCTTCCTGCTATAAGTTTGCCAAGCTCCTCCCACAACAGACTCATGTGTCTCAGTTTTCCATGTGACTCAGACAGGTCACATGGGCCTATTAATAGATGGGAAGATCTTCAAATTGTATTAGCATTGCATCAGGTTGTCCTGACTCTAATTCCCATGAGCTTTCCACTGTTGCTCCCAGCTATCTCTAAGTGAAGAGGATTCATTAGATGGCCTCTGAAATCCTTTCCAGCTCTATAATCAAAAGTCATATGATCCTCTGCTTGAAACTCCTTTATATTCATTTTATAATTGTTTAGTTGTATGAATCAAGTATTTCACATTAGAGTGCAAGCTGTTTGAAAGAGACTTCATATGTGTTTGTTGGTTTGAATGGATGATGAAAAAAGAATGATTGAATCTGTCAAAAAATGCAATATTTAGGTTGGGTAGCATGCATTCTTTATTAGAATGTGTTGGAGTCATTGACAAACACTGAATCTTCAGCTTTTCTTTTTATAGACTCTATGCCGATCAAGTAATATGACAACATTATCTTGGAATTGTTATAACACAGTTGAGTAGGTCCCAACTTATCTGTCATATAAAAGCAATATTGCTTCAGATCATGATACCAGCCAGAAGATCACAGACAATTTTACTTTACTTATATTTTAAATCGACATTCTAAAGAAGTTTTTTAAAGAAATCCTGCCCTCATTAAAATGCTATTTATATATCATGTCTTAGAGTGGGTTGCTTTCACAAATTGAATCTCATTTACATTAGGCTGATTGTGAGATTCTGTTTCACAAGGTGATATCTTGTTTTTTTAATTTGTTAGATTCTTGGGGTGTATTTTATAGTACTTGTAGCTTTGATGCATTTATTATAGGAGAGTTATTGAATATAAATAACTGAATAAACAGTCTTTAAGATTATGAAGCATAAAAATACTATTTGGGTATATATGTGTTCTTAATTTTCTTTTGCCTTTTTATTCTCAAAATCTCAATGAGACAAACAGATTTTCTTTTTTTTTAATTTTGTGGTGGATAGAGGAAAGGATGGAACTGTCTCTCCCCACCCTGTTTATTAATTTCCTTTTGTAAGTTTATTTCCAACCTGAAGAGTAAATTTCCCTTAATTTATTACTTTCCTCTCTAAAGTAGCTAAAGGAAAATCAATAAAAATTATATTTTCATGTTTAATGTGTGCTCAACATAATAAGTTTGAAAATTATTTGAAGAATCTCAGAAATAAAATATTTTGGCATTTAATATATTTGGAACTTGATCTGGATTTATATATTTTTATTTCATTTATCTATTTCAATGTTTCAAAGGCCAGTTTAAATAATTCTAGGATCAGAGAGGATTTTGGGAAGATGGCACACTAGGTCAGAAAATTCCAAGGTGTCAAGATTTTCCCCCACAAAAAAGATAAAATAGCACCTTAGGGTTAACAAAGTGCAGGTAAAAATGAATAAGAATAGGGTCACAACCAGGGTCTTTCTAGGACAATTTGAGAAGACCAGAAGAAAATTCCCAGAATGAAGTTTTGTCCCTGTGAAGAGTAAAAACCTCCAGGATAGGGTCTGCTTTTAACAAGCAGCAAGCCTTAGGGTTAGTTGGTTGAGAGGCTGCCTCAGCCCTAGCCACTGGAACTTTTACCCCTAGAACAATGAGGGCAGTTGGGTATCTGAACTGGGAAGATCAAGGGAAGCTCTGCTGACAATGAACACCAGACCCAGTTGTGCTGAGAAAAGCACCAGGGGCGAGAAGGAACCAGCACATGTCCAGTGAGTGCAGAAGCACTAGGGTGTTAATGCAGCTGACCGTGGGCACTGACAAGAGGCTTTGGTTCCAGACTAAAGGGAAAAACTGAAGATCTGGGGAAAGAGGCACCATCCTCCATACCCCAGGGCTAGAGGTGATTACAAAAATTAAGCTATTACCACAAAAAAAGCACAGGTAAAGGAGAAAGCATCCAACAATAGAAAGCTATTATGGGAATAGAGAAGACTGGAATTTGTCTTGAGAGGAGGATATCAAAGTAAAGAAAACCCCAGAGAGTAACAGGAAATGGTCACCTGTCCAAAAAGAGTTCATAGAAGATGTTAAGAAAGACTTTAAAATGAAATAACGGAGATGGAGGAAAAACTAAAAAAGAATAATGTAAAACAAGAAAGTTATGAAAAGAAAGTCAACCAATTAGAAAAGGAGATCTAGCATCTTAAGGAAGAAAATGACACCTTACCAATTAGAATTGAGCAAGGTGAAGTCAAGGAAATGATAAGAGATCAAGACAAAATTAAACAAAATATGAATAATGAAAAAATAGAAGAGAAAGTGAAACATCTTATAAGAAAAAAATAGATTTGGAGAATAGAGCAAGAAGAGAAAACATAAAAATAATCAGACTAACCGAAAGCTATGATCAAAAAAGGAATCTTGATACAATAATACAAGGTATAATTAATTTATCCTGAAGCATTAGAACAGGGGAGGAAAGTAGAAATAGAAAAAAAAAATTCATTGATCACTACTTAAAAGAGGTCCTATGAGAAAAACTCATAGGAATATTATAGTCAAATTCTGAAATCCCCAGTTCAAGAATAAAATATTAAAAGGGAGAAAAATAAAACAATTTAAATATGATGGTGCCACAGTTAGAATAACATAAGACCTAGCAGTGGAGACATCAAAGGACCACAAGTCTTGGAACATTATATATCAAAGAGGAAAATAACTGGGGCACCATACCCAGAAAAGTGGAGCATAATCCTGAATGGAAAAAAAAAATGGACATTTGATCAACTATCAGACCTTCAAGATTTTGTTAAAAAAAAAATGAAGAAGATTTGACATATAAGAGCCAAGAGAAAAATAAGATACGTACCAAAGACTGATTACAAGTAATTCTATAAGGACAGACCATTTACTTTTTAAATGTGTAAAATGAAAACTGTATGTCCAAGATTCTTATTAATAATTGGGTAGCTCATAAGAAAGATTTGGGTAAACCTGACTATGATATGAATTTTAAAAGTAAAACCATTTAGAAACAACTAAAAAGAGTAATAATTTATACAAATGGGGTACAAGAGGAAGAATGGATACAGAGGAATAAGGTGGAGGAGGAGGGCTGATAGTTTTAGTAACCTACTTTTATCAGAAATGGATTTAAGAGGGAACAATACAGGGTATAAAAGTCTTCTAAATTCAAAGAAATAAAATGATATGAGGATAGAAAGGGGGGAGAGGACAAAGGAGGGAACTTTAGAGGGTAGGATGAAGGAATAGGTAAAAGGGGGTATAGAAGGGTGTTTAAATTTATTGGAATGGGAGGATAGGGGAGGGATCTTTGGAGGGGGTAGGCAAGTAATAGGAGGGCAAGCTATTGGGTAGAATTAAAGTAGAGGAGACAGAAGGAATGGGAAACAAGAGATATGCACAAACATAAAAACAAAGATCAGGAGTACAATTTGTTTGGGAAAGGACATGTCTATATATGTATGTATATAACTAAAGCTATAGATAAATATATCTACAGTTAATTGAAGCCTTCTGTGGGGAGAGAAGAGGGGAAAAAAAGAAAAAAAGTAAAAAAGTACACAGCAGAGAACAAAAGAAAACTTACAAGGAAACAAAGAAAAGATGGACAGCTCCCAATGCATAGTATTTATCATAAGGCTTTCTTGAAATGAAAATTTATAGTTACATATTTTGAATCTTCTCTTATGTTCTACTATGCACATGACATGCTTTATATTTCCTTTCTTACTTTGTATTTAAGTTGCAATATTTGAATTTATGGTATGTCTTTCTTTCTTTTCTCTATTTGGCATTTGTGTCATGATAGTGTTTGAGTGTATTTTTTTAAGTAAATAAGGTACGAATCTTTTCATTGTCTTTTAAAAGAGGAAAAATACTTTTAAATTCAAATATCGTGGAACTACAGTCAGGATCACACAGGATCTTTCAGCTTCCACTTTAAAAGACAGGAGGAACTGGAATATGATATTCTGAAGGGCAAAGGAGCTGGGCCTACAACCAAGGATCAACTACCCAGCAAATTTAAGCATAATTTTTCAGGGAAGGAGATGGACATTCCAGGAAATAAGGGATTTCCAGACCTT
>CM053626.1:269933307-269953547 GCA_028646595.1 Phalanger gymnotis
GAAAACATATGGGACTTAAATGTAGATAAAAGTTACTGTTTAGAATGCTAGATCATGGTGAATGTCATAAGACTTTTACATTTGAAAAACTGGATTTAATTTGTCCCTTTTCTTACTGCTCCCATAAAGCTTCTCATCACTCACTCAAATCCACCTAGTTCTGATTTTTAAAAATACTCTATATGTTACACATTGATTTTCACTGAATTTTATACTTATTCCCACTACACAGATCTGACTATGCTACTTCTGAAACCAAAAATCTTCAGTTATGTCCTATTGAAAAGACAATGGTTTCCACTTAATCATTCTTCAATGGCTTAAGGGTTCACAAAGATAGTCCAAAGGGTTAATACTGAAAATTATTTAATGATGCCTTCAGCAGTAAACAATTGAAAGAATATTTTGAATTACATTAAATTACTCTGGAGGTTCACAGTAAATTTGTTGTTTGTTGAAAAGGCTTGGTGGAACAACAAGTTTGGGAACCTTCTATATACAATTTATCTTTCTAGATTTGTTTTCAATCTTCACGCTTTCTATGAAATGCTTAATATGTGCATATTATTTTAAAAGTATACTATCAACTCTTTAATTTGCTTTTATTTTTATGTATAACAGGACCTAGGTCAGTGATTGCATATAGTATGTGGTTTGATTCAGTTCAACAGATACTGTTTAAGTACTTACAACTTATAAGGTGCTTGGTTCTGGAGATAAAAAGACTTAAAAGAAACTATGCATGCTCAAGAGGCATAAGTGCTAGTAGAGAGAATACAATGTACAGAGAAGTACATTAATATGACATAATTGGAAGAAATAAAAAGCACCAATGACTAAGCAGGAAAAAAAAAAGATTCCTGAGAATCACAGGATGATGAATTGAAACCTGAAGGCAATTTCAGAGATCATTTAAACCTATCTATTCTCCATCATCTTATAGATGAAGACACTGAGCCCCATCAGATTTAAGCAATTTCATTGAAGTCATATATTGGAAGTGCAAAGAGCTTGGAAGAGCCAGGATTTGAGCTCAGATCCTCTGACTCCAAATTCATTATTCTTTTTATTGTATCATACATCAAGGAATACAACATCACAAAACAGACAGTGAAGCAATCTTCTTAGGTCTAAAACTGTATGAATCTAAGAAATTTAGAAATCCAATTGAGAGGGATCTACTCTCAAATTCAATCCAATTGCTCCAATTATTAGCATCTGCCAATTTTGGAAATTGTGTCTATCTACATTATTATTGGTTTAAGGTCACTTATTGTGTGGGGTGAGAAGGGAGGAGGTCATGGTTTGCATGCATGGGCATGTGCATATCCTTTTCTAAAGCATAATAAGTTGCCACCCTAGGGAGTATGCTTTACTTAAAGAATCATTAATGCTGCAGATGGGGAGGTTGAAAAGGTCAAAGGGTTCCTGATGGTCACTGACAAAATGGTTTAATTAGCCAACATTATACAATCATCCATAAAAGCTGGCATTTTTACTAGTAATTAGCAGAGGTTCGTGACCACTATAAAGTGGAAAACTAAATAGAAACTAGGAATAAAACATAATCTTATATAGTAATCTTTGTGAATCATGGAAAATATAACTTTAGATAGAAACTGAGTCTAAAAGCTCTAAAAGGAGATGAAATCTTGATTCCAGATTTATCTCTCTTCCCGGGGGGAAATTCAAAAACCATGGTTGTAGGAGGGAGAGGAGTTAAGTACCAGAATAAAAAAAAAAGTATCATTATCTATATGCAAGATGTTCCAGAAGTTCCTGTTTCTGTGAGAAAGCACATACATCTCCTTTTTCTCTTTGCTCCTCCTGAAGGCTAGAAGGCCTCCAAAGCTCTGGACAAGTATTCTTCTCTTCCTATGTTTTCTTTATTGAAAAAGAGCTAGGGAAATCCCTGAGTGCCAGGTGACAGAGGAAGTCAAGGATAAGGAGCTAGAGAAGTTGTTCAGAGTTGGGATGACATACAGATTTCCTAGGTATTCCTTCAAAGAAGACTTCAGACAGAACACTGTAGGGTGAGTGAAAAGAAGCAGTTAGGGCTAAACACCAAATATGAAAAATCTAAGTGTAAAGCCATGAGATCCAAGTTATTCTGAAAAGAAGGGCAAAGTGTGTGGAAGAACAAATGTGATATAAAAATCCCAACTTCAAGACCATAATTCTAAGACAAACTTCTTGCTCAGGCAAAGTCTTCAGATTTGCATTCTACTGGGTTAGATATAAAATCTAGGGCTTAGCCTGCTAATCTCTACAGGGGGAAATCAAATGATGCTAAAGTTTAGAGTACCGTATGGGTCAAAAATAAGGATAAACCATAACTCTAGCGATAAAGTAGAGAGTTGGACTATTCTCAGTAACATAATGAGGTTTTTGGTTGCCTCAGCTAGGGTTTAGAGTTTTTCTGTGTTTGTTTTTTCATTTATTTTTGTGGAGAGTGCAGTAGGTGGCAAAATGAGTAGAATGCTGAATTTAGAATCAGGAAGACCTGAGCTCAAATCTGTCCTCAGACACTTACAAGCTATGTAACCCTAGGCAAGTCACTTAACCCTGTTTCCCCAACTGTAAAATGATCTGGAGAAGGAAATGATAAACCGCTTCAGTATGTGTGTCAGGAAAACCTCAAATAGGGATATAAAGAGTCAGATATGACTGATATGACTGAACAACAAAAAGATGCATTGACTTTTTATTTATCTAAGAAGCAGAATAATTAAAGATTAAGGTATACTTGTTCTCTAAATATACACAGTATGCCTGATCCAAGCATGATAATACTATTATTCCCTTAAATCTACAATAAAATGGATAATTAACATACTGTTTTGATTCAGAAAGAAGTTTTAGTAGCATTTCTAGTTTTCTTATTTTAATAATATTTCTTTCTATGACTACAAGAAGGGGTTTATACATAATGACAATTATTAGCTAGCCTTTAACAAAAAGCAATGATAAAAAAGTTTTAAATAGCAGTTTAAGGTTTGCAAAGCATTTTAGAAATACTATCTCACTTTATCCTCTCAACAACCCTGGGAATCCCCATTTTACAAATAAGAAAGATGAGGAAGATAAAGGTTGTACATGGTAATATGGCTAGTAAGGGTCTGAGACTGGATTTTAATTTACATCTTTCTGACTCCAGGTCTACTCTTCTATCCATGTGCCACTTAATTTGTAGTTTTTTATAAACATTGGTGATAGTAATTTTTTTTTTCAAATTTTAATATTCTCTCAAATTGAGAACATCACATTCATTTTTCTTCTGAATATTTTAATGGTGATTATAGAATGGTATGTGTTCCATATTATTTAATAAAGATGAACAAAGAATATTTCAGAGATATCACATGCCATGGGAAATGGAGAGGATGTTTGTTATTTTCTTTTAAAACTGAAATTTTTAAGGGGACATTTTTGGCCAGTAATTTGACAATTGGAATGAGAAAGCTAACTCTATAAGTTTCTGTGCTAAATTTGGTTAAACTCCTATAAATAAATCTTAAATAATCCCATTTTTCGGTCAATTCTATAGCCAAAAGATCTTAAAATTCATTGTCTACCATATGTTTACCAAAAAAGTTTTCCAGAAGGAGATTTAAATTTCTAGCTCAGAATATTCATCTGGACATATGCCTAAACATCTGTTCTTTCTTGAAGATAACAAACTAGCCTTAATTTTTTAAATTTCCACATTCTCTTAGAAACTCATGAACAATTAATAAAAGCAACATTTTTTCAAATTCCCTGTATTTCAAAAGATTTCCTAAGATAAGTAAAATATTTTAAATTGGTATATATTATATCTTGAAGATTACTTTAAAATAACCAGCTTTTGTGTTTATGTAGTCATTTTAGATTCTTTGAAAGTTTCGGTGATTGTTCAAGTTTATCAACAGAGCATTACAGTAATCTTTCAATCTTGCTATAATTAAGACAGACATACACATAAATATTTCTGGTAGTCCTTTATTGCAATTACTTTGCATCTGTAATTCAAGAGGAATGATTTAAAATGTAATTAGAATTCCACCTTATACAACTTATCCTTCTTTCCCTAATTAATAGGTGTTTGTAAATCTATGTAACATTCTTGGGTCAAAGAAACTCGACAAATATAAATTTTCATTAAAACATAACATTCATCTAGTAAGGTAGTGAGTTTAATATCAGTAACATCAATAAACATTTTATATTATATTTAACTTCCTTCATGAAATAACATGTAAAATTACAAAAACAGAGTTTTGGTAATTAATAGTAATCCACAGGTTGTGATTCCATGCTGGCAAATGAACATGAGGATAAGATTTTCATTTGGCATCCAATGAACTAATTAGATAGTTGTATATGTTTTGCTATGAGAATAAGGAATATATTTCCACCAGCATTATAATCAGATCCATGTTATGATAAGGCATTATATGCTTTACTATGTAGAGCATGAAATAGCTTCAAAATACTTTGTTGAAGATTTTTATACTTTCATTATGTTTTATTAACATTCATTCCCACTTATATTTTATTCATTGAAACTAAACACCTGAACATCTGAACATAAAAAAAGAAAATACTAATGACAACATATGTTTAAAGGCATAAAGTAGCATCACCTGGGAAATATCAACTCCAGAGTCTAATACTTTTAAAGTGACCTATATCATCATAGTACATACATTGTTGAAAGGTTTCATTGACTATCTTATAAAATGATACATTCATTCATAGTAAGATATTCAAATAAAAACTAATGTGGTTCTCATTTGCTTCTTTTTTCTGTTTGATGGCAAACAGTTCTGTTTTCTGTTTGATGGCAAGCATCTGGATATTTCTAAATAGCTAGGCATTGGCACATGGCTGCAGTACTGATTGACTTGGAGGAGTTACTGCACCTCAATTCCCTTATCAATATAATATTGTTCTATAAAACCTTTAAGGCCCCTTTCTAAGGTAAACTTGTATGAAGTACATGCCTATAATGTTGTCGGCCATATCTGTGTTGTCTACTGTCACTACTTTGACTGAAAGGATAAGTCATGTAAGCCACGTGTTTTTGTAAAATGTCACAGGCCATTGTCTATGAAAGCTACTTCCTGACAATGAAAAAAACAAATAAATGAAGGCAAATTTAGTCTACTAATACCAATATTATTGAAAGCTTCTACATCAACCTCTTCATGATATCTTAAAGAAAAACAAAAATATGACTCAATATACTTCAAAATACTCTACTTCATAATACATAGATTTGTATAAAATCAGATCAAACTTAGCTATGGTTATGTGGTCTCTAGTCATATACTTCAGTAATACCTTGGCACTCATTTTTACAAATTCTATAGGTGCTGTGATATGCAAGTTGAATACTGTTTATTTCAGTGATTTATGACACAAGGAAAAGGTACCATTTTTTTTCTAAAGTATATGAAGATTAAAACCAAAGTCAGCACAGAATCACTTCAATGCCATATTCAATCTATATCTAAACACATACAATTTTCTGTACTAAAATTGGCTAGATAACCTTGTCAACATACTCCTCATCAATTCTATTATAACCCTTAGGGTGAGACTCTGTTTCCTAGAATCTCAATCCACAGAGTGCAAACAGAGCATCTTTTCACTTGAATTGTATTGAAAATAATTGATCCTTATTTCAAAAAGCAAACACGTTATTTTATTTAATATACATTTTCTGCAGAGTTATGATTTGGCACAAATAGAAAATCTCAATTTCTCAAGAGCTACTGGAAAATGATATTTAGAAATAATCTGCATTTTCAAATGCTAAACTCTTTTTTGAAATAATAATAAATTAAATGGAAACAAGTAGAATACTCATGATTTTCAAGGTATATTTGTTTTTGTGTATGTATGTGTGTGTGCATGTATACACACACTACACACTTCTATACAAAGATACACAATATTTATTACATATGTATATGAAAATATGCATATGTTTATATTTATCTATACATATTTGCACATCTGCATCTATAGATCTATGGATATGTGTATATACATTGAGTTATGTGTGTGTATGTATGGGGAGAGACAGAGTAGGAGGGAGGGAGACAGAGAGAGAGAGAAGAGAAAGAGCACTTAATAAAGTCATGTTTGTAGGCCATATCTTAGAGTCATAAAGTCATAAAGATCTGGAGTCATACTGTTTTTAAGTCCTGTCTCTGACCCATAGCAGCTATATAACAAGGTATATTGAACTGCTCAATACTCCAGTCAACCTTGAAAGACTTAATTACAGATAAGGAACTAATCTGTATTGATAGAGGGGATTTTGAATGGAAATTCAACATTTCTAAATTCTCCAGTCTGAACAAACATACACATAACCAGTTGCTTTTATTTGGAAAGAGAAATTAATAATTATAATGATCTACCATGCATTGAGGAGGAGGAGGAGTAAATGAAACATTGGGCCCAGAATAAAAAGAATACTTAGATTTAAATCCAGCCTCAGACACTTTCTAGCTATGTGTCCCTGG
This sequence comes from Phalanger gymnotis, assembly GCA_028646595.1. Lineage (NCBI taxonomy): Eukaryota > Metazoa > Chordata > Mammalia > Diprotodontia > Phalangeridae > Phalanger > Phalanger gymnotis. The sequence goes on from CM053626.1 coordinate 269,939,826, forward strand.
ACAATTAAAACAGTTTGCCTCAGTTTCCTCATATGTCAAATGAGTTAGAGAAGAACATGGCAAACTACTGTATTATCTTTTCTAAGAAAACCTCAAATTGGGTCACAAAAAGTCAAACATGACTCAAATGACTCAACAGCACCATGCACTGAGGACTTAGAACATTTTAAACCATAAAAATGTCATTGTTTTGGTCTCAGTTCTAGGAATCTGTTCTTATTTTTTCTCCTTAGTGACAATTATTCTTTAACTCATAAGTTCCAAGATGAGATAAGATGCCACAGTAAAGGAAGAGAGTCATCTAAGCTCTCACAAATTCCTTTCCAAACAACATTTAAAATTATGCCTCAAATACAGGCTTCCAGGAGCCAAGTTGGGGTAAGTGATAAATCACCATAAGTTTCCCATATTCACCTCCAAACAGTCATAAAATAGATACCCAAACGAATTATAGAACAACAGAACAAGCAACAAGATGGGGTGAAACAATCTCTGAGCCCAAGAAACTTGAAAGATCAGCAGAAAAGGTCTGTCTTACTTGGGCAAAAGGGGAGCACAGTCCAGAACAGATAGCATCCCGGCAAGCCAGCAGCAAGCCATACCTCAGCAAACTAGTGGTATATTCTGAACCCCAATGTGGTGGAACAGGCAAATGGCAACACCAGGAGCCCTCATGTGCCTCAGCATAGCCAGGGAACTGGCAGATACCAGCCCTGAGAACCACCTGGCACTTCAGCTTAGCCATAAGCAAACAGGCAACCTTCAGTACCCACACCTCCACGTGCTTTAGTGTAGCTCCAAGCAAAGCAGTATATGCCAACCCGAGGTGTCTTTGGGGGTTGGGAGGGTTCCTAAACAAACAAACAGGTTCCAGAGGAGGCTACCCAAACTTGCTTCAGCATAACCCTGGGCAATCTCCATTGGCCAGAACTCCAAGTGTTTCAGTATATCCCCAGGGAAATGCAGAAACACTCCAGACACCAGTACAAGGACTTCACATAAACACCAGGTAAGCTGCTAGATCCCTACAGCTTCCAGCAGCACCAGTCACACAACCAATCCACCCCCTCAGTGCAGCACCAGACATGACGGTCCCCCATGGGCCTCAGGGAGACATGAGTGCAATACCAGGTAAACAGCCAGGGCCTATAGTCCCTATCACAAGAAGCCTGAGACAGTGCCCCTTCCACCTTGAGAGCAGAGCTCAAGTTTAAAAGAAAAGCAAAAGGCCAAAAAAGATGAGCAAAACACAACAAAAGTAATCTGACATACAAAGTTTTTACAGTTACAGGGAAAATTAAAACAAAAACTCAGAAGAGAAAAACAATGGCAAAACACCTATGGGCAAAACCCCAAATAAAAGCTGGTAGTGGTCTCAACCCCAGAAAGAATTCATGGAAAAGCTCAAAAAAGAGCTTAAAAACCATACAAGACAGGCAGAAGAAAAAAATGGAAAAAATGAGAGTGATGCAAGAGAATTAAGGAAAAGAATCAGCAGCTTGAAAAAAGAAAAAAAAAGCTCATTAAATGAAATTATCTGAAAGGAAATGGAGATACAAAAATACACTGAAGAAAGCAAGTCCTCAAAAAGTATAATTGGCCAAATAGAAAAGAAAGTCCAAAAGCTAATTTGAGGAAATATGACAAATGACTCTATAAGACAACAACAATCAATCAAACAAATTCAAATAAAAAAAAAACAGAACATAATGTAAAAATAGAAGAAAATATAAAAGAAAAAAAAACTGACCTGGAAAATAGATACAGGGGAGACAATGTCACAATGGTTGGACTAACTGAAAGTCACAATTGAAAAGAGAACCCCGACAGTATCTTTCAAGAAATTATCACAGAAAACTGCCCTGATATTCTAGAACCAAAGGGCAAAAAAGGCATTGAAAGAATCCGCTGATCACCTGAAGAAAGAGATTCCAAAATTAAAACCCCAAGGAACATTATAACCAAATTCCAAAATTCCTGGGTCAAGGAGAAAATATTGCACATGGCCAGAAGGAAGGAATTCAAATATCAAGGAGCCACAATCAAGATTTCACAAGACTTAGTAGCTGCAACATTAAAAAGATCAGATGGTTTGGAATATGATATTCTGGAAGGCAAAGGAGCTAGGACTATAACCAAGAATCACTTACCCAGCAAAATTAAGCACACTACATCAAGGGAAAGAATGTTTATTCAATGAAATAGAAGGATTTCAAGCTTTCATAAGGAGAATACCAGAATTAAAGTAAAAATTTGATCAGCATATATACAAATAAGTAAATAGACACACATGCGTACATACATACAAACACAGATAGATTACTGACAAAGTCCAACACCAAGAGATAGAAAAGGAAATCTCATTTAAAATAACTATAGAAAATATAAAATACTTGGTATTCTACCTGCCAAGACAACTCCAGGAACTATATAAACATAATTACAAAACATTTTTCACAGAAATAAAGTCTGTTCCAAACAACTGAAAAAATATTAATTGTTCATGGGTACGCTGAGATAATATAATAAAAGTGATAATTCTACCTAAATTAATTTCCTTACACCATACCATACCATACCCAACTACCAAAAATTATTTCAAATAGCTAGAGCAATAATAACAAAATTCATCTGAAAAAACAAAAGTTTAAGAATATTAATGGGGGAGGGGGCTTAGGTAAGGTAGTTTGACAGTTCCAGGTCTCAAACTGTACTACAATATGGTAAACATCAAAACAATCTCATACTGGCTAAGAAATAGAGTGGTGGATCAATGGAATAGCTTCAGGTGTGTGACCTTGAGGCCACATGTGGCATTCTAGGTCCTCAAGTGTAGGCCTTTGACTAAAAGCCACAGATTCCCCATCCCTGGCTTAGGTACACAATCCACAATAGTAAAAGACCATGATAAGCTACTGTTTGAGAAATCTAAACATCCAAGCTTTTGTAACAAGAACTCACAATTTGACTCCCCCCCCAAAAATTGCTGGACAAACCGGAAAAGAGTTTGGCAGAACCTAGGTATAAACCAACATCTTACACCATATACCAAGACCAAAATGGGTACATGATTTAGACATTAACAGTGATATTATAAGCAAATTAAGAGAGCGTGGAATAGTTCAACTGTCAGATATATGGATAAAGGGAAAATTTATTACCAAACAAGAGATAAAGAAAATTATGCAATTTAAAATTAATAATTTTGTTTATATTATATTTTAAAAGTTTTTGCACAAATAAAACCAATTCAGCCAAAATTAGTAGGAATGCTGGGGGAGGGGGAGAGTTTTTTTCTGATAAAGATCTCATCTCTCAAATACATAGAAAAGTGAGTCAAATTTATAAGAATACAAGTCACTGTCCAAATGATAAATGATCAAAAGATACAGTTTTCAGATGAAGGAATCAGAGCTATCTATAGTCATATGAAAAATGCTCTAAATAACTATTGATTAAATAAATGCAATTTAAAACAACTCTGAGGTATCATTTCACATATATCAGACTGGTTAATGTGGCAGAAAGGGAAAATAACACATGTTGGAAAGGATGTGGGAAAATTGGGACAATAATGCACTTTTGCTGGAGTTGGGAAAAGATTCAACCATTCTGGAGAGCAATTTGGAATTATGTCCAAAAGACTGTATATCTGTGCATACCCTTTGATCCAGCAATACCTCTACTACATCTGTATCACAAAGAGATGAAAGTAAGATAGGAAAAGGGCTTATGTTTACAAATTATATATAGTATATATATCAACTCTTTTTGTAGTGGCAAAGAATTTGAAATTGAGGGGATGCCATCAATTGGGGAATGGCTGAACAAATTGTGATATATGATTGCAATAGAATACTATTGTGCCATAAGAAATGATGAACAGTGTAGTTTCAGAAAAATCTGGCAAGATTTACATTAACTGATGAAAAGAAAAGTAAAGAACTAGGAGAATATTTTACACAGTAAGTAATATTTTATGATGATCAAGTATTAATGATTTAGTTATTTTATAAATACAATGACCCAAGACAATTCCAAAGGACTGGTGATGAAAAGTGCTATCCACCTCCAGAAGGAAGAAGGGAGGGAACTGCCGAGGGTGCAAGAAAATGCTTCCTATAAAAAGGTGGGATTTAACCTAAGTGTTGAAGTGGAGAAGTCTGAATGCAGCTCAAAGCATTCCTTTTTTTCTATTTAATTTTTATGTTTTTCTTTTTGGTCTGTGTTTTTTCCACCACAAAATAAGTAATATGGAAATTTGCTTTGTATGGTTGCATATGCATAACCTACATCAGATTGCTTTCTTACTTAGGGAGGGGATAAAGAGGGAGAGAGAGAAAGGACTTGGAACTCACGATTTTTTTTTTAAAAGAATGTTAAATAGTTTTACATGTAATTAGAAAAATATTATTTTAATGAAAAGAAAAAATAATATTCCAGCATCATATAAATAAAGCTGGCTCACTGTTCCTTATAGTTTTCAGGAGAAAAAAGCATGAATAAAATAAAAACAAAGAGATATTTTTATGTTGGTCATAAGTTAAAATTTTAATTGACCTTAATCTGCTAATTCATTGAATATTTTCACATTTACCTATCATTTTTAAACTTTCTTGACTTTTTATATGTGTATGTATGACTATATTGATATAGATAAGTTCTTGATAATAAACAAAAAAGTTTTATAAGACTATATAAATTATATATAAAAAGATTATATAAATTAATTTCTCAATACTCTATTTTCTCTAATCTCTATTCTATTTGAATATGTTAAAATGTGTGTATTTCATATTTGTTACATTTTTTACATTATATATATGTTAATATGTTTCAAGGGATTTAAACTAAAGCTTAAGAGAATGGATACAAAATATTTAAGAAAACTCATGCAATCATTTTAGAGAGAAGTTAGTAATTCACACTATACATTTACCTCTTAGAATATCTACCTTCAGAGTTCAGCTCAAGTCTAAATCCTATGTTACTTCTAGTCTTCTTGTCCCTACCAGTTAAAATGTTTTATCTCATCCATATCATCAAATTATCTTATATATTACCTTCATATAAATTGTGCATTTACTTAACTCTATCAGTGAGAATTAAAAAAAAAAACAAAAAACTTTTGCCGCACAGTGTGTTTGGTGCTAGAGATAAAAGTATCCTGAAAAAGCCCTACCCCCCAAAATCCTTCTTATTCTTATGGAGGAGACAAGTAAATAAATTTTAAAATGCATACATAAAACTATAAAGAGATTAAATGTCAAACAAGGTATTTTGCCAGAGAAAACACTTTCAGTTGGCAGGATAAGGAAAGACATTTCTAGAATGTTGTGTTTGAGGAGCATTGTGAAGGAAGAGCAGGATGCTATTAGACAGAGAGTGGGTGACATTCCTACTTTATCTTCATGCAAATGGTAGTGTATGGAATATCACCCACTCCCTGAGTATCCTAAAGACATCACCACTTCCTCTAAATCACTACTTCCTTCCTTGTACTGTGAACAACCACCAAAATCAGTATTTGACTTCCCCATAGACTCATTACACTAGTTGAAAAGTACTAGGGTAGTTGTCAATAATGTCGCTTTGCAGTTATAAAGGGGTGAAATGGGGTAGGGAAGCACAAAGCAATGATACAAAGGAAAGGTAAGAGGGAGATAAAGGAAAAGGCAAAGAGGGGGAGGAGAGAGATATTTTAAAGTTAAGAATATAATTATACAGAAAATAAAATGAAAAGTTAAATAATAAATGTTTTTGAAGACTGAGAATAGTGTCAAACTATTAATTAAGACAGTAAAAAGGTGTTGGGGAAGAATACGCAGAACCCAAAAAAGGAAAAAGTAAAGAAAGTAGTATCCTTCCATGGAAAGAAAACAAGATTTTGGACAAATTACTTGATGTCAAACTTTAGTCACTTCCTGTGTTCTGGCAAGTAACTTACCATCTCTGGCCATCAATTTCTCCATATTTAAAATAAAAAAGTGCCTGGATTTATTTTAAAACCCCCACATTAATTGTATAATTGTAAGGTTAGGTCACTACAACTGCACAAGAAATTAAGAATATCATAAGAGAAACCAACACAGTGATGTAATCTAACATATTTGAGGATGAAAATGAAACAGGTGGTTATCTTAAACACATGTATGTTGCCTAAACCAACAAAGAAATTAATTATTTAAATAGAGCAATTGACAGCAAGAAAAAAGACAAATCATTCAAGGATTTTCCTGAAACATTTCACCTTTACTAAGTGGATTTACAGAATTATTTCACAATTTTTATGGAGAAATAATTAAATTGCATAGATTATCCATGAATACAGCAAAACAGAATACTACTCAATTACCTTTAATTGGATGAAGACAGTAATATTTTAAAAATTTTGCAAAAATAATATGAAATACCCTTTGACCCAGCACTACCACTTCTAGGACTATATCTTAAAGTGATCATAAAAATGGGAAAAAGGTAGCACATGTACAAAAATATTTATAGCAGCTCTTTTTGTGGTGGTCCAAGAACTGGAAAGTGAGGGGATGCCCATCAATTGAGGAATGGCCATTAACCTCAACCTAGTTTAGCCAGTTTGCCAAGATGGTTTTATTGGGGTGTGGCCGCTACATGTGCTTTAGCTTTTTGGAGCTACAGGTGACAGTTCAGTGACCAACTGGACACCAAAGGTGGATAAGCAACCCTGTAAATGGCTCAGCAAGCTCCCCGACCAGAGGGGCTACTCCTTTCTTAACACCACATACACACTGGAAGAATATTATAATAATTACAAAAAGGCATTAAAAGAATATTAAAGAATTAACAAAATAAAGGAAGAAGGAAAATAGTATTTTTCGTTATGACATGACAGTGTATCTAGAAAAAAACTAATCAACTGAAAAATAATTATGGCAATGAGTTCAGCAAGTTTTGTTAAGGTAAAAGATTGTTCTATAAAAATCATTCCAATTTAATTAACTAGTAATAAAAGTTGATTAAAAACCACTTGAAAATAAAAAGGGAGCTATCTGTTCAAAGATGTTTATAACATTTTAATAGAAATAATCTAAAGGGTCAGTTATAAGAGAATGGTCAAATAAAGTATAGAAGATTATTATTTCGAAATAGTATATTGAAGTCAAGGTAAAAAATCATTAGTATATATGGGACCATGGAATATTCCTAATGAAATAATATTAAATGGGGAAAAAGTAGAAAGAGAAGAAGTCATCACAATTAGAAATCGCATGCATGTGAAGACTCCAGAATGGGAATGGAGAGAGAACCCTGATGAATACTTGGGTGTAATAGAAAAAAAAAGGTTATAACAATTTACACATTGCATTTCATTCAGCTATATGTAAACTGGAGTCAAAGCAAGCACTGATGTTTTATAATAATTTTACATTGCCATCTGATCAATATTAAAGTAAGAAAACATAAACATAAACAACTTACTATGATTAGATATACTTTATGCATAATTTTCTTTAATAGCAACTGTACCAGATTGAGCAGCCATATGTAAACCTAGAAAAGGAATATAGCATCATGTCTGGGGTTGCTCAGTATCCGTACCCTTCAAACCCTACTCTTTTATTGATAGCTACTATACACTTATATTTGTATCTTGATTTAGCCTTCACCCTTCTCTGATTATTGTTTATTGCTTTATAATTGGATTCTCCACAATATCTGGCTACCTCTTGGCGGTATCTCAGGAGAAAGATCCTATTCACTTTTCCAATTTCCACCCTCTCCTTTCTTCTCTCAAGCACCACATAAAGAAAAATAAATTTTACATTACAACACCCATTATTACGTGGTTTAAACCAGCCATTTCCCTGGCAGACAATATCTAAGTTCTTCCCTCCCTGCATCAAATCAACAGGAGCTGCTATTTACCATTTTAGTTCAATTAAGCAGTTGCCTGGTATCTATTGCTAAATAATATTACGCAGTACCATAAAAGTCTTTTATAGTTGTTGCTAAAAGTGGAGATGGTGAGGAGATATTTGCATTAAGTAGGAGCAATATTTCAGAATATATTAGAATTTTTATTTTTTAAATAAGCCAAAAAAAATTTAAACTTGGCATATAATTTCTCCCTATCTTAACTAGCCTAGAAGATGAGATCTAGAATTCTAGTCCTGTTTTTGTCACTGAATATTTGGGTTATCTTGGGTGAGACAATTCACTTAGTTCACTCAATTTCTTCATCTGTAAAATGAAAGAATGGACTCAATTATCTTTAAGGTTCTTTCTATTTTTATCATTATATGGTTCGATGAGTCAAAGCATTATGTTTATGTGGGGGAGGGTAATTTATAAACTAGGCACATTAGTAGAAATTGTTTCACTGATTCATCCCATTTAGAATCCATGTTTATGTAGCTAAGGAAATGAGCCAAAGGTTTTATAGGTAGGAGGAAAATGGAAATTTTAAACACTCTTTGGTGAGGGCAAGCCTGGAGACAATGACACATAGGGAGGAACTGGGCAACTAGGGATGATAAGGGGATTAAGAATTTTCCACAAAATTATTTATCTTTAACACAAGTCCTATATATATATGCAGAATCAATGTTTTCTGTACAATAAAATTGATAGAATTTTTGGTCAAGTTTCTGAAGTAAAATATTTTGCAGATATACCCAAATTTATGTTTGATTATTAACTTATTCACTCATATGAATTCACCCCCTGATAACTTCACCAAGTATTTTATATTCATATGGTATCCTTAATCCTTTGAATATGCTTTTAAGTGAATTTATTAGTTTTATCTTCATTTAACAAATTGGTGAAAAAAAGGTCAAGAGTTGTAATGTGAATTATCTGGTGTAACCAAGTACATTAGAGACTATATTACCAATTCTAGTTCAAGAATATAGTTTAAACATTGATAGCAAAAATGATGATAAAATACTAATTATAAATCAATTTGTTTACAAACACATGAGGTTTATTATTTTTAATAGCATGTAAAATATAAACTGCATCATCTCCCTCTTCTGGAAACTCTTACTATATTAATGCAGCCAAATATTATCATTTTTTTCTTCTGCTAATAGGTACTGCTGCTGACTCACATAGGATTTACAGCACACTAATACAACGAGTACTATATCTGAGAAGTGACAAAAAAACATGAAAATAACCTAATACCATTTCCTAAGCCCTTTTAATTAGGTTAACTAGGTGGTGCAGTAGATAGAGCTCTTGGCCTGGGGTCAGGAAGGCTCATGTTCATGATTTCAAATACGGCCTTAGACACTTACTAACTGTGTAGCTCTGGTCAAGTCACTTAACTTTATTTGCCTCATTTCCTCATCAGTAAAATGAGGTGGGATAAGAAACAGCAAACCACTCCACTATCTTTGCCAAGAAAACCCACAATGGGGTCATGACATTGGATATGAGTGAAACAACCGAACAACCACAAAATAACCCGTCTTAATTGGGAATCATGCTTTTAAATTTGTCTCTGAGAGATCACAACTGGAGATAAAATGTACCACAAACCATTCCACAGAAAGTTGACTTTCTATTATCCTTTTACAAATTTCTCAGGAGGTGACATTTCCCAGACTACATCAGGAGTACTTTCCAAATCATTTGTATTAGAATGGCATTTAAAAAAAAAAAAGTGAAATCCCTCCTATGCTGGCAAAAGTCTGTTACCTAATTGATTTGCTTAATATGTAATTGCAAAAGATGATAAAGCTGATAATCTCTCTTTGTGCCATATGGAATCTCACTTCCTCTGAATGACTTGTAGTTGTAATCCAAATCCATCTCTTCCTTACACTATTTCATAATCCATTCTACTGCGAAAGTGAGAATAGCCAGGTGATACAATAGAGACAATACTGGGGCTGTAGTCAGGAAGACTCATCTTCCTGAGTTCAAAAAATGGCCTGGATGTGTGACCCTGGGAAAGTCTCTTAACCCTATTTGCCTCATTTCTTCAATGGTAAAATGAGATGGAGAAGGAAATGGCAAAACTCACCAGTATTTGCCAAGAAAATACAAATGGGGTCACAAATAGACATAACTGAACAACTGTGAAAGTGATCAAATTATAAAGCTACAACCAAAAAAGAAAAAAATGCCTCAGGAAAAATAATCCATAAGCCTCATTGATTTCCTTGGAGAAATGTTGTAGAAAACAAGGCTCAAAAAGAAATTAGATTCAGAAACTCCTCAGAAATGCCCAACACTTTATTCCATGCAGGTATTTTGTCTAATTAAAATCATACACTTCTGTGATAGTTAGTCAGTTATTACTTAATTGTTAAATCTAGAATTATTACTGTGGTGTAAGAGGTCCAAGAAAAATAAGAGTAAAGAATTACTTTTATAAACATATTTTAGTTGTAATAGTTTTAGTTGCAACAGTCCAAGACAATGGTACTAAATCATCTTCAATTCAGAACCAGATTTTAGGTACTTTTTCTCCAGTAGGTATAATTGTTGTGTACTACCCCATCTATGTTCCCTTTCTATAGTCTTCAACATTATTAGTGGCTTGAAATTTCAAGATTACTGTTTGGAATTAAAGGTGCAGTATGGATTTAGAATAAAATGCACACAGCTAGCTTAAACAAGGATTAAATTTAAGACCTTACACTCATTAGCATTGACCTTAATTAGCTAAGCTAAGCAAGAAAATGACATAAAATATTGCATTGATGTAGTAATCTGTTTGGTGCTTCATTAAAACTGTATTTAGAGGAACTTTGCAGGCAGAAATGTTATGATTGCATGTCACTGGACCACACCCAACTTTATAAGCACTCAGGTATTAGGAGGTAGAAAAGGGAAAGAAGGAAAATTCTTGAGAAAACAGTAGGATAAAGTTTTTGAAGTAGTCACTATAATAAGAGCTATTATAGTGTACTAAAATGAGATCAAAGAAGACTCCAGGAAAAGCCATCTGAACTTATCTGTAAATGAAGATTAATAATTATTATTCAGAGAGGAAGAGGAAGTGTAAGGGAAAAGGGTATGCAAATGAGTGGAGCAGGGAGATAAAATGCCAAATTAGGGAAATTGTTAGTATAAGGGGTGGTGCGTGTGTTGCCCATATAAATGATTGATACATACCTACATGGCTTTGTCTAAATGTGTCTTGAAAGGAGAAATGAATAGAATATTTTTTTAGAATCTTTGCTTTCAAAGCATCTCTCTCTTGATGTGAGCAGGACTATGGGATCACAAAACTAACCAGGTGTGGTCTTATCAGACAGGGGATATCAGAGTAACATTATGAGAGGTGGGGTGGGAGAGGGGAGAGAGAGAGGAGGGAGAGAAAAAGGAGGGAGAGAGAGAGAGAGAGAGAGAGAGAGAGAGAGAGAGAGAGAGAGAGAGAGAGAGAGAGAGAAATTATTACTCTAGGGAGAACATATTTTAGATTTAAACTCTCTTTCCTGTTCAGGAGACCTTATTATTGAAGGAGTACACAGGCTAGATGAGATTTGACTCTTTTCCCACCAAAAGTCAGTTACCATTTTTGTCAGTCTTTTACAAATAGAAATCAGATGTTATATAGATTAGAATATTCTAGACAGTACACTTGGTAAATGATCTCTCACTCTTTGGGAGCAGAGTGTGAGGAGGGAGGGAAGAGAAACCCACATCCAATCTCAAGGAAAATTAATTCCCTAATTTGGCAAGCCTGAGACCTTTACCTAAAGAGAAACTTTTACCTTCGTGTCCTTTCTAGAAGCTGGCAGTCACAAAAGGTCATCTTGTCTCCTAAGCTCTTAACAATGCTGCCCTTCTTATGGGGACAGGGTAGAGAATAAACATTCTCTTCAACAATGAGGAGAATCTTATGGAAATGTCTAGACTTGAGTCTTGAGTTCCACTAGTACTTCAGTTTAACTGAAATAAAAAGTAAGTGGGCTGAACATTAGCTTCTGGGATAATTGGTTGGGGGTGGGAGAGTGAAAGATAATAAAATCTTATTAAGCGATAAGAAGTGGTTATGAAATCATGTTTACATGAAGTAGTTTTGTATTAAAGGAAAAGAGAAAAGACAAAGAAAACAACTTAAACATTATATATTAGAACTAAAACACCTTTGGGATAATGATAAAGACATGATTTGGAACTGAGATTTTCCTTCCAATATATAGTCCAATAAATGTTAAAATCCATACTAACTATTGAAATATTATGAGGAATGGGAACCCAATTTTCTATAATACTTTGTTATTATATGAAATAAATCCTTCAGGGAAAATAACTCCATCAGAAAAAAGAACACTTGCTCATAAAGAAGTCTAAAATTTAATGAAAACTTAAGTTTGGAAATCTTGTTCTTCAGAAAGCAGAAGTTTTATGCTTGTATACTCTACGATTATATTAACAGCATTTATATCTTGGGCATTAACAATATTTTTTTAAAAATTACAATATTTTATTTTTTCAATTGATAATAGCTTAAAAATATTAAATTTCATTTTTAAAGTAATGATAAAAAGAAACAGTGTGGAATGGTCAATAGAGAACTGGTCTTGAAAACAAGAAGCCCTAGATTCAAGTCCTGTGTCTAACACATACTGGATATGTAACTGGGCAAGACAATTAAATTTTCATTATTACAGGCAACTTTATAAGCCTACAAGGATGATAGAAAATGGCAACCTGTACTGGTAGTGGGGAACTCTTTACCTTAGAGATCCTTATACAAATGCAATCATGGGTCTAGCGTCCATGTCTCAATAAACTAATAATAGGTATATCCATTATTATCCAAATATCAGTCACTTGACATGTATTAAATACCTACTATGTGGCAGGAAGAGTATTATTATTAAGGGGGATTAGGAAAGGCTTCCTATAGAATGTGCGATTTTATCTGAGATTTGAAGGAAGCCAGGGAAGTCAGGAGGTAGAAATGAGAAGGAAGAGTTTTCCAGGTATGGAGGACAGTCAGTGAAAATACCTAGAGTTGAGAGATGCAGAGTCAAGGAGTAACAATTAACAATTAACAAGATGGAGTAACAAGGAATCCAGTGTCACTGAATGGAAGAGTACACATGTGCTAAGAAAGGAAGAAGGTAAGAAAGGAAAGGTATGAGGGTAAGTGCTCATTATTTGATCAATACTCGATTTTTCATTTGATCCTGGATGTGATAGGGAGCCTCTAAAGTTTGTTGAGGAGGATAGTTACAGGATCTGACCTATGTTTCATTTAGATCACTTTAACAGCTGAGTGGAGGAATGATTGGAGCAGGGAGAGACTTGTGACAAGGATACCAACGAGTAGGCAATTGAAATAGTCTTGGCAGGAGCTAATGAGGACCTGCACCAGAGAGTCAGAAGAGAGAAGGGGGCATATGTAGAGATCTGATGAAGGTAAAATTGGCATATCTTGGTCACAGATTGTATAGGTGGTGGGATGACTAAGGAATAAAGGATAACACTGAAGAGGAAAGCCTTTGTGACAGGGAGGAAGATGGTGCCCTCAACCTTAGTAGAGAAGTTGGAGAAGGTTTTAGGAAGTGGTACCAATGTAATAAAAATACAAAATCATTTTACTTTTCATTAATATTTTTGAAAACCATCTCCCTCAAGCATTTTAAAATCTTTATAAGAAACATAAGTTGTAATTACAAATAATGTTTGACTATTCACTAATTTAATTCCTCTAGGAATCTTTGTTTGGAAAAATTCTATTAGTCTATTTTCTGTTACCATTAATACATTAAG
>CM053626.1:269954047-269972770 GCA_028646595.1 Phalanger gymnotis
GTGGGTAATCTTCTTACCGGAGAGGGGAAGCATGAATATGATTTGGTTTAATACCATCATATTTTTCTGTGGCCTCCTGGTTACTCTTGTGAGGAGGACTTATTGGGCCTGGAAGCTTTTGATCAAAATATCAAAATGGGGAGGCTGGTTCATGGGTCTGTTACTTTGGAGCCTGAATAAATGCTTTAATTCTTCTGCCTTTTACTTAGAGAATTCTTTATATCCTACCATTCAGACATATATATGATTCTCTTTGAAATCATAAATTCTGCCTTCATACTAGAGGAGGTAAACAGAATATTAGAAAAGTTAGACACAACAGACTTTTGAAGAAAACTGAATGGGAACAGAAAGGAATGTAGCTTTTTCTCAGCAGCACATAGCACCTACACAAAAAGTGACCATGTATTAGGGCATAAAAACCTCAAAATCAAATGTAGAAAGGCAGAAATATTAAATATATTCTTTTCAGATAATAATGCAATAAAAATTGCAGTCAACAAAGAACAGTGGAAAGATAGATTAAAAATTAATTGGACACCAAATAATATAATCCTAAAGAATAAGTGGTTCAAGCAACAAATCATAGGAACAATCAACAATTTCATTAAAGAGAATGACAACAATGAGACAACATATTAAAATGTATCAGATATAGCCAAAGCAGTACTTAGAGGAAATTTTATTTCTCTAAATTCTTACATCGACAAAACAGAAAAGGAATAGAACAATGAGTTGGGCAAGCAACTTAAAAAAAAAAAAACTAGAACAAGAAAAAAACATAAAAATCCCCAGTTGAGTACCAAATTGGAAACCGTGAAAATCAAAATCAAGATTAATAAGATTGAAAGTTAAAAAAATCCTATTTACCTAATAAATAAATTTAGGACCTTGTTTTATATTAAAAAAAACAAATACGATTGATAAACCATTCGTTAATTTGATTTAAAAAAAGAAGAAAATGAAATATCCATTTCATTTTCAAAAAATGAAATATCCAACAAAAATGAAAAGGGAGAAATCACCACCAATTACAAAGAAATTAAAGAAATCATTTGGAAATATTTTACCCAATTATGCCAATAAATCCAACAATCTGTTGAAACCAATAAATATTTAGGAAAATATGAATTATGAAGATTAACAGAAGAGGAAACAGAATGCCTAAATAACCCCATCTTAGAAAAAGAAATTGAAAAACCCATAAATGAACTCCTTAAGAAAAAATCCCCAGGGCCAGATGGGTTCACAAGAGAATTCTTTTAAACATTTAAAGAACAATTAACTCCAAAGTTATATAAACTATTTGGAAAAATGGGCAAATAAGGACTCCTACAAACACCTATTATGACACGATATGGTGCTGATGCTGAAAATAGGAAGAGCTAAAACCAAACTAAAATTATAGACCAATTTCCCTAATGAGTATTAGTGCAAAAATTTTGAACACAATACTGCTAAAGAAATTACAGCAGTACACTACAATCATTATACACTATAACCAGGTGGGATTTATACCACAGTTGGTTTAATATTAGGAACACTATCAACATAATTGACTATTGATATGGCATAAGCAGAAATCATATGACTATCTTAGTAGACACAGAAAAAGTTTTTGACACAATACAGCACCCAATCTTTTTAAAAACACTAGAGACCATAGTAAAATAGAGAATGTTCCTTAAAATGATAAGCCGTACCTATCTAAAACCATCAGCAAGCATTATCTGTAATGTAGATAAGCTAGAAACCTTCCCAATAAGATCAGGGGTGAAATGAGGATGTCCATTGTCACCACTGTAATCCAGTGTAGTACTAGAAATGTTAGCTATAGCAATAAGAAGAAAATGAAATTGAAGGAATTAGAATAGATAAGAAAGAAACACACTACAAATTTTTGTAGATATATGATGGTATACTTAGAGAATCCTAAAAAATCAACTAAAAAGAAATGACTTGAATAATGAACAACTTTAGCAAAATTATAAGATATAAGGTAAACTCAGTAAATCATCAGCAATTATTTATGTGACTAACAAATCCCAGCAGCAAGAGATAGAAAGAAATTCCATTTAAAATAACTATAAACAATGTAAAGTTCATGGTATTCTACCTACCAAGACAAACCCAGGAACCGTATAAACACAATTACAAAATATTTTTCACACAAATAAAGTCCTATCTTAACAAATGAAAAAAAAATCAGTTGCTCATGGCTAGGCCAAGCCATTATAATAAAAATGACAATTCTGAAAAAAAATTACAATTCTGCTTAAAGTTACTTATTCAGTGTCATACCAATCAAATTACCAAAAATTATTTGGTGGAGTTAGAAAAATAACAACAAAATTAATCTAGAAGAACAAAAAGTCAAGAATAATATGAGAATGGATGGAAAAAATACAAAGGAAAGTGGACTACCAATATCATATTTCAAAAATATAAAGCAACAATCGTCAAAATTATCTGGTAACAGCTAAGAAATAGGGTGGTAGATCAAGGGAATGGATTAGGTACACAAGACAAAGTAGTCAATGACCATAGTAACCTAGTGTTTCCAAAGTTTGACAAAAACTGTTTGGAAAACTGGAAAACAATAGGACACAAATTGGGCATAGACCAATATCTTACAACATATACCAAGTTAAGGTCAAAATGAGTGCCTGTTTTAGACATAAAGGTTGACCCCATAGGCAAAATAGAAGTGAAAGGAATAGTCTACCTGTCAGATCTATGGGGAAGGGAAGAATTCTTGACCCAACAAGAGAAAGAGAGCACTATAAAATGTAAAATAAATCATTTCGATTGTATTAAAATAAAAAGCTTTTGTACAAACCAATGCAACCAGGATTAGAAGGAAAGCAGAAAGGTGGGAAATATTCTTTACAGCAAGTGTCTCTGATAAAAGGCCTCATTTCTCAAATATATAGATAACTGGATCAAATTTATAAGAATAAAAGCCATTCCTCAATTGATAAATGGTCAAAGGATATCAATAGGCAGTTTTCAGATGAATAAATCAAAGCTTTCTATAGGCACTTGAACAAGTACGCTAAATCACTTTTGATTAGAGAAAGGCAAACTAAAAGGACTCTGAAAACCACCTCACATCAATCAGATTGGCTAATATGACCAAAAAAAAAAGAAAATGATAAATGTTGGAGAGGATATGGGAACATTGGGACACTAATATGCTCTTGCTGTAGTTGTGAACTGATCCAACTTTGTGTGAAGACCAACTCTTAATCACTCAGCTCTTCTCAGCAACACAATGATTCAAGACAGGTACCAAAAGAGCATGAAGGAAAATGCTATCCACATCCAGATAAAGAATTGATGGACTCTCAACATATATCAAAATATTTTTCACTTACGTTATTCTTTATTATTTTTTTCTGTTTTATCTGTTTCTTCTTCCACAACTGTTACTAATATAGAAATATTTTTTACATGATAGCTCATGTATAACCTTTATCAAATCGCCTAACTTTTTCAGAAGAGGGGGAAGGGGAGGTAAAGGAGAAAGGGAGAAAAATTTGGAACTCAAGATCTTGTAAAAGTGAATGCTAAAACTTGTCTCTACATGTAATTGGGAGGGAAACACTATTAAATACTATAAAAAATTAATGTCCATGAAGAGAGCTAAAGTTTTGGTTATTTTTTTAATCTTTGGTGCATAATTTCCATTTTGGAGAGATTTGAGAGGTTGTAGGATCAGAGAAAATGTCTAGTACTTCATGTGGTTGATTCCATGACCCAGAAGTTCTAAAAGTAGCAAATCAATAACATCTCACGTCTTTATTGTCTCAGGCAAAACAAAACAAAATAAACCTTTACATTTCAAGCATTTGAGCAAAACTGTATTTTTCATCCAAGTCGTTACTTCTTAATGCATATTAGGACATGGACAGACAGACACACACACACACACACACAAGTGGGTGTGTGTGTATGTGTGTGTGTGTGTGTGTTTGTGTGTGTATGTGTGGTAATGGCAACCACACTGGCATACCCAGGATGGCTGCTAGTGCAGGTTCTTTTATCTGCTTTACTAAGGAAAAACAGCTGTTTCAGGGGGTCAACAAACTTTATTTTGTAATCACAAAAAAGACAAACAGAGAAAATATACATAAAAGAAATAAAGACCAAGAGACAGGGCTCTACTGCCTGAATCAAAGCTTTACATCCACCACTGAATCAAGAGAGCTTTTACCTCTGAGGAGTTGGGGAGCTCTGAACATACTGTTCAGATTCTTGACCAGGGAATCACAATATCTTTCCCATAAATGAGTCCCCAAAGCAAAAGTTCACCTCTGAGAATATATATTCTTTCAGCTAATAGGCTCAGTGCCTAATTAGAAATTAATAAGAGGTGTGTAAGCTTTGCTACAAGCAAGCAAGCTTCCTTTAATGGGTTCCATATGAGGCCTATTGATGGGCAGAGAAGATTTCCCCATTAATCTAAATACACGCACACATATATTCACACATATATATGTGTGTGATACATACATATATATTATATATATGCTTGCTTTTTTATATAGGGCCAGGTTAATTTTTTTTGTTATTTTTTATCAAGAAAGAACTGTTAAATTAAAAACTGAAAATAAGTCAAGAAACACATATGTATAAATTATGAATGTATATGTATATATGTACTAATGTATCTCTCTGTTATATGGGTGTGCATATACACACATATATACATTGAACTGATCAAGTCAATTGCAAAAGCATTCTTTCTGAGCCAGGAATCCATGAAGCTTCCAGCTTTATCACAGCTCTATACTTTATAGGCATGCAGAGAAATGATGAATAAGTTGTATTGTGCTCATTACTTGAAATCTTGGAGAAGGCTTTAGGGCATGCCATACGGTAAAGACCAGTTTTGCCGTGTGTGGGACATTAAATTGAATTTGAGAGGGAAGACAGATGGTATGTTTCTGTCCGGTGTCCAATTCATCCCTATAATGAAGAATCCAGCCATAGCCTGTGTCTATAGATTCTCATGAGCATATATATACACAAGCATAAAACAAACTAAATTCAGTAAAAACATCATTTAAAAACTTATGATGTCAAACACAAAGCATAGGTTCCTAACAAAATGTTGCTAGCCTGTTTGTCTATTAAAAGAAAACAAAATCAATAGTTGTAGCTGTTTTTTAGTCATATCTGACTTTACGTGAGCACGTTGAGGTTTTCTTAGGAAAGATACTGGAGTGGTTTTCCATTTCCTTCTTTAACTCATTTTACAGATGAGGAAACTGAGGCAAACAAGGTTAAGTGACCTTCCCATGGTCACACAACTAGTAAGTGTTGGAGGCCACATTTGAACTTGTGGAGATAAAATTTTCTGACTCTAGGCTTGGCACTCTATCCACCGTACCATCTAATAACAACAAAAAACTTTTAAGTCTGTTCCATATAGAGTCTAATCATAAATTTAATATCATAGATGATAAAATACAAAGAACTTTGTTACTGAGAAGTTTTTCAATAACTCATCAGATACATCAATTAGTATCTATTTCAGTTAGATTTCTGATTGTTTAAAGGACAAAGCAAAATCATGAATATCACAGCAAAAACAATAATTAATAATTGGATATGCTATCTACTCCATGTTGAAAGTCAAAATTCAAACATGCTTATTTGTGCTGAATTCATCAAGTGACAGATCTGAGTAGTTCATAAATGAATGTGTCTGCAGAATACTACTTAGATGTGTGTTAAAGTGACTATTTTTTCTTTACCAAGCTTCTCCCCACTTCATATAGAAAATTTTATCAAATTAGAGCTGTAATGCCTTACTTGACTATGCAGCACTTTTAAAATATTTCATGTCTTTTTATTGAACCTTAACTATAATTAAGTCCCTTTTTTCTCTACAGAATGAATGATACCAGACTCAATAAGTATTTCATCTTTCATAGTGTTGAATTCCCCTTCTCATCAAGTAATGGAAATCATATATGCAACATCCTTATTGATTATGGCTTATGCACAGAGGGAAAAATATAATGTTTTCCTTATAGTTAATTAAATTCAATTTGTTTAGTACTTACTATATGAAAAGAATATATTCATGGAAAATTCCTAAGGAAAAAAAATAAGCAAAAATCTCTGAAACTTTACCAGATAGACAGAATCAGTTTTCTAACTGCAAACTTTTTGGAGAAACATATACATATACATATATATATATGTGTGTGTGTGTGTGTGTATATATATATATACACGTGTGTATATATATATATACATATATGTGTGTGTGAGTGTGTGTGTGTGTATATATATGTATATACACACACACATATATATATATGTTTAACACTGCTGACTTTCCAAGTGAAAAATCTGTTAAATTGAACCATAACTACTTTTAGTCTGCTCTAGAAACACAGATATTATTAAATATAGTGAGCATGTCAGCTACCTCAAAAGACGATTTTCAACGGCCATTGCAAGGTTTCCAAGAAAATCTGTTAGCATGCAAGGTTGTTTTCTCATACAATGAGGCAATGGACTTTAGACCCTAAACCTTTATACTATTTAAAGAAAAGACCACTGAGTCCAAAGTCAACAAGACTTGATCCTAAATTCTGCCTTTGAAATTTACAGCCTTGGAAAAATTGCTTAACCCTGCTGTTCCTCGGTTTTCTCATGTGTAAAATGAGGAGTTTGGACTAGATGGTTTCTGTGGTCCTTTTGATCTCTAGATTTCTGATCTTATGATTTGTATTAAAGAACAATATGTAGTATTATTCTGATTACATACTCTGGGCTCTCCCTAAACATATACCTTTCCTTTCTATTTTTTCTTGGCGTTATTTTAAGTTAATCTGTTTCCACTACACCTCCCTCCAACTGAAGAAACTTAAAACAAAACAACAATCCAAACTCTGTAATACATAAATGCTTAATGATCTGGTAAATAAATTCCCTCATTAGCTTTATCTGAAAATAGATGTCATTTTCAACATTTTAAATTTATTACCTGTCTGGAGGTCAGTGGCTTGTTTCATCTTCCTTCTTTTGAACTCTCGGTTTATCATTGGGTTGATCAAAGAAAGTGATTCTGTGGTTCTTAAGTCTTTCAAACTTGTTTTTGTATATAATATTATCATTGTTTAAACCATCCTCCTATTTCAGTTCACTTTGCTCTACATTAATTCATGAAGTTTTTCTCAGCTTACTCTAAAATTCACATTCTTCATTTCTTATAGGGCAACAATATTCCATTATATTCACATACCACAATTTTTATGCCATTCCCCAATTGAAGGATTTCCAGTTTTCAGCTACCGTGAAGAGTTGATATAAGTATTTTGGCACAATGCCATTTATTATGTATTAATGTGTAATGAATGTCTGTTTCCTTCCTTATTATAAATAATTTTGTACATATAGGTCATTTTCACTCTCTCTTTATTTCCTTGGGCGTATCCTCTGTCTATACCTTTAATTGGCTTACATTCATTTATTTATATGAGGTTAGTTCAAACCTATAGTTCAGACTATAAGGCTAGATATGGTTGGAGGTAGTAGAAAAAAAAAGCTATTTATTTTTTCCCTTATGTTTCTGTTTTTGTTAGGAACTTGTGTTTCCCATTGTCAGTAATCACTTACTTTTACAAGATGTTTTATGGATTAGAAATTATTTTTTTCTATCCATTATCTCCCTTCAACTATACAATAATTCTATGTTAATAGTACATAACCACCTAAGGCTAGGAATGGGATGGCCACAAATACTCTGGCATTTGTACTTCTTTCAATTTAGAGAAAGAAAACTAACTAAGCAGAGATCAAATCTCAAAGGAGGTGGTTGTTTCGCATTTTGAAGCTAAGAGTGGAGAAGAGAAGGCAAGAGTGAGAGCAGCCCATACTTTGAAGGAGGTGAGGGCAGCTCCTTAAAAAAAAATCAGAACCTGGAGAGGTGACTTCTGCATGAATAGGTGGAGGGATATGTGACTATGGGAGGTGTTTTTGTTGGGTCTTCCTTCCATTAGCAGAGTGTAGAAAGAAAACCTGAGAGCACCTAAAGGTAATCCCTACCTTGCCCTTGCCTTATTGTATGCATTTATTAAAAAAAAAAAGTTAGAATACTCATTTACAAGTTTAAAAAACATAATTTTTATAATCATTTGTGATTGATTTTTGTCTTTTGCTGCTTCGTGTGCTTTATTTGTGACTCAAGGGCATTATAAGTATAGTGGAAGCCACTCTAGGGAGAGCAGACTTTCTGAGGAGAGGCCTAAAAGCTTAAACTCTATTGTTGGGAGAGTTCCTCTGTCTACATGAGGACAGAAGCACAAGCCATTTCATAAGCAAAGAATTACTACAAATCCTGGGCCTCTGGCAGAGACTGACCTCATAGATACAAACCAAGGTTACAAGTATATTATTTCAATTTTACAGATAAGGACATTAACATTGAGAGAGGTCTGTTGGCACAGCTAGAACTCCAACCCACATTTTCTGATTCCCACTCCAGCATTCATTTCCCTCCAAAACACAACCTCTCAAGTACAAACTCATCATTAATTTTGTATCACAAAACATCTCTGAAAAGCCTGAATTATATACTGTTATCACTGTACTTAACATGATGTTTTACATAGCAATCATTCACCAGATGCTATAAATTCACCATAGCATAGCATTTTGAATGCAAAATGTGCTTTTACTTTAACCTATAAAATATAGAGCTCTACTATCAACATTCAGGCATGCAATAATGAATCCATTAACAAAAGGACCAAATTACTACTAATCTGAATACCAGCAAACAGTTGAGTATCTGCCTACATACAGCAGACAGTGATTGATTTCTCACCATGGTGGATAAAAATCATTGTTAAAAAGCTATGCTTATTAATAATGTCTTTATGGTAATAAGAACAACTGAACATCCAATATAATGAATATAAATAAAAAATATCTGAATACTATACAGGAAATAATGCAAGAAATTTGTACAGAATGTTTGAGTGAAGACAACAAACCATTGATCAGTAAAATCATTTTGATGAGAAAAAAGAAAAAAAATTGGCATCATGCAGTTCAAGGCATATGATAATGAAATTTGATAATTTCATTAACCCATTAGTATCTAGAAGAAAGACCCTTCTGTATAAAGGAAACAAAATTCAAATAATCAAAATTATTTTATAGTCACAAGAAAAATATAGAGAAAATTTAATAAAATATTCCTCAAAGAAAAGTAGCTCATGTTGCAAATGAGGATAACATATAATATAAATCTATACCTAATCATAAATAAAAGAATACGTACTTTTAATAAAGGAAAGAGATTTAAGCATTCCTACTAAAACAGAACAGAGGAAAAAACGTAAATAAACAGATTTTTCTACATGCAAACTCCTCACATAACAAAAACATACACATGCACAAACACAAACACATACACACAAAACAAAACAAAACAAAAACCATGCAAACCTCCTTTGGGGAACACTTGTTCAACTCATCCTGCCCATGGCAAGCAGGTAGCTCATAGATGCTGTTTCTATCTACTAGATTGTTACTCTGTTCTTTTCAATTTAAGTGTTACAGAGCTTTTTGGCGTGGATAATTATCATTAGCTTTGGATCCAGAAGCTTCTTTCTTTTTATTTCCTCAGAGCAGAAACTGTAAGATTGTTTTTCACCTTCAAATAAGAAGGCAAAAGGAAATTACCTGTCCTGTGGACAAATTCTTCTCAGACAAAACCTTCTCCACTAGAAACTCCTTTCCCCCCTCTGTTTCCTTTAGGTAATTAGTTTGGGACTCATATAGATGAGTATCTAGGAAGGAAGTTTTGAATGCAGGAAGGAATAAAACACTTATTAAAAACATACTATGTTTCCAGGATTACGTTCAAGAAGTAGTATTTTTTTCAGTGGTCTTTTGTACCTCCTTTTCCTTTTGACTAATGCTGCCTTTCAAGGCATTCTTCTCCTCATTGGCTTTTTGGAGCTCTTTTGCCATTTGAGTTAGTCTAGTTTTTAAGGTGTTATTTTCTTCAGTATTTTTTGGGTCTCCTTTAGCAAGCCATTAACTTATTTTTCATGGTTTTCCAACATCACTCTCATTTCTCTTCCTAATTTTTCCTCTACTTCTCTAACTTGCTTTTCCAAATCCTTTTTGAGTTCTTCCATGGCCTGAGACCAGTTCATGTTTTTCTTGGAGGCTTTTGATGTAGGCTCTTTGACTTTGTTGACTTCTTCTGGCTGTATGTTTTTGTCTTCATTGTCACCAAAGAAAGATTCTAAAGCCTGAGTCTTAATCTGAGTCTATTTTTTGCTGCCTGTTCATGTTCCAGCCAACTACTTGACACTTGAGTTTTTTGTTAGAGTATGACTGCTTGTAGAGTAGAGAGCACTTTGTCCCAAGCTTGAGGGGTTGCGCTGTTGTTTTCAGAGCTATTTCTACACAGCAGACTCTGCCACACCAGTGCACCTCTTCCCCCAAGAACCTCTAACCTAGACTGGGACTCAGATCTTAAGCCTGCTATGCACTCCCACTCTGATAGGCCACTTAATTCCTTCCACCAGGTGCACCTGCAACTGCAGCTGTAGTTCTGTCCTCAGAGCTTCACCACTTCCACTGGCCCCAGAGCAGTGGCCAAACCATGAACTCCTTTCACTCTGTCCTCGCAGCTTTTCCCATTAACCTTCTCTGTTGTCTTTGTTGTTTGTCAGTTGAAAAGTCTGGTAACTGGCACATCTCATTGATTGAGGGTGCTAGGGCCTGTTCTGCCCAGCTCTGGGTCAGGTTGGTCCTGCCACCACCCACGCTGGGTTCTGCTCCACACTGTTCCCAGCTCTGTGCGATAGACCTTACCTAACAACCATCCAGGCTGTCCTAGCCTGGAGCCCTGCTTCTCTCTGCTATTCTGCGGGTTCTGCAGCTCTAGAATTCGTTCAGAGCCATTTTTATAGGTTTTTGGAGAGATGGGGAGCGGGGTAGAGTTCAAGCAAGTCCCTGCTTTCCAGCCACCATCTTGCCCCACCCCCTCTGGAAACACTATTTACATGTTCAGGTTTTTTTTCTGCTGTATGTTAATGACTCTGCCTCCAAGTTAGCAATAAACTATTCAGGCTCTGAGAAGCACGTGAAGTCTTCTGTCATCTTGCCTTGTGACCACCACTTTTGTTGAATGCAGATGTTTAGCTTAGAGTAGTCTACCCATCACCTTTATCACTCTCAAATCCTCAGTCTCTTCTTACAAGGACACAGTCTATTAAATTCCAATGTTTGCTTTGAGGGTGCATCCAAAAAGTTTTATTGCACTAAGTAAATGGAAGACATTGTAGATCATGAAACACAAAATTCTTCAGTAGTAAGTGACCATTGCTGTTGCTGTTTCAAATCCATTCCTCCCAAGGACTCCCTACCAGGTCTTGTAGTCTGTACTTACTCTGATGTTAAAGTCACCCAAAATTAGGTCTTAGTACTTTTTTTAACCTCATCAGAATTCATTATGGTAGGATCATACACAGTGATGTTCATGGTGTAGCGCTTATCTGAAAATGGAAATTATGTAGTCATGATTTCTTTCCTTTCGTTCTTTTTGGAAAGTAAGTAGTTTTCATTGCAAAACCCATACCAGCTTCATGGTGCTCCCCATCTCTTTGGCTACTCCAGAAAAAAAAAACATGTATCGAGCTCTAACTTTAGTAAGCTGATCTTCGTGGGTCAGCCTTGTTTCACTCAGGGTGAATTTGAATGCGATACCTGATATGTTCTCTCATAACAAGAGCTGTTTGTCTTTCACCTCTACCAGATTTAATGTTGTCCACAAGTATGTACACATTCCATGTACCAAAGGTAAGCATAATCATCTTCACAAAAAGTTTCATACTTTTTTTGTGTGTGTTTCAACTGCAAGGTGGCAACATCACCTGAGGTGGTAAGCAGCCCAGGGTTGGGAGAAGCAGACAATTTTTAAGGCACCTTTTCTAGCCCCTTCCTCACACCAAGAAGAAAGCAGTGTGATGCTTTAAAAAGGCTGTTCAGACAATTACTGGGCTGTTAAATATGCATTGCTGCTTCAGTCCAGTGAGAAGATAAACTTACACTCTGAGTTGTTTTTGTGCAGTGTTGTGATTATAGTTTCTATGGTATCCGCACCTGCTGCTTCATCACTTGCTTGTTGCCACAGGACTTTGAGGTAGGTAAAAATGGTGAAATGGTATGGGTGATGTCTTTTGATTCACAATAAATTGGATTTAATTGAGGCAGAGTTGTTGGAGGTCACTGGCCCCACTCTCTCTTCCAGAGTCATCAGAGTCTAGTGGCAAGACAAAAGTAGAGATGACTGGTGATTGCTTGGGATGCAGTGGATGACCTTGGCATCTTCAATGTCAAACCAAGCTCTAAGCACTCTGCAGTGCCTGCTTCTACTAACTTTCTGGCTCACTGGAACAAATTGTTCACATCCACCTATTCCTCTGACATATTTGAAATCCCTGGGTTACTCTAAACTTGGTTTAGACCATCTGCCAAAATAGTTTATCAGGGTGTGGTCACTGGAGCTGCAGCTTCTTGGAGCCTCAGCTGGGTGGCAAGTAGACACAAAAGCTGGAAAGCAATCCTGAAAAGGGCTTGGCAGTCCTCACACAAGGGATATTAGTCCTCTCTGAACACCTGTGTACCCATTCTATGAGTATGAAATATTGTTAGAAATAGTTAATATGTTGATTAATTGTAATGAGATATTTCTTATTTCTTTTTTACATTTTAGTTATAAGTGATTGCTTGATGCATAGGTGAAAAGGTATTTATACAATTAGAATTATGATGTCAAAAAATCAAATATCACATTTAACCATAATCATTCATACATCCTTCCAAAGTTGTGAGTGGATTAGTTAATATTTTTTTTTTGCTTTTCTAACATCATTTCTTCCAGTTTTTTTTTTTAATTCCACAAACCTCTTGCCATTTTTTTTTGAGATCTTATACTGTTTTGGAGGAAATCTCTGTTTTCTCTGCAAAGTTATCTAACATATTGTTTGTCTTAATGATTTCTACTCTGAATTCCAACTTGATTTAAATCTGGATAGCTCCTTTTAAAGTTTAATTTCTACTCTGAATCATTGTTAAGTTTCTTGCTGCTTTCATGATCTCTGTGAATCCCCAAGCATTTATTATCTTGTTATCTTTTTTGGGGGCAGCTTGTTTTTCTTCAGTTTAGAATATGTATTTGCTCTTTTCTACCCTTAAAATATTCAGTTTTCCTTCTGTTCATCTATATTCAATTTAAGCTAAAATAGAGGCTTTTGTCTTGCATGTTTTGTTTTTAACCGTTTTTCCGCAGGGGCTTGTCTCTAGCATCTTTTCTTACTTTTTGACCCTTCCTTTTTTCACTTCAGTACATGTTTTATTTTGTATAGACCCGTAGGCTGGGTGTTCATGCTCTGCTCTTCTTCAGAGGTTTTGGGATTTAACTATTAGCCACAGAAGACTCCTCAAGGAGAGAAATCACCATAGCTAATTCCTCTCACAATGGGCATGCATGTTCCTTTGATTCAGCCAGCTTGGTGCTATTATGTCTTCACTGTTTACCAAGATAAGGTCAAAATGGGTACATGATTTAGATATAAAGGGTGATACCATAAGCAAACCAGGAGAGCAAGGAATAGTTGCATATCAGATCTATGGAGAATGGAAGAATTTATGATCAAATAAGAGAGAAAACTATGAAATACAAAATGGATAATTATGATTACATTAAATTAAAAAAGTTTTGCACAAATAAAGCCAACACAACCAAGATTTAAAGGAAAGCAGATGGGAAATGATTTTTACAGCCAGTGTTTCTGATAAAGACCTTATTTGTAAAATATATAGAGTTGAATCAAATTTATAAGAATATAAGTTGTCATTTCCCAGTTGATAAATGGTCAAAGGATATGTAAATAGGCAGTTTTCAGATGAAGAAATGCTCTAAATCACCATTGATCAGAGAAATGCAAATTAAAACAACTCTGACTTACCACATCATACCTATCAGATTGGCTAATATGACAGAAAAGCAAAATGATAAATGTTGGAGATGTGGAAAATTGGAACGCTAATGCATTGTTGGTGGGGTTGTGAAAATATCCAACCATTCTGGAGACTAATTTGGAACTATGACCAAAGGGCAACCCTACTGTGCATACCCTTTGATCCAGAAATACCACTACTAGGTCTGTATCCCAGATCATAAAAAAGAAAAAAAGGACCTATATGTACAAAAAATATTTGTAGCAGCTCTTTTTTTGTGGTGGCAAAGAACTGGAAATTGAGGGAATGCCCATCAATCAGGGAATGGCTGAACAAGTTGTGGTATGTGAATGTAATGGAATATTATTGTGAAATAAGACATGATGAGCAGGTAGATTTCATAAAAAACCTGGAGTTACATGAACTGATGCTGAGTAAAGTGAGCAGAACCAGGAGAACACTGTACACAGTAACAGCAACACTGGGTGATGATCAGTTCTGAATGACTCAGCTCTTTTCAACAATATCCATGATCCAAGACAATTTAGAAAGACTTATGATGGAAAATGCTATCCAGATCCAGAGAAAGAACTATGGAGTCTGAATGCAGATTAAAACACACTATTTTCACTTTTTTTTTGTTTTTTTAAAATTTTTTCCCATGTTTTTTTTCCTTTTTGTTCTGACTCTTCTTTCACAGAGAGATTAAGATGAAAATATAGTTAATGTTATTGTACATGTATAAACAATCAGATTGCTTGCTGTCTTAAGGAGGGGCATGGAGAGGGGCAAAAGTAGGGAGAAAAATTTAGAAATCAAAATCTTCCAAAATTGAATGCTGCGGACTATCTTTACATGTTATTGGAAAAAGATAAAATACTATTAAGTGGGGGAAAACATAATTGCCAGCATAAAGCTAGAAACTACATGAACATAATTATAAAACATCATATATAAATAAAGTTAGATTTAAATAAAAATAAATGCCTAATAAAAACTTGTTTATGATTGACTGATTAGTTGGTGAAATAGACTGGTGTTGAGTAAAGTGAATAGGAATTTTAAATATTTTAGCTTTGTAATGGCATTACTAACGTTTTATATACTTTGATTGTTTCTTTCTTGCTTTATTGATAAAGCATTAATTTTCCTCCCTTTGAATTTGTTATGCTGAAGGAGTTATTTATAAAAAATCCCTGTTGCCTATCATATTACTTCACAGTATTTATTAATCAAACTCTGCTTTGGAAAATTGAAATCTGAGGTGATTCACTCATAGTAATTTATCTTCTTAGATATTTTCTTCAGTGATTTAGAGGTTAATCAGTGTCATACAAAATGACACTGTTTGAACAAGCTTCAGGAGGGCCTTAGAGATCATCTTTTCTAAACACTTCATTTTATGCATAAGGAAACTGAGGTCCAAAGAGATTAGGTGACTTGTTCAAAATGGAATAATCTGGAAACAAACTGTGATCCTCTGGCTCCAAATTTACTTCTTTTTCCACTCCAACATGTTTCACCCTTCTCCATTTTTTTTTTCCTTTTTTAAAATTATTATTGTATCTACCATTGCCTATGTTATTTGTCTTGGCGAATGTATGGGGGCTGTTTTCTAAATTCTTACTCATTTTAAAATCTTCTGAGATAGAAGATCTTGGTTTAATCTTAGCTCTATCATTTTTTAGCTTTGTCACTTTGGGCAGTTAACAACTTTTATTAAGCTTTACTTTCTTCCTTTATATAATGGACCTTAAATGTAAAATTAGATTTTTCTTACAAAGCTACTGAGGAAATATATGTGTAACCATTTTTAAAATATAAAATTCTATAAAAATATGCACTGATTACTTTTAAAAGATTGATTTTAATGCAAGACTTCAAGAATTACAAATAATAGATCCTGAATTTAGGAGGTTAGTCTGAAAGCTAACACAATCATCAGAAGTTGATGAGGTTCTAGACTTGGGTAGCAGTCAGTAAGCATAGCTCCGGGAACTTTTTTTTTTTTACCATTGTGACACTTTTATTGATGAAAATAATCCAGCCAGTGATATTCACAGACAGCGACCACCCTTTCTGCCAGTGCTGTCAGATGGAATTGGATCGACATCCTCAATATGCCTAATTTTCATTCCAGAACATGCCAGAGCTTTCAGGGCTGACTGTGCACCAGGGCCAGGGGTCTTATTCCTATTTCCCCCTGTGGCCCGAAGTTTGATGTGAAGGGCAGTGATGCCTAGCTCTTTACATCTCTGGGCAACATCCTGAGCGGCCAACATAGCAGCATAGGGAGAAGATTCGTCTCTGTCAGCCTTGACCTTCATCTCACCAGTCACCTGGCAGATGGTTTCTTTGCCAGAGAGATCAGTCACATGGACAAAGGTGTCGTTGAAGGAAGCAAAGATATGGCAGACACCAAACACATTCTCAC
Source organism: Phalanger gymnotis (assembly GCA_028646595.1). NCBI lineage: Eukaryota > Metazoa > Chordata > Mammalia > Diprotodontia > Phalangeridae > Phalanger > Phalanger gymnotis. Next base: position 269,970,489 of record CM053626.1, read on the forward strand.
CTTCTGCAACTTGAGGTCCAAGGCTGATGACCTGCTCTTCCTTCTTTTCCTTCCTCTTGCAAGGTGCCATTTCTGTTCCTCCACTTGGGCCGCCAACACTGGAAAGCTCTGGGAACTTTTTGAAATTGATAACTGTATCTTTTCTTTCTTTTTCTATCCAGCTTCTGGCACATAGAGGGTTGGTCTTGTATGTGAAGGTAAACAAAGTAGACTGGCTTCAAAGCATTTTGAAGGCATCAAATTCACTTGAATTCAAATTCACATACATCATAGCATGTATATTGATAGCACACCAGTAAACTTACTAGATGAAGGATATTGAGGACTCAACCCTGATTATATTATTGCTAGAGAGCCCTTGATATTCTGGTTTTAAAAGATCATACTGTGAAGGCAACTAACCATGCAAAGATTTTTCTACTAATTCTGAATAGTCTGAAGACAGATTAGTGGGCTTTCATATTGGGGGAGACAAAGGAATATAGTCTTTTACATATGTGCCAATCTAAGGGAAGGAAAGTTCAGACCTCTTTGAATACAATGATCATGAGTAAAAGAGATAAACACAGGGTTTGGTGAACTTCGTTTGGTATCAGAGAGTGCCCTCATGAACTCTTCAGTCATTCTCCATCCTCCTAACTACATGTCCCTGCCCCTCAGAAGGAGGTCCACAGAAAAGTAGATATTGCACTGGTATAATGGCAAGCAAAGTGGGACTTTTTGCTGTTTTTTCTTTTCTTTTGGCATGCTTCTCAACTCTAAGGCAATCAAGTGCCTTTGATTGAGTCTTGCCTTTGTTTGAATCAAGAGTCTTTGATTGGAAAAAGTATATACACTCTGAGGTTAGCATTTTGCTTTGGGGCTCACTCAAAGGAAGAATGTTCATGTGATTTGGCCAGACAAGACTCTGGGTAGTTGTTAAGGAGCCCCCCAGCTTTGAAAACACAGATGTTGGTGCTTCTGTCTCTGGTAGCTATGTATGTATTGCTTTTGGTCAGATGGATTTGTGTTATTTTCTCTGTTTGTAATTTCTGTTTGTATTTGCTCTGAAGTTCAGGGTGCTTATTTTTCCCCTGAACTAAGTGAATTTTATATATGTATATACATACACACATATATATACAAATATATATATACGCATATACATATATGTATGTATATATGCATGTATATATACATATGTGTATATACACACATGTATTACATATGTGTATGTATATGTATGTGTATATAAATACGTATATGTTTAATTAAGGTAAAATTGTTAACCCCTTAAAATTGCTTTCCTTTAGAAAAGCAGATCAAAGAACCTTAGCTCACATCCAGCCTCAAATACTTACTAGCTGAGCAATCATGGACAAGTCTTTGAACTTCAAAGTGTCTCAGTTTCCTCAACTATGAAATCAGGATGGTGACAGTACCTAATTTCTAAGTGGTTGTGAGTACCAAATGAGATAATATTTGTAAAGCATTTAGCACAGTACCTAGAACATAATAAACACTTGAAAAAATGCTTATTTTTTCCTCCCTTCTCCTCCCTTTTAGGAAAAGGTCTATCATAACCATCATGTGTCAGGCAGTGATGTGAAAGAATGGATCAATAGAGAAATATACATATCAGTGTGTATATATATACGTATACGTGTGTGTGTGTGTGTATCTCGTAACTAGCAAATTGGATATGACATTTGATTCCACCTTGCTTCAGTTCTAACCATTGGCTAAACAGAGAGTTATGTCAAATTCAATTTATTTACCTCTTAAACATTTACTTTATGCAAGGAACTGTGAAGGTGCTAGGGATCTAAGAACAGAAAGAAATCACAGACTGCCTTTAAGGAATTTATATTTTATTGGGAAAGAAGGCAGCAATACAGGATAGAACATGTATCTAAATAAGTATAATATAAAGTAATCTGAAGAAAGAGAAAACACAAGAAGGAAGGCCATGTGAATTTCACTTCAATGAACTTAACCCTGAAGGCAAACAAATTTTCTGAGCTGCAGAGATGAATATATAGTACATACCAAGCCCAGGAAACTTAATATACTATGCTTTGGCATTTCTTCCCCAAAGTTGATCTTTTGCCCTGATTTGTGATTTAGTGAGCCCAAACTCCCTTTGCCACTATATATTGCTTACCTCCAGACCACAGGATTCAGAAAATGCTTAGCATTCCATATAATTTTCCACCCTCCCCATCTTTTTTGCCTTCTTCCTAATGTCTACATACAAACACTCATATTGTAACCCATCCTACTTAATTACCCACCTCTTTCTC